>JAGTTD010000014.1:10383285-10727536 GCA_018398585.1 Simmondsia chinensis
CATGCGGGAAGTCGAACTCCTAACCTTTTGGCCAAAAGCATTTTTCTATCCCCTAACATGCCTCTGCTACTAAGGCAACACCCAGGTAGGTTATCTTTTATATTTTTGAGTTATTTTAATAGTTAATATCATTTATAATATTTTAATTAATTCAAGATAAAAGAAAAAAATACATTAAAAACAAATGATATTAAAAAAATAATTAGTTATGTGGAGAGAATAAATTAAAATTATAAAAATTAGAATTTATATTGGCAAAAAATAACTTAATATGAATAATTAATTTAAAAAAATTATTGAAATTTAATATATAAAAATTTATTAATATTTAAAATATATTTTTAAATAAATTTAAATATATTTTATTAATTAAAAATAATAAAAATATGAATTAAAATATAATATTAATAAAAAAATAAAATGGGGCTCCCAATTATGGATTTTGGGGCACAGTTGCAAATAGCCTAATTGATCCTTTCTAATACTGCATATTACCTGCATTTAAAATGATCGAGCTACTAAAGTTATGTCACTAACTCATCTTTAATTTCACCATTGGACCAAAGTTTCCCAGTATATACTTGTATAAGAACTAAAATCACACAATTAAAAAAGAAGTTATTGCCATGAGAATAAGTCCTTGGTATTAAGGTAATAATATAACTTGTAATAAAAAAATAATTACTAAATTATCTATACAATAATATATTTGCTTTGACAATGTTATCTGTTAAAAATAACAAAAATAAATTAACATAATAATCAAAATACATCAAAATATAAAAACAACATACCCAGTGCCCCAAGGCTCCCACCTAAGCAGGGTCTAGGGGATGGATGTACACAACTTCCCCCCTTCAGGGTATTACCCATGAAGAGAGGGTATTTTCGAGTGCCCCTAATCTGAGGGTGAGGACTTCTCAAGAGGTCATCCATCTTGGTATTACTCTTGCCCAAACATGCTTAACTTTGAAGTTTTAATAGGATCCGGTGATGGCGTGTTGGTACTCTGTTTGGTAAAATACATCAAAGTTTAACACATATAAACCAAAAAGGAAAAAAGATTCAACTACCTACCTCTTTTTACTCTTATTGTTGGTAATGCCAACTGAATCACACCTAAGAAATAACTCAAACTTCAAAGCCAATCCCTTAATACATCACATTCCTATCCATTGTGATAATGCCAATCACAAAAATCTGTTAATCCAATTACTAAAATTTTCTGTTCAAAAAAATTACTAAAATTTTAATCCTTATCATAATTTTCCAACTCCCTATTTAATCACCCTATTTATTTATTTATTTTATTCCCAGTTTTCCTATTCAACTAAACCCCCCCAAAAAAAAACAATTTCTTCATTCCTGTGGGCCACATAATTCCACATAACCCAAAAAAAAAAAAAAAAAAAAAAAAAAAACTTATAGAATTTTATTCCCTATTTTCCCGTGATTTTCCTTCTCCTTTCCAAACTTTAAATGGAATTCCAATCCTTCAAACTCTTTATTTATTTTAATCTTTAACATAAATTTTCTATAAATATGTTATTATTATTTTTTTATTAAGATTAGGATTCTTTAAAAATAATCTCTCTATATATCTTAAAAATTAAGATTACATATATTTTATCTCCTTTAAATCTTACTGTAACAAAATTTTTTTAAAATACTGAGTTGTTATTATTTTTCCATGAATTTAAAAATTATTTCAAAAATTCATCCCAAACTATTATAAGTACATATTTTTCTTCTTTCTGAAGGATCCTAACGACTCAACTGCTTCAAGAATTTCACTCGTAAATCCCCTCCCTCTTCTCTCTCTTCTTTCTCTCTCTAAATCTTTGTTGATAATTCATATCAACCCTAAATTTTTTCGATCCTAATTTTTCAACCCTTTTTTTACTCTCTTTTATTTTCCTCATACAATCAAAATTATGATTTCAATGAATTTAATGGATATGGGTTATTCTATTTTATGACATTTGATTTTCTCTCTCAATTTCTTTGTTTTTTTTCTTCGCAAAAACCTAATTTCTCAGAAAATCTAAGAAAGATCATAATGTTGCGGGAAAAACAGAAGAAAATGAAAGAAGAGAACCAGGGGCAAGAGAAATTGGGCCCAAACGGCGCCGTTTTGGTGCCGCTGATCAATTTTTCCGTCGTTGAAGAGGGCGTTTACAGATCCGGATTTCCAGAGCCTTTCAATTTCGCCTTCATTCAAACCCTAAATTTAAAATCAATCATGTTAGTCTCTCTCTTCTCTGTTATTGAATTTGTTGATTCTTTGTTTAATTAATGGAGTTGTTTACGGCGTTGGTACCTAATGTTTAAGTTTGATCATATTGGCCTCTCAATTTTTTTCTTTGGTTAAATAGATTAGTTTCTTGTTTTTGTTTTCTTATTTAAAATAGCTCATCGTGTTTTATTTTACGATAAAGTTGGTTTGTTATGATTTTGGTCACATTATTGGGATCAATATTGTCATATATTGAAAAACTAGGATTATTTTTTAAAAAGGGTAATTAGTTTGAAAAATTTATAAATATTATAAACTATTTTGAAAACATGAAGAAACAATTTTAAAATTATAAAATTATAAAAGATAAGTGACCAATTTAAACGAATTTAAGAACATATAGCACCAACGGTGTAAATAACTAAATTTACATTCAATCATGTTCGTCTCTCTCTTCTCTATTATTTCGTGATAAACATGTGCCCTTTAATCAATGCATTATTGATAGGAAAATATCCCACCATCCTTGCATTAGTCAATAAAAAGGAAAGAAAATAATTTGAAAATATAAAAATATGGTATAATTAATGTACCTTAACCTATTTCCTTTGGACACATGATATACAAACCCTTTGTGTAATTAGTTCTTTGAATTATAATTTAGTTCAACAAATTTAATAATTTTATTCTAATTTTTGTTAGATATTTGTGCCCGGAGCCTTACCCAGAAATGCACCGGAAGTTCCTAAAATCGAACAATATCAGGTTGTTTCAATTTGGAATTGAGGGCACCAAGGTATTCCATTCTTTCTAACTTATGTTCTATATTTGCATTGTCTTAGAAATTTATAATTTTTTAGATTGAAATTTTTTTTCTTTTTAAATTCTAGTGAATTAGTTGTTGAAAGAAATTAATTTTGATGTGTGAAATTAATGTTATGGTGCTCTCAATTTACTTTTTTCTCTTTTTCTTTTCTGTTTTGTTTTTATGTTTTGGATGTTTTTTTTTTTTTTAATCAGAAGTCGTCATTGTGAAGAAAAAATTATTATTATCATAACAATGATAGTAATTTATAATATTGAATTTGCTGATATCTTAAATTTGACTTTTCGCTTATCAGGTCTTTGAACATAAATCTCAAGTTAGGAGATTCTCTCTCCTTTTTTTTTTTTTGGAACGGAAATGGCTGTACGCAACTTGAAGTACCAAACTTACGTTCCAAAAATAATTAAATCATGAAATGATAATATTAAATAATTATTTTCTCGTGATCACGTAATTTTTCTAGAAAAAGTATGTTCGTATAGTAGGAAATACATACAGTTTATCAAATTTGAGGGTGACTGGTGTATGAGAAGATATTGGATGGTCAATAATTAGATGGGAAAGACGATTATTCAATATTATACTCCTTTTATCTAATCCCCTGTTGCCATATGTACTGGATTCTCAAATAGGTACTTCTTTTTTGTTTTTTTGATAATTTTCTCAAATAGGTTCTTAAATTACGATATCGCACATTTACTTTTTCTCCTTTTCTTTTGGGGTTTCCCGAGTGTGATACAATCCCCATATCAGTGGATAGAAAAGAAATATACCAACTTATATACTATAGGAGCTACTCTATTTATTGCCAATTGATTTTGGAATGGAACCTCCTTTTACAGAGTGCAGCAATGGTATTATCGAAGCAATTTTTTAGCTATTATTTTCTACAAGTCGTATCATTATCCTAATAATAATAATTGTTGCCCTAATACTAAAAATTCACCTAGAGGAGCATAAAACTTGCTGCTTTATTTGATACTAGAATTGACTAGTTTGGGTTGTGAGGGGAGGAGCTTTTGGTGCAGAAGAATCAAATAAGCAGAAGTGGTTCTTGTGAGAAATACGGTTACTTATTGAGTGAGTCACTTATTGCTGCCAAAAATGAGATAATGAAAGCACAGTCTGTTTGAGTTTAAGCTCATTGTTGGAAAATATTTATTCTACTGAAATTTTTTAAGATAACGTCAAAATGCAACTTGTTGGTCTTCTTATCAAAATGCAACTCCATTCTTATCTTACTAGATTTTGATTTTGGTTTCTGCTTTCCCTTGGCAGGAGACCATCCCATTAGATGTCATCACAAAGGCTCTTCGCGTTCTTATAGGTAACTCAATATAAAAAATATGTTCTTATCATAGAAAATACAGAAACATATACCTCTCTTTTGCTTTATCTTTATTTGTTACTCTCTTAGCTGCATTTTTAAATTTTCAGTGGCTGTTTTGCTTGCAGATGTGCGAAATTACCCAGTTTTAATCCATTGCAAACGTGGAAAGGTAGTTGCTTCTTGCGAACTCGTTGTATAAGTTATTTAAAATATGTCGTGTTCAGTTTGGGAAAATTTTCGTTAGTTTCTATGTGGGGAATAGTGGAGTTTGTTCTCCAACTTTTAGCTAAGGGGAGAAACTCGAAAACTGTGTGTGTGTGTGTATATATATATATATATATATAAGATTGTTGTCTTGTCCAAAACAAGAAATCAGGGAAGTGGGGTTCTTTGGAAATCTTTCAAGAAAGCTAGAAAATTTCTTCTGAGAAAGAGGCACTACACCACATATCTGGGGAAAGGGGAGATGAGTTTTGAACCCAAGATCTCATGCTTGGTGGGGTGGGTAGCTTAAATCACTACACAAAATGTAACAGCTCAATTTATAGATACATAGTAATGAGCTCACCAAGATGACATTTCTACTTACAGCACCGGACAGGTTGTCTAGTGGGATGTCTGAGGAAACTCCAGAACTGGTGTATGCCCTCTGTCATCGAGGAGTACAAGCATTTTGCAGGCTCCAAATCCCGTGAAAGCGACATCGAATTTATGAAGTCATTCGACATAACGAGTCTGAGACAATCCCTTTACAGCCTTATGTACCAGTACCATGGCTATGGTTCAAACAAGCGACGCTTGGTTTACACAGAGGAGAATCTTCCTGCACCCAAAATCAGGTCAAGCTAGCCTAAAACTCTCATCCCTTTTGCATTTTTTCATTATTGGGAAGAACAAGAAGTATCTGTGAGCCTATTAACAAAGTTCCAGCATTTCAAACGGGTGTATCGTTAGGTTTTGGTTAGCTCATCGTTTCGTCTGAGGATTGTTTTGACAAAGAAGAGATACCATTGATGCAAGTGTGGATATATATTTTTTTTTTTGTTCCTTCTATTCTACTGGTTTTTTCTGGTTCTTTTGAGGTGGATTATTCATGGAGATACATGAGGAGAAGCATAGGCCTTTTTGGATTGAAATTTCAATACCTTGTACGAATGTTTGATTTGAGCTTAATGAAGATGATTCAGTGACTCATTGGTGGAGCACACTGTTGTAATTGATCTATGTGGTTGATTTCCGTTTTATTTTAGCTCAATGAAGATATGAAGGGTGTAGATAGGCATCTTGCCAACTTTTTTCCATTAGCAGTGTTACAATATTGTGATTCATGTGTGCAACGAGGGAAGTGGCAAGAGATAGTGGCTTTACCAACAGAAATGGCAAGTTTTACACCGTTTAATGCTGTTATTTGAACTATTTTATTAAATACATATAATTTATTGACTAAAAAACTATTTTGTCAAATTTGTGAATTAAAAAAATTAGTATATCAAACTTCAAAGTAGTAATATATAATGTAACAAACAATTTTTGTTTTCTTTTGAGCTTAATGAAGATATGATTTATTAATATATTTTCTTTCTTTTTGCTTTTTGATAATTGATGTACAACCCAACACTAGGCTGCAAAAGACGATAGACAAAAAAGCTACAACGAAAAGCAATTAGAACAAGATCAAGGAGGACTAAACACCAACAAACAATCCATGTCCTTCACGCATCACCTTAAGTTTTTAGGAAAGTCAATTTCTTGCCAAGGTATTAGAGTCTTCTTTATCAAAAGGCCACGGGTTTGAATCCATTAGCTTCTACTTTCAATATTAACATAATTTAAGAACATGATATTACGTTTCAAATTCAATGAACACATTCACATGAGGAGGCATATTAGAATATAAAACCATTATTGCGCCTTCACATATCAATTTAAGCTTTAGAAAAGTCACTTCCTTGACACCAACAATTTAAAACCCTCTTTAAGAACCATTCGAATACCCACAGCTTCAATGTATTCGTCCCAAGAATAACCAGGACTCAAAAAACACAATAAGATCATCGGATTCTTAATTCACTGATAGAGTATATTGGAATATGTGTTGATTCATCTAGCCGATTATAGGTTACCAAGCTTAGCTTAGTCTAGTAGTGATAATCGCCGAGGGCCAAAGACACTATCCCGGATTGAATCCCACTATTAGCAAAATACCCCCAACCTCTCATTACCAACCTGGAATAAAGGATAATGTTATAGTCAGTGCAAAAATTTTATTGTGAGAGCAATTTTTTTGAAAATTTGTGGTTGCTATACACTATAAGTCACGTTATTGCTTTGATTTGTAAAGGGTATTGATGTTGAAGGGAGCAAAATGGACTGCTTTTTGAACAGCTTTTGGTGTGGTATTGGAGTTGGATGACTCTTTTAGGAAAGGGTATAAGGAACAAAATTGGCAATGGAATCCATTTCCCTTTTTATGATTTTTGCCCCTTCATTTTTCATGGGGACTTTTCTTCCACATTTCTGGACATTTTGCTTCAAATATAAGTCACTGAATTTTGGAACTTCTTTTTAAAAATATGAGGATGTTATGCATCTTTTTTTTTAGAAAAAGCATCACATTTTAGAAAGGGTAATATTATTATCAAGTAAAAATATTAATGACAGCAATTTTTTGAACATTTATCATTGGTATTCGCTCCAAGTAATATCATTACTCTGACAATAGGAAAAAGCTAAAAGGCACGAGTAATATAGAATGAAAAGAGCACGAGTGGGGTTTTGAACCCCAATCCTCCCCATTTAAGGCACTCCCAACCACCATTTATGCTACAACTTCCCTTACGATTTACTTGGGTAAATAAAATATATAAATTTTTTTGTGATGATGTCACCTTGTACGTTTTCGTGTGCTATTTTCTTGTGACGTATAGAAGCGTCCCTGATGCACTTGATTTTTACATATTTTATTTCTCATTCCTGCCATATATTCGGCCTCTACATGTATGTTTTTGTTGTAATCTAGATATATTTTGGCTTAGAGTGCAACGGAGCAAACAAAGGCTGAAAAGTGGAAGATTCAAGCGTAATCGAGGCATAATTGAAGACTACTTTGAGAAACCTGACCATGTGTGCAAAATAAGTACCCATGGGTCAAGATTCGGTCAAAAAGAGTCTTTCTTTGGGCACGTGGATCGATTGACCATGCATTTTGACAATTGGTCAAGCTTAAAACGAGTAAAAGGCTAAAAGAAGGGTATTTATGACCCCAAATTTTTCTAATCTACTTATTAAACCACTTGGGTCACGTGGATCTCTTCGAGAGCTTTGATTTGGTATATAATATGGCCCATAACTCATTACGGATCAAAAGTTACGCTCGTTTTAAGTTAACTGCGCAAGCCGCTAAGGGGGTGCCGATCGATCGGTTTGACCACCAATCGATGGGGGATAGCACGGGACCAACCCTAAAGCACGCCCCATGTATAAATATGGAGGGGAGACCTAATTTTACATCTTTTGCCACGCCACCTCTCTTCCTCTCCTCCCGAAGCCGCTACGAGATCCAAGGGGTTCTCAAACGCCGAAGCGCAGGTGGTCGGAGTGCCGGAAGGATCAAAGCAAGGATCAACGTCAACGTCAATTGAGGGATTATTCAATTCCTAGTTGTTTATTCGTTGTTTTCTCTTTATTTTTAGATGTTAATGATGTACAAAAATCCCATGGAGGAGTAGAATCTTTTAGTTTAGGGATGAAAGGCGGATAGCCGCCCGTATCCCAGATTTATATTATACTTTTGACGATTGATTTAGTTATGTTATATTCGCACCCCTGTGGGGAGTTCTTCATGATTGTTGGATATTTTTGCATGTGTACTTGTAGCCATGACTAGATCTCCAACTTTGCAGCGATTAGTCTTGTGCTTGTAGCCATGACTACATCAAGTTTTATTTCCCCCACCCTCAAACCCTAACCCACAACCCCCCATCTCCGGCCTCCACCTCCGACAATCACCGTTCCAACCACCAAGGCCGACCCTAGCACCAATTTCTCTTCGTTTTTCCCATCTATTGCAAGGTATGTGTTTCCCCTCTCTTTTATTTTTTTTGGTAAATCAGTGTGAGAATATCATATATATGAAAGAATATATGTACAAGTCTACGAGGGGCATACCCCAAGCCAAGGCCTAAGTCCTACATCAAAGAATCAATCCAAAGAAAGAATCAAATATCGGTATCAAAGGCCAACACGGCCAAACAACAAGAAAGCAAAGCACAAAATGCAAAAACAAAGCTAATGCTCAATCCCCCACTCCTGCAACAGCTGTGAGTGACGATGGGCACCACGAAGCGTGTGAGCTGCAATGAGACGGTTGCGAACCAATCCTGTGATCTCCTCAGTGACAACTGCAGAAGGCCTGGACTGGGAGCGCTGAATCCTCAGGTTACGCTCATACCAGAGAATGTAAACCGTCGCAGAGAGACAAAGGTGGGCAAGTGTCCGATCCACCCCGCGACTATGGAGCCTGGTAGCGGCCCACTGAATCATCTCATGCCAAGGAAGCAAAGGCCATGCGACAGAGGTGCGAGAAGACACCCTGGACCAGACAGTAGCAGAGAAGCCGCAGCTGAAGAAGAGATGACTGTGCGACTCATCATCCGTCCCACACAGCACACAAGTAGCCCGAACATTTCGCACTCTATGCCTCAGCAGTCTGTCAGAAGTCCAAAGCCGCTCACAGGAGGCGAGCCAAAGGATGAAGGAATGTCTCGGTCCCCTCTCTTTTATCTTTTACTTTACCTTGTTTTTACTTCAAGAGAGCATGTTTAGGCTGTTTTTTGGTTGTTGTCCTGCTTTATTGAAGTGGCTTAGTCCTGATTTATATCTTAGTTGTGAATGAAGTTTTAATTTCTTGATATTGTGCCATGTTTACGCCTTTGTTCACGAACCATGTTTATACAGGTTATCAGTGACTTAATTTTGCCCTTTGATACTTGTGGTTGCTGGATTTATGGGTTTGGGATGTGTTTTATTTTTTTGGTTCCAATCTAGGGTTTTCGTCATTTTTATTTTATTTTTATTTATTTATTTATTTTTTAATTGTGGGTCGAGATTGGGGTATTGTTCTTGTTAATTTTTCTTTTTTTTTTTTTAATGTTTCTTTCTTTCCCTTATCGTTGGGTTCATCTGCTCTTGTTCTTATTTCTAGATTATGCCGCATGCCAAGCAGAGCCGCATTGAGGAGGGCAGCAGCTCCCAACAGACCGACATTCTTGCTCGAGTCAGGGCTGCCCCTATATCTGGGGAGATGGTGTTTGGTGAGGACCTTAAAGATGAGAGGGGGGGCGCTTGGACCATTCTCTTTTGCCAACGTAGGGATCTTACCTACCTTCTTGGTAGGGGGTTGGAGGACGACCCTGTTTTTCCTTCTTTAGTGAGGGAATTTTATTCCTCCTATGCTCTCCAACAAGAAGGGGGTCGGACCTACAGTAACGTCATTATTCGTGGTAAGACCATCCAATTTGATGCCACGGACGTCGCCGAGGCTATAGGTTATCCCTTATATGTTGATGAATCTGTTTGGCATCCTCCTGTTAAACCACCAAAGGCCGTGGACATTATCATTGAGTTATGTGGCGGCCAATGTGCGAGAGATCGTCCATCCACCATGTTCTGCTCCGCTCTTCTGTCACGTATGTGGCTCCTGGACACCATTATTAAGGCCAATCTATGGCCTACCGGTCATGCCCAGGAGCGTACCGGCCCTATTCTAGATCTTTTTTGGAAGTTCTACCGGGGTGTATGGGTGGATGTGGAGGCCACTTACCTATAGAGTTTTACCGTTGTCCGCCACAGGCTTTAGCGCTTCACTGTTAGCGGCGGTGCTCTGTATTTTCCTCGTTTAATCACGAGGCTTATACGGCGTGCTTGGGTGCGCATATCGATCGCTCCTGACCGAGCTTGCGCACCGCTCTGCCACTTTGATCTCACCCAGTATCGTCGGACCTTCCTTTCACTTGCCATGGCCGACGCGCGGGGGAAGGAGTTGGACATGGAGGATGCCCCGGCCCAGGTCGCTGCTCCTGCCCGAGCATCACGCCACGAGGGACGCCCACCCACGCCACTTGCTTCTGCTAATCCCGGCCACGTCCCACCACACGTTACGGATATTATGGACTGTCTGGATCACATTCAGTCTTTGGTCACCGAACTCTATCGACTGCAGATGGGTAGTTCTCCTCCACCCCCCCCCCCCCCCCCCCCTCCTGAGATATTTATGTTACTCTTGTACTAACCATTTGTTATATATAACTTTCTTTTTCTTTTATTAACAAATTGTTTTAGCCCATAGTCTTCTCTTTTTCTTTTTTTTTTTGTAGCTTGCTTTTTTGTCTGTCTTTAACTTCTGGGATTCGCTCAACATATGTGGCTACCCATTCTTGATCTCAGGTCGTCTCTCACCTTTCCTTGCCTCTATTTTAATTATGGTGCATTGAGGACAATGTAAGGTTTGAATTTGGGGATGGCAGATAAGAGTCAACTTTGTTTGTCCTTTAAGCTTAATTTGGCTTAAATTAGCTACATTTTTTTGGAAGACATAAATGAGTATGAGGTTGTTTGTGACCATTATTGTAGCCTAGTTTTGTGATGTACTTTGACGATTAGAATAATTATGAGACGAGATTATTGCTGGATCAGACTTTTGAATCCATATTTTTGTCTTTTAACTAGTTAGTGAGATTATTACTTTTAACCCTTAATCTTGTGACATATCCTATTATTTGGGTCGAAATAATGGCAATAATTTTCGGAATAGGAATCCACTTTTCTACTCCTAACAATGTGGAAATCAATTGCACATTTTTTTATCTTAGGTAACCCTTTAAAAAAAGAAAAAAAAAAAGAAGGTGACTGGTTGGTTATTGTAGCCGCTGTGTCTCAAGCAAGTAAGCCCGTAGGGGTATCTTAAAACCTGGTACCTTGAGCCAACTGGGTCGGGAGCTGCCGGTCGAAATCTCGCCACATGGGCCACAGGGAAAGCTTAAGAAGAATCAACCTTGTAGTTACCAAAATAAGCACTAAAACAAAAGGGTATGTGCTAACATGTTAGGTTATGAATCCTTAAGACTCGAGCTATTAGGTCCGTAGGGGTCTCTTAAAACCTGGTACCTTGAACCAACTAGATCGGGAGCTGCCGACCGAAAACTCGTTACATGGGTCTGAGGGAGACACACCTGACCAAATAAAAAAAAGGGGGAAGAAGGGAAAACAAGAGAGAAAAGAGAAGCCTTTTGATTTCACTGTTAATTAGTAGTGAAGGGTTAGGGTGACTTGTTCCTTTACTTATTACCTTTATTTCTTCTTTAAGTCAGAGGATTTTGAAGTAAGACGAAGGGGAGAGAAGTTCTAAGATCACTCACTAGTAAAAAGACCTTAATAACGGAAACTTAAGTCGAAACTAGTGCAATAATAACTTCACATAAGGATTCACTACTCTCAAGTACACTCTCAAGTATGGTTGAACAATAATTTTCACAAGTGACCTTTGCGGTTAAATGCCTGACTCGACTTTTCCACCAGTAGCTAGTTCAAATAGAATCTTGAGGACAAGCAATGTGTGGGTTGGGGGATGTTGATACGCATGATTTTTACATATTTTATTTCCCATTTCTGTCATATATTCGGCCTCTACATGTGTGTTCGGTTGTTATTTAGGTACATTTTCATTTGGAACACATCAAAGCGGACGAAAGAAGAATTCTGGCGAAATCAAGCATTATTGAGGCATTTTTGAAGACTGATTGGAGAAACCCAACCACTTGTGCAGAAGAAAGGCCCATTGGATCATAATTCGGTGAACTGAGTACATCCCATAGCGCTTCGGCGCTTAATTGAGAAAAGGGGGCTCAGAGAACCGATCGATCAGCAGCTCTCGGTTAGGAAACTAACCGAGAGCCTGCCGATCGATCGGCCAAAAGTACCGATCGATTGGGAGCTTTGCGTGAGCTCACCGATCGATCGGGCATTATTCCCGATCAATTGGGATGGTTCCATACGGAACCCTAACTGCTCCTGCGCCTATAAATAGAGAAGAGGAAGTCATCCTTTGTCACGCTTTTTTCTCGCTGCACATCCTCCCCTTCTCTCAAACCCGATGCCGCTATGAGATCTACAAGTTCTCAAAAGCTGAAGTGCAAGTGGTTGGAATACTGGGAGAATTCAGGCTTGGATTAGCATCGACACGAAGATTGAGGGAGTTTATTCTTTTATTTATTTTACGCACAATATTTTCTTTTCTTTAAATTTAAGGATGTGTAAAACTCCCAAGGAGGAGTAAACTTTCTTAGTTTAGGGATGAAGGGCGGTTAGCCGCCCGTATCCCAGATTTATATTATACTTTTGACGATTGATTTAGTTATGTTATATTCGCACCTTCGTGGGAAGTTTTTCATGATTGTTGGATATTTTTGTATGTGTGCTTGTAGCCATGACTAGGTCTCCAACTTTGCAGCAATTAGTCTCGTGTTTGTAGCCTAGACCATAACATAACACGAATTCACATGTGGTCAGGGTTGAGGTTGTACCCAACCCTGAACCCAATCTTTTATATAGGTTAATATTGAATTAGGAGTAACAAAGGAATTAAGTAGTGCTAATGAGATAACATATGCTACATCTAGGGTGCTAAGATAGGTTATGCCTTTAGACTAATTTATTACCCTAAGCCCTAATTTATATATTAACCCAGACTTAGAGCTTGTAGCCTAAGTCCTTTAAATCATCGTCCTAAGTAGAATATAATGACGGGATACATGTTAAGCTAACCCAAATTCACTCCCTAAACTAACCTCAATTGAATTGTCGCATTCACTTTATATTCAGTTTCAGTAATTTAGCTAACAACTTATTCAACAACAAAAAAAACCAAAAATTCAAACCACTCGTTAATCAGTAAATCTAACTTAACACGATTCCCTGTGGATACGACCCGTATACCCGACAAAGCTACGACGATCTTGTACGCTTGCGAGTAAACGGTTTTAAACAAACTTTAAAATCACATCAAGTTTTTGGCGCCGTTGTCGGGGAATCGGTAGGCAAAGTTGATTAGAAATTAACGAGTTATTTTCTATTTTTTTATTTTTATTTCTATTTTATTTGTTTTCAAAAAAGGGAAAAAAAAGAACCAAATTATTTTTTCATTAGATTTTTTTTTTAGATATACAATCTTTATACAGTCTTTTAACACCCTCTTTTATATAATCTTTTATAAAATCTTTTAAAACCCTCTTCACCGGATTTCAAGTTTTTTTTTTTCATTTTTATTTTATTTTGTTTTAAAAAACTTATTTATTTTTGAATAGTTTATTTTTCTATATATTTTTTTCCTTTCTCGTTTATTTTTTATTTATTTAATTTTTTTATTTTAATAAGTTTTTTTTTTAGTATGGTTGATTCCGCACCACGTACGATTGGGGACTACTTCATTCCCCTAAAGTATGTCGTACCCGCCGGGGTTACGTTACCTGCCGTGGGGAATATTAACTTCGAGCTTAAGCCTGAGATCATCAACATGCTTCCCACTTGCTATGGGAAGCCAATAGAGAGCCCTTACGAGCATCTTGATGCGTTCTTTGAAATTTGTGAAACTTGTCACCATCAAGATGTCCCGATTGATGCTATTAGGCTACGTCTTTTTCCATTCTCGTTAAAGGACGTAGCCAAAAGGTGATTTCAGTCTCTTCCGAGAGGTGATATCACCACTTGGGCTGACCTCCAACAAAAGTTCCTGATCAAGTTTTATCCTAAAGCCAAAACTATGGCTGTTAGGCGTGCAATTAACAATTTCGAACAAAAGGATCAGGAACAATTTCATGAAAGTTGGGACAGATTTAAGGAACTCCTTAGGAGTTGTCCCCACCACGGGTCTCCCAAGTGGGCACTTATGTAGAATTTCTATGATGGTCTCATGGCTTCTAACAAGCAAATGGTTAATGCTTCATGCGGGGGAGCATTTAACCAACAAGATGAGGACGAGGCGTGGACGCTATTTGAGCGCCTCAGCAAACACTCTCTCGACCAAGCCTCTTCTGTGAGGGTGGTTAGAGGGGCCACACGCGGTGTCTACGAAGTAGCACCTACCGATGACATTAACCTTCGACTGGAACCCTTAGCAGCAAGATGGATCAGCTTATGAACTGGCATGCGAATCCTACTAATGTGCGCCCAGTCTATGCAGCTGAGTTATCGAGTGGTACTACTCCGTGTGGCATTTGTTCGGGTGAGGACCATTCTGTGCTTAATTGTTTATATGCGTCACAATTTTTCGAATACGTACTGGAACAGGTTCATGCAGCTCAAGGATATTCGGGAAATAGCGATCCGTTCTCCAACACCTACAATCCTGGGTTGCGCAATCATCCGAACTTCTCGTGGAAGCAAAACGCCAATCATAATCAACCCACGAGACAACAATAACCTGGCTTTATAGGTAACGCGCACCCTCCCATTTTGCAGGAAGGGCACAGGTATGATACTCAACCTCACTCCAATGTTACCCATAATAACCCTCCTCCCCCACCTCTAGGATATACTTCACAATTTCAAGAGTGTATGCTCTACTTTATGGAAGACACCACACAGCTGGTTCGGTCTCACTCTCAGTCTATAGCTAGATTAGAAGACCATATAGGACAATTGGCCCAAGCACTTCATAAGCAAGAGGAAGAGAGGTTACCCTCCCAACCTCTCACACTTCCAGTAGGATCAATTAGCACTAGCCCAAACTTGCCCCCTCACGAGCAAGTTCGGGTTGTGTCAGTGTCTAGGGAGGGGAACCTTTGAGATGTGGAGGTCGAGGTTGAGAAGGAGAGTACGGATCCATCTCCCACTGCTAACAGGGAGGGCCCACAAGGTAGGTTTGCTAAACCTACCATCCCTTTTCCTTCGGCCCTTAGAGGACAGAAGAAGAAGGATGACCAAAAGAGGACTGAGCTCATAGACTTATTTAAGGACGTGAAGATCAACTTACCGTTGATCGAAGCTATTGAACACATTCCCATATATGTCAAGTTCCTCAAGGACCTTTGCACCAAAAAGAAGTGAGCACAAGCGCATTTCCCGAAGAAGGTCCGGCTCACCGAGAAAGTGAGCAGTATTTTAGTATCAGGCGCCCCACTCAAGTTTCGAGACCCCGGGGCTTTTACAGCTCCATGCGTATTAGGAGAGCGTTACACTAGCAGAGCCTTGCTAGATCTAGGAGCGAGTGTAAACTTCATCCCTTACTCAGTTTTTCAGGAATTAGGTATAGGAGACCTTAAGCCAACGAATGTTACACTTCAGTTGGCCGATAGGACAGAGCGAGTACCTCGTGGGGTAGTGGAAGATGTACTTGTTAAAGTTGACAAGTTTGTCTTCCCTGTTGATTTTCTCGTCTTAGATATAGACCCTACTCCTAGGAAAAAGCACAACACTCCCATTATTCTAGGTCGACCGCTCCTAGCAACGGCCAACGTGATTCACTGTAGGACGGGAGTGTTGGAGGTTTCTTTTCGAAATCTCAAGGGCAAATTGAAGGTCTCGAACTTTGTTTGACACCCTGAGACTGAGGACAAGTTGGAGTGCTACAGGGTTGATGATATTGACCCTTTGGTAGCGCCAGGTAAGCCGGATTCTACTAAAAGTAACTATTGTAATAGTGTCCCTGTTTGTGTCGATAGCTGTGCTTCATCACCTATACCTAGTAGGCTAGAGATTTGCGACCTCGATGCCGGTAATGTTTTCCTCCTTGCTAGTCACGGGTCTAGAAGCGCTGTTGGGTTTGGGGTTCGTCCCTACTGGGTCAACCTGAGTTCTATGGCAGACACTGTCTTGGATTTTGGTTGACATGTGCTCTAAACTGCGTCCGGCTGAAGACGTTAAACTTAGCGCTTTTGGGAGGCAACCCAACCTACTTTTAATTTTGTTATAATTTGTTTTTCCACATGAACTCTCTCAATTGTAGGTCCTTTTATTATTCCTACCATGCTAACTTTGTTTCTCTTTTACTAGACACTTGTATAATCACTATATCTAACACTACTAACAAGTCCATTTAGTACTGTCTTCTATGTCTTCGATTGCAGCTTGCTATTTCTGTTTTGCCTTTTTGGATTTGCTCGCCACGCATAGCTGAATATGCCATACCTCAGGTCGTCTCTTTCTTTTATTTGCTTATAATTACTTTCGTTGATTTGCATTGAGGACAATGCAATGTTTGGGTTTGGGGATGGCAGATGAGAGTCAACTTTGTTTGTCCTTTAAGCTTAATTTGGCATAAATTAGCTACATTTTTTTAGGCATAAATGAGTATAAGGTTGTTTGTGACCCTTATTGTAGCCCAGTTCTGTGATGTGCTTTGACGATTAGAATGATTATGAGACGAGATTATTGCTGGATCAGACTTTTGAATCTATATTTTTATATTTTAACTAGTTAGTGAGATTATTACTTTTCACTCTTAATCTTGTGACATATCCTACTGTTTGGGTTGAAATAATGGTACTAATGTTAGGAATAGGAATCCACTATTCTACTTCTAACAATGTTGAAATCAATTGTACATTTCTTTATCTTAAGTAACCCCTTAAACAAAAGGAAAAACAGAAAAAAAAAAAAAAAGGTGACTGGTTGGTTCTTGTAGCCCCTATGTCTCGAGCAAGTAAGCCCGTAGGGGTATCTGAAAACCTGACACCTTAAGCCAACTGGGTCGAGAGCTGTCGGTCAAAAGCTCGCTATATGGGCCACAGGGAAAGCTTAAGAAGAATCAACTTTGTAGTTACCAAAATAAGCACTAAAAAAAAAAGGTGTGTGCTAACGGATTAGGTTGTGGATCCTTACGATTAGAGCCATTAGGTCCGTAGGGGTCTTTTAAAACCTAATACCTTGAGCCAACTGGATCGGGAGCTACCGGCCAAAAACTCGCTATATGGGTCTGAGGGAGACACACCTAACCAAGTGAAAAAAGAAGAAAAAAAGAAGGGGGGAAAACAAGAGAGAAAAGAGAAGCCTTTTGATTTCACTATTGATTAGCGGTGAAGGGTTAGGATAACTTGTTCCTTTACTTATTACCTTTATGTCTTCTTACAGTCAGAGGATTTTGAAGTAAGACGAAGGGGAGAGAAGTTCTAAGATCACTCACTAGTAAAAAAACCTTAATGACAGCGACTTAAGTTAGAACTAGTGCAATAATAACGTCAGTTCCTGACAATAACACTTTTTATAAAAGAGTAAGAAAAGAATACGAAGTGGTGGTGACAGTTTATACTAGTTAATTAGACTACATTGTGAGATGTGTGGATTATATCCAATAAGGTAAGAGACAGAAGGTGAACGCCAGCTGTTGATCTTATTTTGCAAAAGAAAAAAAAAACTATAGATTAAAGGTTAAGAAAAGAATTCAACTATACAAATTCCCTCCAAAAACTCGAACCAAATTGGTTATTATGCAACCTAATCTTCATTCTATATTATGGACCTTTCGATCCTCACCGAAGTCTAGTTAGGTTTAATTAATAAATACAATTAAAATCTTAAAATAATGGCAAAGAAGATCAAATTGCATTGGATATCCAACCTAATAAAGAATCTATTTATAGTGGATTGAGCTTTTTTTCATTTGGCTAACACACAAAAAAGCACCAATCGGGCTTACAAATTATATTGATTATTGCGCAGTTTAGTCTTTTGCTAATTTTAGTCCGAGTTTGAATTAATGATACGTTTCAAATGTTAAAAGTGCAATCAACACAGAAAACATACTTGATTGAAAATTTTAGTTTTAGGATTAACTAGACTGATCATTATGTGGTTCAATACTCAATCAGGTTTAATTCATTTTAAGTTAAACAACATAGAAAAACTAGCCTAGATGGGAACATTCTGTCTAAGATTGAATCGACTAAATATAGTGATGTTCGATAATTTATCCTTGAGTTGGATTTGGTATTGTGCGCATTAGTTAGGGGTGTTCATTAGTCCAAGCTCGAACCAGATCGAAATGAAGATTAGTAAAAGTTCTAATGCACGAGTGATGATCCAATTCAATAATACTTATTTCATTTATATTTGGATCAAATTATCTGGTTTACTACTTGTTTCTCACACACTAGTATAATAATATCTTGAAGATGCTCATCACACTAGACCTAGTTGGTTCGACTAGATATTGTTGGAAAAAATTATACAGGCTAACCTTAAGTTTTACGGGAGAGTTGTATTGCACATTAGAAAAATAGTGTGGGTGATCCTTTTTGTTAACGGATATATTTATTTCTCGAAAAATATTATTCAAGACCCGTTACTAGCCGTTTACCTGTAATGGTTTAACGTCATTAAAATTGTGACCGCTGAGAATTTGTTTACAATATAGCCATTGCAAATTTATTGTGTCCGTTATTAACCGTTAAAATTTTAATATGTTAACCCACCCTATATAATACTTTTTCTCTCTGTGAAACAGTAGAAGTTTCTCAATTGCAAACCCAAAAAAAAACTCTGAAAAGGGTCAACAATGGTGTCCACAAAATAGCTTCTTTTCACAATCGAAACATCTCCTCTTGGGCTTTCTGCTCCGACTCCATCTGAGAGAGTCGAACTCATGCACGCCATTCGCAGTTCTCTTTCCTCTCTACAGAATTTTCTCTCTTACCCCTTTCTCCCTCTCCTTAAATTTTGGGCAAAGTTTAAGGCACTCCTACCCAGCAATTAATGCGTGCACGTTAAGAGCTGGATCGTGTTAATCCTGGAGGACGGCTCCTGGTTATACTGTGTGCACCTGAGCAGCGCAAAATCGTCTTTTAGTACAGTGGTTCTTACCACGGTGCGGCATCATCATTTTGTAAGATCTTTCTAATTACCCTGTCCTTGATTGCGATGTTTAGATAATTTTTGTTGTTATTGTACTGGAATTTTTGCTCCAGTTTTTTTAGTTATTTTTAGCAAAATTATTTACTATAATTTCACTAACTATTTTACTGCGATTGAACAACAAATTATTTACTAAAATTTTTAGCTCAAATTCTGCTGTTGTTTATTCTGGATTTGCTATGCTTGAATATCTTTGTTAATTTTTTTTTAACAATCTAAGAGATGATTTTACTAATCAATCATCATTGTTTATCATGAGTAATTAGAATTTTAATATGTGCTCAGACTTAAAGGAATAATCAACATATCTGGAAGGGAAAAAAGGGTCTAATTGCTGAATTTTTATATACTACATTTTTGATAAAATTTAAAGTAGTTTATTATGAGTGATTATAATATTACTTGGTAATTAAATCAGATTGAATGACTTTATATTTTTAGTAAAATTTAAAGTAGAATTTGTATAGTGTACAAACATCTAGCACAGGTTAAATGCAGAACTGGAAGGAATAAGAACATAGGTGTATTAGAACAATTATAATAAATAATAATTAAGCATTAATGGGGTGAAGGATTTCCAATCTGGAGTTTGTGGTGATGAGGAATTCTGCAGCATTTGCATACTGTTAGGACCATGTCTCAATTTACTTGTTTTAAGTTTATGGGTTGCCGAGGGGTCACCGATCGATCAGGAGGGAAGCCTGATCGATCGGGTGATTTAAGTAAATTTTTGGGATTTTGGGCCGTAAGAGGGCCTATCGATCGGGTCCTACCAAACCTGCGCCTATATATATAGACGTAGGGTTTACGTCATTGTGATCCAATTTAAAAGTGGGGCGCCGCCATTGAGAGAGAGATGTGATTTTGTAATTCCTCTAATTCAGATATTCAAGTGCTACGAGAGTTATGAGAAAGTGATTGTAATTCTTTCATAAATCTCGTTCGGAGGATGTGTCATTGTAATTCTTCCGTTCAGTATCAATAAAGAATCTCCATCTCTGCCCACCTCTTTCTCCCCTCTCGATTGTAGAGGGGTTTCCACATAAATATTATGTGTTCGTGTTTGTTCTTTCTTTCTCCGTATATTTGTTTACTTCTCGTTTGTGTGAGCCATATTATTTGAGTCGAATCAAGTGATTAGGGTTTACGCTTCCGCATCTAGATTTCCCTAAAAAATTGGTGTCAAAGTATGTTAGTTTGTCCCAGATTTATCCGCACAAATTGGCATCAGAGCCCTGTTTATTTCGATTTGATACTATGATGTCTACAATTAGTTCCGAAGTTGAGAAGTTTGGTGGTCAAGGGAGCTTCAGTTTATGGCAGGTTCACGTTAAGGGCCTCTTGACTCAGAGTGGCTTGAAGAAAGCTTTAGATGGGAAAGAGAAGAAACTAGAGAATTTGACAGAAGCACAATGGGGGGAGTTAGACGAAAAGGTCTCACTGTAATTCAGATGTGTCTTACTGATGATGTTTTGACAGAAGTTCTGGAAGTGAAAACCGCAAAGGAGTTGTGGGAAAAATTGCAGGATATGTTCTGTTTCAAGTCCGTCTCCAACAAACTTACAGTTAAGCGCCGGTTATTCACGTTTCGCATGTTAGAAGGTGCGTCACTTAAGAATCACGTCAATAAATTTAATTCAATTATTCAAGATTGGAAAGAACTGGATGATGTTCCTAAGGATGAAGATCAGGCAATGTTGTTATTATGTTCTCTCTCTACTTCGTATAAGGGTTTTGTTGAAAGCATAATTTATGGTGGTAGACAAACCATATATGTTGATAAAGTTAAGAGAAACCTACTGAGTAATGAACGAGTAGATAGAGAATTATCTGATTCTGTTTATAACTCAGATAGTGGTTTATTTGTGAGAGGGAGAACTTAGTATGATCATAGTGGAAACAAGTCGAAGTCTAGGTATCAAGACCTAACCTGTAACTACTGTCATAAGAAAGGGCACATTAAGAAAAACTATTACAAGTTTAAGAGAAAACTTGAAGCAGATAACAGGTCTGAACAGAGATCCATAGTAGCTAGTATTATGGATGGTGAGAATGACGATCTTCTACTGTCTGTAATTTGAGAGATAGTTGGATTTTGGATTCAGGTTGCTCCTATCATGTCTGTCCCACCGGGATTGGTTTTCCACGTACGAGTCAGTTCAAGGTGGAGTTGCTTTGATGGATAATGATACTCCATGCAAAGTTCTGGGTATAGGAACAATTCGTTTTAGGATGTTCAATGGCACTATCAGGGTTCTGAGCGATGTTCACCATGTTCCTGATTTGAAGAAGAATCTCATCTCTTTAGCTACTCTTGAGTCTAAAGGGTATACGTACACAGCTGAAGGTGGAGTTTTAAGGGTCGTTAAGGGTGCATTGATAGTTATGAAGGGCAGAAGGTTAGGTACTCTGTATGAGCTTGTCGGTTCCACAGTTGCAAGATCTGTTATAGTATCTTCATCATCCTTGTTGTTGACAGAACTAGAGATCACAAATTCAGGATGTTTGAGATTGGATCATTCAGGTGATAGGGGTTTGTCTGAGCACAGTGTAAGGGGCTCTTTGTGTGGTCAGTCTACAGGACTGAAATTCCGTGAACAAGGGCTTTATGGGAAGCAGAAAGGTTTTCGCTTCAAACAATTCCTGACGAATAGAGATGTCACATTTGATGAGTCTTCGTTATTGTCTCCACAGAAGATGTCATTAGTTCATTGTGATTCAAGTCAGGTGAGTAAGCCAGAGGGAGTTCAGTTTCAGTCGAGTAACACAGTTCAGCAGCAGGTGGCTGTTTCAGATAATGTGTCAAGAGCTAATTCAGAGAAGAAGAAGATTGGCATTGCTAATAACCTCTCAGATATGTTCACTCGGTTGCTACCTAGCAGAAAGTTCAAGCTTCACTCGACCTCGGTTAGGTTTCGTGTTTTGTTGAGATAACCCTGTGTGGGGGGTGCTTAGTAGAGAAGGTGGAGGAAAAATTGGCCTAGATGGGAACATTCTGTCTAAGATTGAATCTGACTAAATATAGTGATGTTCGATAATTTATCCTTGAGTTGGATTTGGTTCTGTGCGCATTAGTTAGGGGTGTTCACTAGTCCAAGCTCGAACCAGATCGAAATGAAGATTAGTAAAAGTTCTAATGCACGAGTGATGATCCAATTCAATAATACTTATATCATTTATATTTGGATCAAATTATCTAGTTTACTACTTGTTTCTCTAATAATATCTTGAAGATGCTCATCACACTAGACCTAGTTGGTTCGACTAGATATTGTTGGAAAAAATGATATAAGCTAACCTTAAGTTTTACGGGAGAGTTGTATCGCACATTAGAAAAACAGTGTGGGTGATCCTTTTTGTTAACGGATATATTTATTTCTCGGAAAATATTTTTCAACACCCATTACTAGCCGTTTACTTGTAACGGTTTAACGTCATTAAAATTGTGACCGTTGAAAATTTGTTTACAATATAGCCATTGCAAATTTATTGTGTCTATTATTAACCGTTACAATTTTTTAATATGTTAACCCATACTATACAATAATTTTTCTCTCTCTGTGAAACAGTAGAAGTTTTGCCAATTGCAGACCCACAAAAAGGCTCTAAAAAGGGCCAACAATGGTGTCCACAAAATGGCTTCTTTCCACAATCAAAACATCTCCTTTTGGGCTTTCTGCTCCGACCCCATCTGAGAGAGTCGAGCTCATGCACGCCGTTCGCAGTTCTCTTTCCTCTCTACAGAGTACTCTCTCTTACCCTTGTCTCTCTCTCTCTCCCCTTAAATTTTGGGCAAAGTTTAAGGCACTCCTACCCGGCAATTAACAAGGGCACGTTAAGAGTTGGATCGCGTTAATCCTGGAGGACGACCACTGGTTATACTGTGTGCACCAGAGCAACGGCGAAATTGTCTTTTAGGACAGTGGGTCTTACCACGGCGCGGTATCATCATTTTGTAAGATCTTTCTAATTACTCTGTCCTTAATTGCTATGTTTAGATAATTTTCGTTGTCATTCTACTTGAATTTTTGCTCCAGTTTTTTCGGTTATTTTAAGCAAAATTATTTACTACAATTTCACTAACTATTTTGTTGCAATTGAACAACAAATTATTTACTGTAATTTT
The DNA here is from genome assembly GCA_018398585.1 of Simmondsia chinensis. Classification (NCBI taxonomy): domain Eukaryota; kingdom Viridiplantae; phylum Streptophyta; class Magnoliopsida; order Caryophyllales; family Simmondsiaceae; genus Simmondsia; species Simmondsia chinensis. The sequence goes on from JAGTTD010000014.1 coordinate 10,406,705, forward strand.
TAGCTCAAATTCTACTGTTATTTATTTTGAATTTGCAATGCCTGAATATCTTTGTCAATTTTTTTTAACAATCTAAAAGACGATTTTACTAATCAATCATCATTGTTTATCATGAGTAATTAGAATTTTAATAAGTGCTCAGACTTGAAGGAATAATCAATAGATCTGGAAGGGAAAAAAAAGGGTGTAATTGCTGAATTTTTATATACTACATTTTTTATAAAATTTAAAGTAGTTTATTATAAGTAATTATAATATTACTTGGTAATTAAATCAGATTGAATGACTTTATATTTTTGGTAAAATTAGAATTTGTAAAGTGTACAAACATGTAGCACAGGTTAATTACGGAATTGGAAGGAATAAGAACATGGATGTACTAGAAAAATAATAATAAATAATAATTAAGCATTGATGGGGTGAAGTATTGCCCAATCTGGAGTTTGTGGTGACGAGGAATTCTGCAGCATTTGCATACCATTATTGTGCATTTGTAAGTCTTTCCATATTTTTAGTTTTGTCAAATACGTGATTGTCATTATTTACTAAGCATTGTTACGCAGCTTATTAGGTGGTTGTTTGCTTCTTGCTTATATTACCTTGCTTTTAGCATAAGTTCGGTGTCGTTGGCTACTGAGGGAAGTAAATGTTATGTTGTTCTGTTTTCTTGAGGTTGGTCTTCGAAACTTAATATTTCTTTCTTGTTATTAGGCTTTTCCATGTGCTGCAAATGGTGGCAACGTTCTCTGGGGAAGGTAGGATCAATTTTATGCATTATGTGCTGGTTCAAATATCTACTTTTCTATTTTGCTTGGAACTTGTGGGCTTTGTTATTACTAGTTTGGTTTCATGTCTTCTGTTGCATAAGGTTTCTGGTTTAAAATAGCTATAATTTATAGTTTTTAATCTCTTGCTTCATGGCTTGAAAAGATTCAAAAGTCTTAGGACTTTCTATACATGCTCATCATGCCCCCTTTTGGCAATGCTCAGAGGTCAACTTTGTGAGCTTTAAGATACAAGTGTAATATGTTTATGCCTAATGGGCTCAATTTGGCAATGCTTTAAATGTTATGCCTACATTTGCTCAAGTAGTGTTGAGAAGACACCTTCTTTTTATATCTGGTTGGCATCGCCATGCATTTTCTAAAGTCATAAATCACAACGCATGATGCCAAGTGTCGCTTGCACGCGTCTGCTATGCCGCTTATCAGAGCAACGCATCAGCATATCTAGTTTATTTCTTCTGCCATGGCAGCCTAGATATTTTACTAAATATTTAGCATCTTCTGCAGATGTGATGTGAACTTTCTTTCTCTCCCTCAAAACCTCTTCTGCATCTTCTCCCCTTTCTCCCTCGTAAAACATCCATTGTTGGAATCTATCTTTTATATATATATAGACACACACAAATACATACAACGGGGCAGCAAGCCCTACATTTGCTTGTGATTTCCATTGATTGAACTTGATTTGATCTAAGTTCATTTCAATTGGTATCAGAGCCATTCAATCCTCGGCAATGAAGCTCTACATCCGGTAATCAACACCACCCACCTCCAATCATCACTGGTTTGATTTTTGCCATTTCTGATAACCGATTGTCACTATCATGGCTAACGGGACTCGATCTCAGACTTTGATGAGGGAAATCTCTTTGTCTTCGAAAAGCTGTGGATGCCTTATCAATTCAATACATCGAGCTTACACAGCTAGTCACCCGTGCACCACCTTATTGAACGCCAACTCCTGAACTGGCACCACCACCACCACGCGATGAGGCCCCTGAATTCTAGGCACCGGCATTTGCTTGAGGTAACTACCAAGTCCCCACTCGGTTTACTAAAATTGATTTTCCGAGATATAGAGGTAAAATTGTTGATGGTTGGTTACAAAAATGTAAGAGATACTCTGTGCTTGATAGAATTTCGAATGAGTTAAAGGTTATGTTAACTAGTGTATCAATGCAGTATGATGCATAGGAATGGCACAATTCATTTGGACAATCGTGGCCTCGAGATGTTTATATTCTGTGGGAGGTTTACACCCCACAAATTCGAGCTCGATTTGCGAAAACTGCCAATAACCCATTGACTGAATTGATGCAATTTCGCTAATTGGGTAGTGTTTATGAATTTTTGAGTAGGTTTGAAGCACTTGCGAATAGATGTGGGTTGAGTGAGGAGCAAAAGATTAACATTTTTCAGGGTGGATTGCGGGAAGAGATTTCGAGTCATGTCATTATGTTTAGACCTCATTCTCTACATAATGCGTCACACTTGTTAAGCAACAAAAGCATAATTGTGCTTTTTTAGACCGTATAACCGGTAAGAAGCCAATGAAAATAGCACCATTACTTCTGTCACCTGGTCCATCTCGTATGACACCCACCCTCCCAGCCCCTAGGCCACCCACCCGCTTCTTACCCGCACCCAGGAACGTGCCTAGACCCCCTCCTCGGGATCAATTGAGCTTGACACTGTCAGAATTGGACGACCTTCGCTCTCACAACTTATGTTTTTATTGGCGGGAGGGCTTTACCCCGAGGGGCCAGTGCGCCATGCGCAATTGCGCCCGCGTGCTCTAGCTTGAGGCGGATGACGAGGATCAGGAACCCACCAATACGTTCCCGCTAGCCAGATCCTGCTCTGGACCCGGTTACTGATCCACACATCTCTATCCATGCTCTGGAAGGGGTCTCGCATTGTTAGACAATGCATGTTCAAGGTCAACATCAGCGCCACTCCTTGAGTATCCTCATTGATAGCGGCATCACTGATAATTTTCTAGATGCGGACTTCGCTAAACTCGTTGATTATCCCCTCAATACCCCCAATCGACCCTCATTCACTGTTGCGGATGGGAAGTTGATAGTTTGTATGGGCATCTGCTGCAATTTCTGTTGGTGCCTATAGTATGCCGCCTTCCAGTCCGATATGGCTGTGATGTGGTGTTAGGCATCCAGTGGCTCCGTACTTTGGGGGACGTCCTCTTGAACTTTTCTGATCTTCGCATGTATTTCTGCCTTCAAGGTCGTCATTATACTCTTTAGGGGATCCACCCACCTCCGTTAAAGGCCACCAATGAGAACACACTCTCTTTGCTTATCTTCCACTTCCTTCTTCGATATTTCGGCTACGGCGCCATCCAGCTCGCCACTTTGTTTCTCAGTAACTACTACTCCGCCAATGGAGGACACCCCGCCTGATCTGCAGGACTTACTTACCGAGTATAGGGATGTCTTTACCACGTCTCCTTGACTCCCTCCATCGCACCAATTCTTCGATCACCGTATTCCCCTTAAGGAAGGAAGTAACCCCGTCAATATTCAGCTGTACCGGTATCCCCTTTTCTAGAAAGATATCATCGACTCTCTTATTAAGCAAATGTTACTCACTAGGGTAATCCAAAATAGCAATTCACTTCGTCGGTGGTCCTTGTCAAGAAGAAAGACGATTCTTGGAGCCTCTGTGTGGATTACAGGGCCATCAACAAAATGACTATTAAGGATAAATTCCCTATACCCATCATTGAGGAGCTCTTAGATGAGCTTGGCGGAGCCGCTTTCTTCATCAAGATAGATCGTAAGTCAGGTTACTAGAAAATTCGGATGTCCGCTGATGATATTCCGAAGATTGCCTTCCGCATCCACTCCAGTCATTACGAGTTTACCGTGATGCTATTTGGGTTGTCGAACGCTCCATCAATTTTTAAGGGTCTAATGAATGACTTAATCCGGCCTTTTCTTCATCAATTCGTCCTCGTTTTCTTTGACGATATCCTTATCTACTGCACAAATGGCTAGCTCACTTGATACACACCCAATCTCCGACCGCGAATTAGTGTTCCGAACGTCGAGTGTCAGCCATTCTTTTCATCCGGACCCGAGCACGAGTCAAATGATGCTTGAGTAACTGAATTGCCTCCTCACGGGCAACGAGGCTTCTATCCGTTGCAGCAACCTCTGTTTCCCGAGAACGTACGGAATATGAAGTGGAGGTAGTTGCCCGTAAAGTATCTCAAAAGGGGTAGCTTGTATGGTGGAATGAAACGATGTATTGTACCACCATTCCACAAGGGCCAAAAAACGAGACCACAAAGAAGGCATGTCACAACAAAAACACCGAAGATAAGTTTCCAAGCTACGGTTAACCACCTCGGTTTGGCCGTCGATTTGGGGTGATACCTCGAAGACATATGTAAGTCAACCCTGAGCACTTGAAACAACTCTTTCCAAAAAAGGCTAAGAAAAACTGAATCACGATCCGAAATGATACTTTGCAGAAGACCGTGTAAACAAAATACAGTATCCAAAAAGACATGGACCATGGTTTCAGCTGAATACGGATGTGCAAGTAACATGAAATGCGCATATTTACTCAACCGATTGACAACAACAAAAATGGTATCTTTCCCGTTTGAACGGGGTACACCATCAATGAAATCCATTCAAATTGAAGTCCAAACTGTTTTCAGAATCGATAAGGGTTGAAGAAGACCCAGATACGTCGCGTTATCTGACTCACAACGTTGACATGTAGTACATTGGGATATAAACTTGTACACATCACGACATAATCCATGCCAATCGTAAAAACTACTCAATTTATGGAAGGTGACATCAACACCAAAATGACCCCCAGCCTACGAGCTGTGGTATAGATAAAAAATACGACAACCGAGATCATTATCCAGGCCAATGACCAAGTGCCCAAAACAATGCAGCTCCCCATTAATCCAAGAAAACATGGGATGTGACTTCGGGTCTTGCTGTAGCTCGACAATCAACCGCTGGAGTGACGGGTCTGCACTAAGGGACCCCCCAATTTCAGCAAGCAATGGGGTTGACAGATCCAGCAGTAAAGAGTGCAGCTCAACATCGGAATGCGGCATTTAGGAAAAGGCATCACCTTTTTTGTACTCGATACTAGAAGAAAATCCCATCAATTTCGCTAACCAGGCACGCTGTAAAGGAGTATTCACCTTTTGTTCAAGCAAAAATTTCAAACTTTATTGGTCGATGTGAAGAATAAAGGGACGATGAGTAAAGTAATGCTCCCATTTTCGGACAGCCATTACCACTGCCATCAGTTCCCGCTCATAAACCGAGAGTCCCTAATGTGTGCGAGCCAGAGCTTTGCTCAAATAAGCAATCGGATGATTGTCTTGCATAAGAACGACACCCAAACCCGTACCCGATGTATCGGTCTCTACGATAAATGGTCTTGAAAAATCGGGCAAAGCAAGCACCGAAGCAGCCGTGAGTGCAGCTTCAAGATTGGCAAAATCGTGCTCTACTTCAAGTGTCCATTTGAAAGCGTCACGTTTGAAGAGGTCGTTTAAGGGCCGACTGATAGCCCTAAAATGGCGAATAAAACGGTGGTAGTAACCCACTAAACCCAAGAAACCTCGAAGTTGCTTCGGTGCAGTCGGAAGTGGCTAAGCCCCCACAGCCTCAATCTTGGTAGTATCCTTAAAGACCCCATGTGACGATATACGATTCCCCAAGTAATCGATCTCTTCCCAAAAAAAAGCACATTTAGAACCTTTGGCGAACAAGTAATTATCTTGCATGGCCTGGAATACCAACCTCAAGTGATATAAGTGTGTGGGCATATCTTGGCTATAGATCAGAATGTCATCGAAGAAAACAAGTACGAAACGCCATAAATAGGGCTGGAAGACCGTGTTCATCAGGCTCTGAAAGGTGGCCGGTGCATTCGTAAGCCCGAATGGCATGACACGGAACTCGTAATGACCGAGATGGGTGCGAAATGCTGTCTTATACACATCTTCGTCACAAACACAAACCTGATGATACGCGCTACGAAGATCTAATTTTGAAAAAATCACGGACCCATATAACTCGTCCAGCAACTCCTCCACCACGAGTATCGAAAATTTATCTTTAATTGTCTTACGAATCAATTCTCCGATAATCGACACACATATGCCACGTACCGCGCTTTTCCTTCACAAGAATAACGGGTGAGGCAAAAGGACTATTGCTATTACGAATTACCCCCGTTTCGAGCATTTCTTAAATTATGCATTCAATGGCATCCTTTTGAACCAAAGGATAACGATAAGGCTTGATATTAACCGGGCCTTCCCCTTGTTTGAGGACTACACGATAGTCAAAGTGGGGCCTACTAGGTGGCAGAGCCCGAGGTTCCTCAAAAATCAAAGCAAAATCATGTAGTAAGGCATTAAGCGCAGCCCACTCATAATCGGTTACCAAGACCGAGGTCGTGGAAGAGTCTGAAACACAAACATACATTAACAAATCATAAGGAAGAAGAACAACGTGAATAGAAGGACTCATAAGATGTAAGCAGTGAAAGCTTTTCTTACCGGTATTACGAACGGAGGGAATTGAGCCCTGTAGCGTGCGGGTCTAGGAATTTCACTTGAACTGCATCTATAGGCAATCAAAATCCTAAAGAATCGGTCCTAGAGTAGACAGCCACGGGATCCCAAGGACCATATCACAACCACCTAACCCGATCAACAAGACGTCATTAATATATTCACGACCCTGAGTGCTCCAACAAAAATCACGGCATATCTTCGAACACTGAATACGACTCCCATCATTGACTACCACAGACGGTACTAGTATGGAAGAAGCCGTGCACCCCAACCAACGAGCCTTCATCACATCGAGGAAATTATTTGTACTACCACTATCAATGAGGATGTGGACTGGTTTACGATGACAATAGCCCCTAATCCTCATAGTACTATTGGAAGAAACGCCGGCTAACGCATGACAAGATATATGTGGAATGTCTTCCACTGTCGAAGCACCCGAATCAAGCAACAAATCATTGGGGTCCATATTCACGGTGTCAAAAACATTGTCGGAAATCATTTTCAACTGAGGATTTTTGACCTTACACATCTTCATATGACCTGGATTAAAAGCTTCATTACACAAGAAACAAAGACCTTTCCCTCGACAGTCCTTAATTTCGACTGCTGAAACGGTGCATCCCTCACATTTAATGGGACGTGATCCCAGACTCGAGGAATCAACGGATGAGGAACAATCGAACCCGGTATAGAAGAATAGGCTACCGAACCCGATGGGTTACGAAAACCCGCAGATCGAGTAGAGCCACTTGTGGAGGTCCTAAAATTCGAGGACAAATTGGCCTCCTGTAACCGAGCTAAGTTCATAGCCTGAGCTAACGTGCTAGGCTGTAGCATAAGAACCGGATATCGAATTGAATCTTTCAGCCCCGTAATAAAACACGAAACTAAGTACGACTCAGAGAGACTCAAGCGAGGTACCAAACGTTCAAATTGCGTTTGGTACTCTAAAACACTACCGATCTGCCTTAATTTCATCAAATCCGCCATGGGATTTTCGTAAACGTTACCAAATCGCTGAATTAACAAGGCCGAATCGGACCAGTCAACCTCCTCAATAGGTCGGTTATGCGTTAAGAAACGCATGGTGCCATTCAAGGGCATCATCCTCAAAGTGCATTAATGCTAGTTTTGCCCTAACCGAATCCGAAGTATGATCAATATTGAAAAATTGTTCAACCTTTCACACCCAATTTTTTACAGTATTACCACCGAAAAATCGTGGGAAATCAATTTTTGATAGTTGAGTATGAAAGTGATGCAGAGAAGTAGTCAAAGAGGATATACCAGCACCGAGAACCGAGGCGATTACCGGAACAAGAGGCGGCTCGAAAGGACGGCCCAAGATGCCATCACCAGGACGCGAAAGAGCTGGACGAGAGTCAACTGGATGCTGCTGGTTCTGAATTTCGTGCAAGATCTCCATGATTTTGCTTTGTTCTTGCTTAAGCGAAGAGATGTCCTATTGCACACGACCTTCGAAAATCTGTAAGCGTTCATCCATGGAACACTGGAGCCGTGATTCTGTGTCATCAAGCCCAGTTTCCAGATGCCTCAAATCGGACGTAGCACGAGTTCCTTCAGCCATAGATTGAATCGAACGCAGCACAAGCCTAAATCTGATACCAGATGATACACCGATTTAGGGTTGTATCCAAGAAATTGGGGAATTAGGGAAAGAATTAGGATTAGAAGAGAAGAGAAAGGGGAATTAGGGTTTAGAAAAGGGAAGAAGAAGATAGAGAGAGAGAAAGAGAGGGAAAAGGGAATTTGTTATTGGATACCTTTAAAAAGATTACAAGACAGTTTTTATACTTTGACTAAAAATCTCTAAACCGACTTTAAAAATGGAGGTCTAAACATTAGCCTCGTTATTACATATATCAGAATGTTAGGTTATATAAGTAATATTTTTTCTATATAATATACACATAGAGAGAGAGAGAGTTAAAATAATGATATAATTATAATTAAATATTTAGCCTATTTATTTTTCTTGAACAAATTTGGCTTAAGCTATCCCTCAATCATATTGTGCACTGTGCCATCCGACCAAGAGGAATAACGAATTTGCTAAAGTTAACGTTTTGAGAGATGAGTTGAATGATTACTGATGATCTTAAAAATAATTTTAATATTTAATATTTAATATTTAAGTGGGGATAATTTAATTTTTAATTCTATTTGGGAAAGCATCAAATGCTTTCCAATTTCTAATACAAAAATAACTTAGAATAAAAAAGGATAAATTTAAACATAAATTCTCTCTGCGATGTCGCCCCTCTTTCTCTCTCCAATGTCTCTTCTCGCTCTCCCTCTTTCTCTCTCCTAGGGTTTTTCTCTCTCCTCATCAACAACAATATGACGGGAAAGGCGAAGCCGAAGAAGCACACGGCGAAGGAAATCGCGGCCAAAGTCGACGCCGCAACCACCAACAGAGGCGGTGGCAAGGCAGGCTTAGCCGACAGATCTGGGCTTGAAAAGGGCGGCCACGCCAAATACGAGTGCCCTCACTGCAAAATCACCGCTCCTGATGTCAAAACTATGCAGATTCACCATGATTCTAAGCACCCCAAGATCCCCTTTGACGACTCCAAGATTAGTAATCTTCATGCTAGTTCTGTTCCTGAGTCGTCCAAGCCTAAGCCTGGGATTCGCGGGAGCTTGAAGAAGTGAGAAGACGAAGATTTGGATAAGATAAAGCATGAAATTGTGAGGGTTATTTACTGTTTTTATGTATTAATAACTGGATTTCATCTCTACCGAAATTCAATGTCGGAAACATGGAAAGACGAAATTGCACGCGACAAATACGATACCATGTCGTTTTTCTCGTGGACAATTTTGTCTTTCGGGTTTCAGACATGAGGGTTTCGTCAAAAAGGGTAACTAATTATTAATATGCGTATAACCTAAGGTACACATCGTTTTTCTCATGGGTAATTTTATCTTTTCAAGTTTTCGATACTGGATTTCGTCATTATTAATACATATAAAATCTAAGGTAACAAAAAGATATAGCGAGAAAGTCAGAGTCTTTTTTCGTAACTATAGGTATCATCATGTATTAAAAACATAAAATGACCGAAAATCTGACTTTTATGTTTGGCTAATATGTTATATGCGTTTGAATTGATGCCTTCTCTGTTGGGTTTGATTGATTCTGTTTTGGGTATGTTATTTGGTTCTCTGTTAGTAAAATATGGCATGGAAGTTAAACGACATTTAATACGCACGTGTATTATTCGGTTCCATACTTGAAAACTTTGGCAAAAGTTTGTTGGCTTACAAAAGTAGAATGTTAGTCACAAGGAAGCTAATTCACAGCGCCCCTAAACTTACATATTTGATATTACTGCCTCTTTACTATTACTTGAATGCTGTGGTGTTGCTTTATTGTTCCAATTTTGCATCTTAGGGTTGGGGTTTCTCGGAAACAACCTCCTTTTCGGGTATCACCTTGAAGAGGTGAAACTATGTACATCTTACCTCACCGGACCTTGCTTTGGAGGGAGCCCTTTGTGGCATTGGTCTTGTTGTTGTTGTTGTTAGTCATAGTAGTTGTATTAGAAACATAATATCAAGAAAATATGTATTTTGCCACATCTTTCTTAAACGGGAAAGTACGGATACATGTGAAGAATGTGTATTAAATGCGAAGTTTTATGACGTTTTGGTTCTTTTATCTGGTTGATGATGCTGTGATGTAAACTGGGAGTTGGGCGTTAATCAGATTAAAACTTTAGGGCCTGTTAGTTATGGTTATTACAATTTTTTTATTTTGATTTGGATCCCCAACATTAAGTTTTCACTTAAAATTGTAAAGAATTGAAAATAAAAATTACGAAATTAGGGGGGGAAAAAAAAAAGAAAGGCATTTTGAAATCTCTATTTCCAGTTTTCGGGTGTGAAGAAACCAAAATCCCAATGTTGGAAATGATTTTTTCTAATTTTGAGTTTTTATATTTTCAATTTTCCTTTGAACGGGGCAAAATTGAAGATGGAAAAATTAAACATTCGTCTCGTTTGATAGGTAGGAATTAGATACGTATAGTAGAAACTTATGGGAAGTTGACAAAATATAGGAGGTGGAAATTGCTTAATTTCCTCAAAATTTAGAAAGTAATTTACTTAGCTCCTCTAGGTAAGTTTTAATCCTTCCTTTTTAACTTTCCACATTAGCTATTTCTAATAAAAAATTAATCGAATTTTGATAAAGGTTATCTAATTGATAAAGTTTTTAAATTTTATGATACTTATGTGATAAAATCTTAAAACTCATAGTACCTAAGCGATAAGTTTTCCAAATATTATAGGTACATTTTTTTAAAAAAAAAAAAGCAACAAGGTTTGTGAAGCACGGTAGGATAACATGTTTTCAAAGAAGATTGAGAACATTAACTTCATTAGTAGTTGTCATTTCATCTGCCGAATAATTTTTTTGATTTTTAGTCATTTGAGTATCATTTCGCTAAGTGTCAAATTATCGTTCTGACCAACTATAATATAGCTAAAGCCCTTTTATTATGTTTTCTTTTCTAATAAATATAATACCATTCTTAGAACTTTTTACCAACTGTTATGCTCATTGGAAGCATTTTTGCCTTATGTTGGGTAATACACTGCATTCCTACAAACGAGCATTTTGTGCCGTAATACTAATAATCTGAAGAGACCAATTAAATCTAAGATAGGGTCAAACTCAACGCTTTCGAACCTATATGGGAGCTTCTGCTGGCTCAGATGCTTCCTTTTCCACAGATGCCTTGGGTTTGAGGTCGAGGACTTTTCAATCTTTGGTGGTTGGTGGCCATAATGCTAGGCGAATAATCTAACCTTGGGAACAAGGGCCTGGCCATCCTTCGGTTGCAGTTGATGTTCCGGCAAAGTTTGCCCGTCGAGTTAAGGAAATTAGAAAGTAAGAAGGTGTAAGATATTCAAGAAGGAATGGAGAACCACAACTATATTAGAGGTAAATACTATTATCAAGAGTGGAAGTGCATAACTCATCTTAATAAAGACCGTTTCGAAATAGAAAACAAGATTAAAACACAGTAGAAATCTAAAACTTGGTTCAAATGGATGAGCCTTTCCCCTCATTTCGTTAAGAATGCAAGATATACACCATTAGAGGTCCAAACAAGACATTTATAAGCGCGGGTAGCAAATGGATAACAGACGCTCCTATTTTAGTGGCAGAAATATTGGCAGCAAGAGAAGGCATTTTGAAAGCTGATCAACTAGGGTTCAAAAACATCATCTTGGAAAGCAATAACAACATGATTATCAATTCACAATATAGAGAGTGCAATGTTTCCTGGATCATTAAGAATCTAGTCATGAAAGCTAATAGCATGCAAATTGGGTTGTCAAAGAAGGAACAAAAAGACATCAGTTGGTGGCGTGGAACAAATTATTACCTTGGACTTCAGAAATAGAACTTTCCTTACGAAATGTACCTGAGTATCTTTGTGCTCCTGAAAAAAGTGTATCCTATTATATACATACATATGCTTTAAAAATATTTCATACATACATCCTTATCACTTTTGACTATGAACAGCAAACATACATTAAAAAGCCTTAACAAATTAGAAGACCAAACAACTACCTCAATTTTTTTTTTCCCCGTTAATTAGAGACAGAGTCGCGGAACACAGCAGGCAACTCGACCAAGCGAGCCCTGAGTCAACCCGAAAAAGTACGGGGACCAAAACAACAAAATCATACAAATAGGAAGACAAGAAAATAAAGCAAAACACAACGAACCTCGTAACACCGTTAGACAAGAGACATAAACATGACCAACCAAAAGATAGGACAGCGAAGCCAAAAGTCTACTAAAACAAGGCACTCAATGAAAGATCATTGACTGACTACACATATAACTGAGTATGTATTCAATACACATGATAAAAGATCATTAACTTATAAAAATAATTAATTTGACATTATATTTATTATCCAATGATCTTCTGTCAAATTGGATTTGGCCCAATATATATATATATATATATATATATATATATATATTGGATAGATTTAACAATTTCCAGTTGTATAAGAACGTTAAATTCCTCACTTCTATATTAAATGGTTGGGTGCAAAAAGAAAAAAATGTGAATTGGTGTTTTGTGTTTGCTTTCTGTTCTAATAAAAATTTATGCATAAAAAAGAATTCTAAAGCTTTGTTTAGTTAACACAGGAATTACATTCCTACTATTTGGTAAAAATTCAATTCATGTGTCAACTTCTCAGAGAGTATGTACAAAGTGTTTGGTTATCAGAATAAGAAATAGAACTTTTTAGGAAGAGCTAGTTAAAAACACATAGTAGAACTTGATGCGTATGAAAATTGCAACGCAGTTTCCATTTCTCATTTTCTACTAAATTCCCGGTAACCAAACAAAGACGGCAAATGCCAACTCCCCACGGATTCCGAATTCCAGCATTTACTTCCTAGTAAACATACAAGGCCCAAAGTGGAAAAAGTAATAAAAATGAAAAAGGAACATAGAAGGAGCCTCTGAAGCAGAGAAAAATGCGAGGAGACAAGAAAGCTTCTCCTGCAGGTGCAATCCCTTCATCAAAATGCAAAAGTGCATCCTTCATTCTGAAATGATAATACAAAGTAGATTAATGAGAATCTACAAAAAAGGAAGTCTTCAACCTTGCCCAAAAAGGAAAATTAACAAGTGCTCCGTATTCTTTCAATCGTATCAATTTAACCCTCGTAGTCTACAGAATACCTAAGGTCATGTTTTGGGGCATGCAATTAAAGCTTGGAAAGGGCTGAAAGGCTGAAACTGAAATTAGTATCCATCTGTTATTTGATTTATTTGCTGGAATTCGAATTATACTTTAACTAAAAATCAACATTCCAATTCTATAAGCGGAAGGAAGGCATTGTACCTAAAATAGTCCAACACAATTAACCTTAAGTCAAGATGACTTGAAATCAAAACCCCTGACTAGACTTTAATTTGACCCCAAATTCAAAATAACCAAATTTGAATTACTTGAACCTATATTGACCTAACTCCACCCAGACCTAGCCCAATCTAACTCAAATACGAAAAGAACCCAACCTATACACCCATAATCCTAGACAACTCAAAGTGAATCAGCTAACTCGAATATGATGCAGCCAAGCTAAGCCAAGACTCGAGATAATCCAACCTAATTGAGTGAGACCTAGAGATGTATTAAACTAAAACTGACTTGACCTGACTTGAACCAACCTAAATTTGACCTGAAACCTGGTAAACCAGAGCTGGAAATGAAGAAACCTGATTGAAAGAAACCAAGATGGCTCTAACATGAAGATATCCACCTCATTAACACAAAATCCAAGGTGACGTGAGCACAATACATTATGCAACAACTAAAACCCAACCGAATTGACCCGAAACTAGACATGACACAAGCACGGAATAATATGATCCCATCGAAACCTGACCAAAGTTGACACGAAACGAGGAATGATCCAATTCGATTGACCCAAAACCCGAGATGATTTGTAATGGAAATTCCAACGTCCAATTCCTTTAATTATCCAAACAATGAAATTTCAATTTCATCCGAGTTCTAATTTCCACAAAACTGGAATTGGTCCAGTTCCTTTTATTTCCATCTGAGGATGGGATTTTCAGCTAAATTCGTACAGAAGCTGAACTCCCTAGTCACATTGCATATGACATGATCAATTCCGGTATCCAACATTGAGGCATATTGTAAAATACAACCCAGTGCCTCATAGAGGCTCCCGCCACGGCAAGGTTTGAGGGGTAAGATGTGCGCAGTCTTGCCCCTACAGGTTGCTACTTTGAAGAGAGGTTGTTTTTGAAAGGCCCCCAACCTTAAATAGAAGGGGAAAAAAAAAAAGGGAAAAATATAAAAGATTATTGGATAATAAACATAATATTAAATTTATTATTTTTACAAGTTACTGATTTTTTTAAAATAATAGATCTTTTTGTATCTTTGTTTCTTTCGCTTTTCCTTTTCTTGTATCCGGGGCCCTACTCTTTCTAGGTGCACCCTATTTTGTATCCCGAGCTCTTGCTCTTACTTATAGGAAAAAAAGAGTCAAATAAAGAATAAGGCAAAGGCATAATGCAAAATATAGGAATTAAATTCACACAACTGAAATTGTAAGAATTGAAGTTAAACAATGGTATATTCAAACCAAGGTGACGTCTTTGGCCCTGGAGATCATCACTACTAGGCCAAGCGTTGCTTGATTAAACAATGGTATACATATATATATGCAAGGGGGAGAGAGAAAGAGAGAAAGAGAGAGAGAATTACCAGTTGAATTTCTCGAGCCATAGGTTCCTGCAAATACAAAACTGACAATTAGCTGAACGAAAAAGTTTCACAGTCCTTCCACAATGACAGGAAAACAAGTTGAGGAAATTACACAAGCGAGGATATCTTCAGTTACCAGAGGCTAAGAATCCTTCATCTTATTGCTGATTTTGCTACGAAGGCAAAGAAACAAAGTCTTTCATGATCAAAAGCTTCACGCCATATGTTTGATACTCGACGTGCCAGTATCGAAGAATGCGTCCTCTCTCTGTTCCGGTTTGGGTGTCATGAGCTTCACATCATTATTCCCTTTGAGTGACTGACCTGAAAAGTAAGCCTGAACTGGCGCAAGCGGTCTCTCAGGATTACAATAACCTCCGATAGGTAAATCCGAAGGATGAGAAAACCTGAGTGGCAATGGAATGGAAGAAAGATCCGGAATGCCCGGTGCCATGCTACTTGAAAAGAGCTGATGGTGATTATGCAAACCGAGAGACCCATATGTCATAGCATTTGGTAACGCAGGGAATTTCATTTGGTAGTAAAGAGGAGCATTGCCTAGATTCTTGAGGTAACTGGTTGTCGAGAACTCATTTGATTCGATTTTTAGATCAAGATCTTGAAGATGAGGCTCGGGCTTCGGGAGATGGGGATTTCTGGGGATTGATAGGGAGGATTGCGTGAGAGGTGGAGCAGAAGGTAAATTTCCGTTGCCTGAATTCAACTGACTGCTGTTCCTCGCAGCTGGTACTTCATGGTTATGCTTTCCTTCATACGTTGTAATAACAGATTTCAAGTCGTGTGAGGCCCTTTCCACATGCTTCCTCACTGTACATCCAGCACTAGTACATTTATAGTAGCTCCTACATATTTTAGTCAAAGTACATGGTTTCATCAGATGAAATTTCCATTTTGTATAAAATTATTTTTTTGACTTCACCTAAGAGCTTCAGCTTTGAGGACAGTTGGTTCCTTAATATAGTAGTAGCGCCTTTACGGCTAGAAGATCTCAAGTTCAAATTTCAATAGTCATCACTCTTACTATTAATATCACTTCAACGTAAGATATGATATAGACATGTGTATTATCCAAACTTCAAACCCAATGGACATTCATGTGAGGGGACATATTAGAGCATAAAACAATTCCTTGAGTTTCAACTAATAGCTTAAGTTTTTGGAATAATTAGTTTTGCAATGTAAACATCCGCTAAAAGAGCACGAACCAAAAGCGAGACTATAGGTACCTAGGGTTTGGATTTCCCTTGACAACTTTTTGTCCATACTTGCGCCAACGGTATCCATCATCGAGTATATCCACTTCACTCTCTATCTGGACGACAACTCTTGGTTCACGGACAGCCCTCAAAGCCAAACTAGTTTCAACGAAACAACCATCTTTCTTCCTGGAAAAAGAGAAGATACAGAGTCACAAACATGTGATTATGTGCCCCCAAATCTGCAGTAACTAAACAAACCATGTATGTAACGTACCTTCTTTTCAAGTCAGATTCATTCTCATCCTCATCTCCGGCTGCGAAGCTTCCCTGTGTTGCATCAACGTCCTCGTCATCCTCATAACTTGCAAACGTAGATGAAAGCTCTGGTGTTTCCACTGATTCAAGAAAGCCCATTGATTTTCCTTCAGTCGTTGACAATGGATCAGAAGCCTCAGTCACAACAGATGCTGATGGTGTCCTCTCCAGGCCATCAGCCCTCCATTCGGAACCAGTTTTAACATTGTTGCACCCGTGTTGCACATTTCTCCAAACCGGTCCATTCTCACCTTTGCCATAAGATCCATTTCCCTCACCTGTCTCAGATGTCTCACCGAGCAACAAGCCTGATCCAAATGCTGATTTCCTACAAGGTTGAGGTTTTGGGTGATTGTGAGCCCCTTTGTAGATAATTTCTGTGATTTGACCATCGTGAGACCTTTCTACCTTCTTCTTCACTTGACAACTTGGATGAGTGCATTTATAGTAACTCCGAGGATATTCGCTACCCTTTACTTGCTTTTGTCCATATTTTCTCCAATTATATCCATCTTCTGCAGTCCTTAACTTTTCCACAGGTGGATAGATTCCTTTCGGGTCCGTTTCCACAGTATGAGCCATAACCGAATCTTCCCCCCAAGTGTTTCCGTTGGTATTTTGCATTTCACCACTTGCGACATCAAAATTAGATGGTTGCAGGGAAATGGCGTCAGAATTCATCGCCAAGTCATCTGAAATCTTCGTTTCAGGCAATGAGCCAGTATCACAATTCTTTATAACGGCTTCTCTCGGAAACTGAACAGGGAAATGAAAATCCCCTGGTGGTTGCATGGAAGAAAGGGATTGACAGTCATCAGCCCTCAAACTCTGCACCAAATTAGCAACAGAAAAGGAAAAAAACCTTACAGACCAAGAACTATAATAATATTTTTTGATTTGCAAGAACTATGATAATATTGATTCCTTTCAATATGATGTCTTCACTTGATAATGTTTCACCTAGCAGTAGCACAAGGCTGTTACACTACAGTATGTCACTAGCACTTTTCACCTTCAGCTAACATATTCCTGATCCACTACTATGTCAAAGTAACCTTTAATTCCAGAACTTTCAAAGAGATCCAGAAATTAGAGGACATATATGATTATGCTAACAGACTTATGGGTGATATCTGCTGTAGAAATTTGCAATTCTGAGACCGTGTCATATGATATTACCAAAACTTTACAAAATTTGTTCCTCAAACTTAGAAGGAAGACTTTTCCAATTATATATCCTAAGGAAGAACGTGTGCCATGAATGTTTAATCAAATCAGTGGACATGCAACAATGTGGCATCTCTGCTACAGTTTTTTATAATTTCTGATTTCCAATACTTCGAACCATGATAATATGGTTGTTCTATGCGACGACAAGATACCAGTGAAGTTCAAAGGAATGTTCTATCGCATAGTGACAAGATCAGCTACACTAATTGCTCTGACTATTTAGTGATCAAAAAGAAACATATTCAGAGAGTTAACACAGCAGATATAGGAATGTTAAAAGGCATTTGTGACTAAACTTTCAGCAACAAAACAAGAGACTACAGAAAAAAGGGAAGAAATAATAATAAGCCAAATGTGTCAGAACAAGAAGGATCAAGAAAATAATGTACCTTCTTATTTGAAAGAATACACAATATACAAAAATGAAGCATGACAATAAGTCATTATCCATTCAATGAACATAGTACTGTAACTGACTAGTGCCTATTAACCAAGACATAGACATAGCATACATAATAGTAACAATACCTGGTTGTCTAATGCAGGGAGACATGGTAGAGCGATACAACTGGCATATGGCTCCAATTCAGAAGAGAAACCACCATCGCCGACCTTATCTTCTTCTAAGCCAGGGGATGTCGAATTCATTGTTTCACTGTCACCAGCCAAGGGAGGTAATGCAAAGGTTCCAGTGGTTGGAGAAAGCTGGATAATGAAGAAGAAATGTAATATCAAAGAATTGATCAGCATTCAATTATTTACAGTCTATCTCTTCGGAAATATGGATTTTCATTTCACCCACAAGTCATACAGATAAATGCACGCTCAAGCGTAACTACCCTATCCCGTCGAGACCTACGTGCACAAACTCACACGAAAAAGAACAAAAAATAATATGTAACTATGTCTCCAAAATACATATGGTCTAACATAACCCAATAGGAAGACTATATAGTTCAGTTTATGTTATATAACATGTATGATAATTCCTATTATTTTACATCTATAAATGTCATACAGGGCAATGCCACTACGATCACTGGCTATCCAGAAATATGAATCAGCTCCTTCACTCATGACCAATGAGAACATACTCAAAATCAGTGATTGAGTCAAACTACTAAAGCTCGTTGGGAAAAAACCTTCCACATCATCTGCTATCTTGCATCCATCAGGGATGAGCATTGTGTCCATCTTCTCTACCCTTAAGGTCTATTGTAACCCTAAGCAATGGCAAATCTATTTCCCCTCTACGCATTCAATGAGCCAGACAACAAACTTTGGTGAGATTTGTTAGATGTCGTGGCATATCAGGGATGAGATTTGTTAGCATGAACAACAGCTTATATGAATAAATTCTAAGTTACAGCATAGTAACTAATCAGATATTCAGGAATCACAACAACCACCACTTTTTCCAAGAAAAATTGGAAAGCGTGATACCTGGGAATTCGGCAGCATGATGGGAGATTCCAGCAATACAGTGGGGCTAATACCGGGTGGTATAGTGAATATGCAAGACGATCGAGCAATCGGTGAAGACAATGTTCCGCTGCAACGGAACCTAGGACTTTTAATCTTAGCAGCATCAAAACCGAGTTTTGCAGCCCTCCTTTCCGCTATGCTCCCCACTGAATTCTTCATATCAACCACAGAAACTGACCCATTTTCAACATCTCCCAACTTCATCTCGGTGTCAAACACAGAAATTGCAACCTCTATTCCATGAGAAGTTCCAAAATCGTCATACCCAGGATTGAAAGCCTCAAAGATTGACTTGTTACCATCGGGCTTAATACCCGAGTATAGACACTTAGGACTCACAACAAGGTCCCTCCATTCATCGAGTGCATCAACATCCTCCATTTTGTCTTTTACTCACAGAAGACAAAACGCACATCAATCTAAGTTGCAAAATCAAAGCAACTTCAACTATCCCAAGTTCAAAAACAGCTAGAAAAATTCCGCTTAAACCCTAGAGTTTACCCCAAATCATCATGTAAACCTCAAATACTCCACTGATTCAATCAATGCTTCTTAAAATCACTATGCCAACCGTGAATTGAGTCACTTAGAGATCAAATTCTCCACGATTTGCCAATCTTTTCCCCTCTAATGTGGATAATAGTCGGATATGATATGATTTGAGTAGAGATAGATTAGTTTCAACTTCAACTGTGCCGAATCGAAAAGCCAACGTTAAGAATTTCACATAAATCAGTATCTGGAGCTTGAATACTGCATTATCTAAACCATTCGTCTAAAGATCACTTTTAACTCAAAATTCACTGGATTATTACTCTTTTAACTCAAAATTCACCAAATTAATCCCTTCTATAACAAAAACAAAGCAAGAACATATTAATCGAGTACATATAAAGATTCAAAAATTCAATTCCAAGAAAACCCTAATTCAATCACAAATTTCAATAAAGCATCAAAGACTGACAAAGATTATACTAACACAGTAAATTGATCAAATGAAAAGTAAATAATTACATAGAAATTCGAGAAAATCTCAGAAATTTGAACCCGAAAGTGTGAATTTCGAGTTCTCTGAGAAAATCTTATGAAACTAACAGAAAAAGAAGAGAAAGGAAAAGAGGAAAAATGGAAAACTGTAAATTTTAAATTAATTTCGTATTTTTATAATAGGAAATAAAGGCACGTGTGCAGAGTGAGCCTCAATTTAGGATCACGTGACAAATATTATCCGCGTACTAAATAATAAATAAATATATTATATTTGGATATTAAATAATATGATACAAAATTATTAAAATGCAACAAGATAATGTTAAACTATTACTTTTGTTGAGCTAATAGCTTATAATATATGCTTTTAATATAAAATTAGATACATATTGGCAAGTGTTATTGTCATAACATTTCTTGTTCATATATGTGTAATAATAAACACTTTTGAAGCTTTTTTATGTTGAAATTATCTTGCCGTTAATAAGTAATATTCTAATAATAAAACTGTCTTACATTTTTTTACCCATTGCTCCATAAGATTTGAGTATTTATGATTTAAATACATACTCTAATATACAATGACATATTCTAAAATTTGAAAAAAAAAATTATCACTCGTCCATCTTTTTGCAAGTGATCTTTTTATTTTTTGAAATCAATGAATATTTGATTGACCGAAGACGGTACCAACCAGCCGTCACTAGATCCCATCAGAACTCTAAAGTTAAGCGTGCTTGGGCAAGAACTGTACTAGGATGGGTGACCTCCTGGAAAGTCCTCACCCTCAGGTTGGAAGCACTAGGAAACAGCCTCTCTGCAGGGTTAATACCCTGAAGGGGGAAGGCTACATACATCCCCCTCCCAGACCTTGCTTAGGCGGGAGCCCTTAGGGCACTGGGTATGTTGCTTTAATGAATATTCGATTGATCATGCTAATGTGACATGTACATTGGCTCATTTGTCATGTCACTATTTCAGCAAAACTTTACCAGATTATGACAAGAAAGTTATTCAGTTCAAGTAGAGAATACTTATATATTGAATATTTATGCAATTTTCAATTAGAAAAAAAAATATTATGGAGGGTGCTTATATATTATCAAGAATACATTCTACTGTAGCATTTTGTGAACAAAATTCACTGGATTCAGCTAAAATACTCAATCGACAAAAATTTAAATTTTAGACTATCTTATTATGTACATGAAGATGTTAAAATACAAAAATAATAAAAAGATCAAAAATTTCAAATAACTAAATAATAAAATAGGTTGAAACAAATCTAAGAGGGAGGTCGGTTAGATTGAGATCTCAACAAATTTTGCCAACTTTTCGCTTATTTTTAGGATTTTTACGTGTGTTTTTCCGTCAAAATTGCTGATACAAACTGTTATTTAGGATTGAGAAGCATGCAATACTAGAAATACTTATATATATATATATATATATATATATATATATATATATATATATATATAATATAAAATTATTAATTTATATAAAATAATTTACTTTAATATAAATTTTGTAGTTCAATATTCTGTATTTTACATATCAAACATAATATCTCACCCACCTAAACCTTCAGGAGGAGATAATCTTAGATAGGGCCCAATGGAGGGCTAGGATAGGGATATTAGATGATCCGGTTGGAGTAGGATAGTCTGTGTCTCTACCTTATCTATCCCTATCTCAGTTTCATTCTCTTTCATTCGTTTTCATTCTCTTTCTTTATCTCTTCTACCTTTATCTCTATCCTCTATCAATATCCTTTTCTTTTTCTCACCTTATTTGGGTTCAGTGCCTATGCAACCTTTTTTTTTTTTTTTTACTTGCCATACTCATGCATTTTTTATGCTTTTCCTGTTGCGAGGTCCTTGGCAGATTGATGCGGACCAACTTTTTAGGTTGGGGTCCTCGAAAACAGTCTCCTTTCATGGTAGCCCCCTGAAGGAGGAAGGCTGCGTACACCTATCCTCCCCAGACCCTGCTTTTGCGGGAGCCCTTTGAGGCACTGGGTTTGTTGTTGTTGTTTGTTGTTGAACATAATATTTTTACCAAACAGAATATAATTTTTTATATAAAAGGCAAAGACGGCCAGCTTTAGGATCAGATGCGACCGAAAATAATATTATAAATTAATTACATTACAAAAATAATATTAAATTTTCTTATTTTTTATCAGTTAATTTTTTTTTTTTTTACTATGTATATTTAACCTATAAAATATCAATTTTTTTAATACATAGAACATTTGCTATTTTAGTTTCATGCTAATATTAATTTTTTTTTGCTGATAATGTTCCCATAAAATTTTCATGGATATTTTAGTTGCTATAATTTTGTATTCATATTGCTTTCTATTTTGCCTCAAAATTATAAAATTAATGAAGGCATGTTTAGTTTTTGATAAAAAGAAGCATGAACATGTAATCTTTTAATACTACTAGAATACGCTAATCAGAGTTAGTATTTTAGAGACAGTAATTAGCCATCTCAAATTTAAAACAGCTAAGAAACAGATTTGTGATAGTTCATAGACGAGGAAATCAGAGACAGACAAATTAGAGACGTTATTGAGACGGCTTACCATCTTTGATAGAGACATATTAGAAACGGTAAACCGTCTCAAATGGATATAAACATTTAAATTTAGTTTTTTTTATAAGAAAAGGTAAGAATAATTATATTTCTAAATTAAAGTAAAATAAACAAGCAACTTTGTAAAAATTATTGTTTGCGGCTATGTTTGTCTGTAGCGGTTAGATGTTATCTGATTTATTAGATGCTGGTTGTTAGCTGATTGGTAAATAATTTCATATAAGTGTTCGGTGAAATTAGATGTTCAAATAACTGACAGCCATAAAATGATATAAATAAACAAAATAGAAAGTTGCTTGGTTTGTGCGTGTTTTGGGCTGCGTGTGCTCGGTGTCTGTTCTGTCGGGTTTTGGGTGTTTTGTTTTTGTTCTTTGTTGGTTCCTTTTTGTTCCTCCCTCCGTTTTCGGAGTGGCCTTGTCCTCGTCTTTTTGAGCTGCCGTCTGTTCTTCAGCTTTTGCCGATAATTATAAAAAAAAAAAAAAACAAAATAGAAAGTCAAGAAAATAATTAAATAATATCATTTTCAAGGTTTGAGCTTAGAAGACTATTCTTTATTGGCAAAATAAAGATTAACCTTCTAAAGAGGTTAGAAGGGTATTAATAACGAATATATATATAAAAAAATAAAGGAAGATAACAATAAGTTTAAATTTAGATGAATACTACTTATCTAAAAAAGATTTATATGAAATTGGTTGATTTTCCCTGATTTTATGAATATCAAACAACAAAAAGCCAGGATTGCAACGTAAATCAAGGAAAGAGGGGGTGAGGTTATTGTTGATGATATTTTTGGTAATTAAGATAAAAATAAAGGGCAAAATAATAAATGAAGGATGGTTACTATAGAGTTTGAAAAACTAAAGGCGACCTGGTAAGCAAACAAAAAAGAGTTTACCAAACAGAGCATTTAGTTGTTTGAAAAGCTATAAAAAATGCTAATGAAACGTGAATGCCGAACACAACCTATGAGGTTAGAAATATCAGTCCACCACAAAGTAATTAGTAAAATTCTGAAAGTATGCATTGTTCTATTAACTAATAATGTGAAGGGTTATCATATGTATGGTTTGTGACCATCAAAATATGTGCTTACATATATTACACTCATTATAACGACGTACAGTCAACACTTCTTCTAATTGATTTTATTACGAACATATGTTTTTCGAAGTATATATGCGAGTATCCTAGATCAATATGAGGGTGATTTTTTAAAATAGCACGCAAAAATTTAAAATTATCAAAATAGTACGCGAAAATTTAAAATTACTAAAATGGCATGCCCAGTTAGCATGCCACTACCACATCAACAGGGACATTTTGGTCATTTTATATTTTTAAAAATAAAAAAAGGAAAACTAATTTTTTTTTTACCACCTACGATAAATTTTCACAAAAATGTAAAAAAAAGAAATTGGCTAAATTTTTGTATCATATTATATAGATATTATTATTTGATATACATAAATTTATCAAAATTTTAAAAGTATTGTCCAGAAAAAATATATTTACTACTATTATTGTTGTTATATATATCGAAGTTTATGTGTTATACAAAATAAACTATTTTTTTGAATAACATAACAATAAAAATAAAATATTCAAAATGTTAAAAGTATAATTATTTTAAGAAAATATATTATAGACGCATAATGGTGTTATTAGTATAACATGATCCCACAATTCTTGGAAAAATGACATTAAAATTAAAGATTTCTTCACGTATATCTAGTTAAAAGTTGTGGTGTATTTACATAAACTCGTGATACATTTCTAAAACTAATTCCAAATGTGTTTAAACTTAAGTTGGGATGCCTTTAGAACCATTAGAGATTCTTAATGAAGTCATTAGTATAGCATAATTCCATAATTAGTGGAAAAATGGCATCAAAATTAAAAACTCCTTCATTTATAACTATATGGTACAAACTAGTAGAACCTTGTTGTACATTTAGTTTAAAGTAAAGGTACATTTAGTTAAAGTAAAGGTACATTTATTTAAAGCTCGTGGTACATTTATAAAACTAACTCCAAATTGGTACAAAATAAGTTGGGATACATTTAGAACCATTATAGATGCTTAATGAAATTATTAGTGTAACATAATACAATAATTAGTGAAAAATGGCTTAAGAATTAAAGATTCTTTCAAGTATAACTATGTGGTACAAACTAGTAGGATCTTGTAACACATTTAGTTAAAAGTCGTGATACATTTACTTAAAACTCATGATACATTTCTAAAACTAATTTCAAACGAATACAAACTAAGTTGGGATACCTTTAGGACCATAAGAGAGTCTTAATTAAGTCCTTAGTGTAATGTAACCCTTAATTAGTGGAAAGATGGCATCAAAATTGGAGATTATTTCATGTATAATGATGTGATACAATTTAGTTCAACCTTGTGGTATATTTAATTCAAAGACATGATATATTTAGTTAAAACTTGTGTTACATTTCTATGGAATTACATATATTTAGTTAAAAATCATGGTACATTTAGTTCTAAATGTACCTTTACTTTAAACTAAATGTACCACAAGGTTCCACTAACTTGTACTACATAGTTATAAATGAAGAAATCTTTAATTTTGATACCGTTTTCCATTATTCATTAAGACTCTCTAATGGTTCTAAAGGTACCCCAATTTAATTTGTACCCGTTTGGAATTAGTTCTAGAAATATACCATGAGTTTTAATTAAATGTACCATAAGATCCTACTAGCTTATACCACATAATTATACTGGAAAGAATCTTTAATTCTTACACGATTTTTCCAGTAATTATTAGATTATGTTATACTAGTGATTTTATTAAGCGTCTATAATGATTCTAAATGTACCTCAACTTATTTTGGATTCATTTGGAGTTAGTTTTATAAATGTGCCACGAGTTTTAACTAAATGTACTTCTACTTTAAACTAAATGTACCACAAGATTCTATTAGCTTGTATTACATAGTTATAAATGAAGGAGCCTTTAATTTTGATGCCATTTTCCCACTAATTCTGAGATTATGCTATACTAATGACTTTATTAAGGATCTCTAATGGTTCTTAAGGCATCACGACTTAGTTTGAACATATTTGGAATTAGTTTAAGAAATGTACCACGAGTTTTAAATAAATGCACTCTGACTTTTAACTAAATGTAACACAAGGTTCTACTAGCTTGTATCATATAGTTATACATGAAAACTTCTTTAATTTTTATGTTATTTTTCAATAATTATGGGATCATATTATACTAATGACTTCATTATGCGTCTATAATGTTTTTCCTAAAATAATTATACTTTTAATATTTTGAATATTTTATTTTTATTTTATGGTATTCAAAAAAATATATTTTATTTTACATAACCCCTAAATTTTGATATATAACACTAATAATAATTATAAATATATATTTTTTTGACAGCACTTTTTAAAATTTTAATAAATTTACGTATATCAAATAATAATATTTATATAATATAATACAAAAATTTAGCCAATTCCTTTTTCTTTTTTTTTACATTTTCATGAAAATTTGCCTCAGGTGTTAAAAAAAAAAAACTAATTTTTCTTTTTTTATTTTTAAAAATATAAAATGACTAAAATGCTCCCACTAACGTGGCAGTGGTATGTTGACTGTGCGTGCCACTTTAGTAATTTCGAATTTTCGCATGCTATTTTGGTAATTTCGAATTTTCACGTGCTAATTTAGGAATAAAAATTATCAAACATGCTATTTTGAAAAATCACTCTCAATATGACCTTAAATTCGAATAATAGAAAATGGTCGTAATAAACTGGAAGTACAAAAGAAATTTCTCAACCTAACTAACTATTGGAGAAAAATTTAGCAATTCGGTGTCCGAGTTAGAATGGGTTGAGCGAGTAGGGATAGACAAGATTCCATCGTCGAGACCAAGCAAAAGTAACCACCACCAGCCTAAGCGAGATTAGCCTACCCTAACCAGATAGCCCAAGCGGCGTCCGAGTTAGTTAACATTTCGTTTATTTTTGTTAGGTATATGTCTCAAAATTACTTGGCGCATTAAGAAGAAGGGTCGTGAAGACCCCAATCGATTGGGTGGAGCTCGATCGATCGGGAATGTTACGTAAAATAGGGACACATCCAGAGAGGCGGCCAATCGATCGGGAAATAGGGTTACCGCGCATCTATAAATACGGACGTGGGTACGTCATATTTTTCATCCAAGTCAAAAGAGAGGCTTTCCCTATTGCGGCGCCGCAACCAAGAATATTGAGTGTGTGAGAGAATCATTATAATTCGTCTTCTTCTTTTGTTCAATAATAAAAGCTCTGATCTTCGCCTGTGGTTTTCTACCCTTTCGATTGTAAAGGGGTTTCTACGTAAATCACTGTGTCAATTGTTTCGTTTCTCTTTTAGTCCGATTGTTTCTCGTTATTGTCGTGGTATTTGATTCGATTGAGATCCGAGTATATTGTTTATTTCCGCACAAATTGGTATCATAGCTTGGTTCTTCGAATTGATACAATGGCATTAGGTATCAAAACCGAGGTTGAGAAATTCAATGGTCAGGGAAGCTTTAGCTTATGGCAAGTCCGTGTGAAAGGACTCCTGACTCAGAACGGCTTGAAGAAAGCACTGGAGGGGAAAGAGAAGAAACCAGAAACATTGACCGAGGCACAATGGGAAGAGTTGGATGAGAAGGATCTCACGGCTATACAGATGTGTTTGGCTGACGATATTTTGTCAGAGGTATTGGAGATTAAAACCGCAAAGGAGTCATGGGAGAAATTGTTAGACATGTTTTGCCACAAGTCAGTCTCCAACAAACTCGCAGTGAAACGGCGGTTGTACACTTTTCGTATGTCAGAAGGTACATCTCTTAAAAACCATCTTAGCGAATTTACCTCAATTATTCATGAATTAAAGGCTTTGGATGATGTTCCTAAGGACGAGGATCAGGCTATGGTTTTACTGTGTTCGCTCTCTAATGCGTATAAGGGCTTCGTAGAAAGCATGATATACGGGGGTAGGCCAACTATTACTGTTGATGAGGTAAAAAGAAACCTTGTGAGTAAAGAACGGGTAGATAAGGAATTATCTGACTCAGTGAATGACTCGGGTAGTGGCTTACATGTGAGAGGTAGACCAGAACATAGGGGATCCAATGGTGGGAATAAGTCTAGGTCCAAATCTAGACATAAGAACCTGTCGTGTCACTATTGTCACAAGAAAGGGCACATAAAGAAATATTGTTACAGATATAAGAATAAATCAAATGAGGGTAACAGGGGTGACCAGGGTAAAGACAAGTCCGCTGAGGCTAGTGGTGTAGAGGAGGATAGTGAATGGGAATTTTTATTAGTTGCTGATTCTCAGTCCAGGTCCATAGATAAGTGGGTCATGGATTCGGGTTGTTCGTTTCATGTTACTCCAAACAGAGACTGGTTCTCCACGTGTAAGTCTATACAAGGTGGGGTTGTCTTGATGGGTAATGATGCTGCTTGTAAGGTAGTGGGTGTTGGAACAGTCCGTGTGAGAATGTATGATGGAACTATTAGAACTTTGATTGATGTTCGTCACGTCCCAAATTTAAAAAAGAACTTGATTTCTCTAGGTACCCTTGAGTCTAATGGGTACAAGTATACTGTTGAAGGTGGAGTCATGCGGTTCAGTAAGGGTGCGTTAATTGTGATGAAAGGAAATAGGGTTGGTACTTTGTAGGAGCTTGCAGGTACAACCGTGACAGGTGCAGTTGTTGTTTCCACATCTGCTATGACAGATGCAGAGATCACAAGACTATGGCACATGAGAATGGGTCATATTGGTGACAAGGCATTGTCTGAGCTGAGTAAGAGGGGACTTCTTTGTGGTCAGTCAACAGGACTGATGGAATTCTATGAGCACTGTATTTATGGGAAGCAGAAGAGAGTCAGCTTCAAGGCAGCAATGCATCAGACCAAAGGAACGTTAGACTACATACATTCTAATCTGTGGGGACCTTCCACTGTGGCTTCTAAAGGTGGGTCCAGGTATCTTCCAACATTCACTGATGACTACTCGCTTAAAGTTTGGGTCTATTTTCTTAGGCAGAAAAATGAAGTGTATGATATCTTCAAGAAGTGGAAAATTCTGCTTGAAAAACAAACAGGGAAGCCGATCAAGAGGTTGAGGACTAATAATGGTCTTGAGTTTGTCGAAGGGGACTTCACTAAATTTTGTGAAGATCAGGGCATAGTCAGACACAGGACATGTACAGGTCGACCTCAGCAAAATGGAGTGGCTGAAAGGTTAAACAGGACGTTACTTGAAAAGGCTCGTTGTATGCTTTCAAATGCAGGTTTAAAGAGAGAATGGTGGGCAGAAGCAGTTAGCATGGCTTGCTACCTTGTGAACAAGACACCGCATTCTTCATTACAGATGAAGACTCCTTAAGAGGTATGGTCTGGTTCAACTTCTGATTATTCTCAGATCAAAGTTTTTGGTTGTCCTGCATATGCATATGTTAATAATGGAAAGCTGGAGCCTAGGGCCAAGAAGTGCATCTTTCTTGGTTATACGTAAGGTGTGAAGGGATATAGATTGTGGGATCCATGTGTTCAGAAGTTTCTGACTAGTAGAGATGTTACTTTCGATGAGTCTGCTCTACTTAATCCGCCACACACACCCTCCGTTGACAGAG
The DNA here is from genome assembly GCA_018398585.1 of Simmondsia chinensis. NCBI lineage: Eukaryota > Viridiplantae > Streptophyta > Magnoliopsida > Caryophyllales > Simmondsiaceae > Simmondsia > Simmondsia chinensis. Next base: position 10,435,900 of record JAGTTD010000014.1, read on the forward strand.
ATACAGTTCAGGTTGAGACACCTGATGATACAGAGATACAGTCAGATCAGCAGATCGTTCAGCTTAAGAGTATTCCAGCACCTCAGGTACGGGTTTTTGATGTTGTTACTGATAATGCAAAAACAGGTCAGCAGGTGGAGAATATTACTATAGCTGGTGGTAGACCGAGGCGACAGATCAGGCCTCCTGAGAGATATGGGTATGAGAAGATGATTGCCTATGTCCTCTCTACTGCTGAAACGTTAGATGACAGTGAGCCGACTTCTTATACAGAGGCTGTATCGAGATCAGATGCTGAGAAATGGCTCGTTGCTATGAATGAGGAGATGCAGTCTCTTCATAAGAATCAGACTTGGGAACTAGTGAAGCCTCCTCCAGGGAAAAGACTGGTTGGATGCAAATGGGTCTTCAAGAGAAAAGAGGGCATTCCTGGAGTGGAAGATGCAAGGTACAAGGCACGTTTGGTAGCTAAAGGCTATAGTCAGGTACAAGGTGTTGATTTTCATGATATTTTCTCACCTGTAGTTAGACACACTTCGATTCGTGCATTATTGTTTTTGGTTGCCATGCATGATTTTGAATTTGAACAATTGGATGTCAAAACTGTATTCTTGCATGGTGAACTAGAAGAGAGTATCTTTGTGCATTAGCCCGAGGGTTTTGTTGTTGAAGGAAAAGAAGATCATATGTGTTTGCTTAGACGGTCTTTATATGGTTTAAAGCAATCTCCTAGACAGTGGTATAGGAGATTTGATCAGTTCATGACAAGTCATGATTACATCAGGAGTAAGTACGACAGTTGTGTGTAATTCAGAAAGACAGATTCAGGCTTTGTTTATTTGCTTTTGTACGTTGATGATATGTTGATTGCAGCACGAGATATGAAAGATGTCGATGATTTGAAATCAATGCTGAAGAGTGAATTTGAGATGAAGGATCTTGGAGCAGCTAAGAAGATATTAGGCATGAAAATTCATAGAGACCGAGAAGCTGAAAAATTATACTTGTCTCAGGAGAAGTATATTGAGAAGTTGTTAGATAAGTTTCATATGAAGGATATTAACCCGGTTAGCACGCCCTTAGCAGCTCATTTCAAACTCTCAGCGTTAGATTCGCCTCAGACTGAGGAGGACATCAAGTACATGTCTCAGATTCCTTATTCTAGTGCAGTGGGCAGTATTATGTATGCGATGGTCTGTACGTGTCCAGATATTGCTTTTGCTGTGAGCAGAGTTAGCAGGTACATGGCGAATTCGGGCAGAGAACATTGGCATGCAGTAAAGTGGATTCTCAGATATCTTCGTGGAACCTCTGATTTGTGTTTGGAATATGAGAAAAGTAAGTGTTGTTTGGTTGGGTATGTAGATTCTGACTATGGTGGAGACCTTGATAAGAGGAAGTCCACTTCAGGGTATGTGTTTTGTTTAGGTGACACAGCTATCAGTTGGAGAGCGTGTCTATAGCCTGTTACAGCACAATCTACTACCGAGGCCTAGTACATGGCAATAACAGAAGCGTTCAAAGAAGCCGTCTGGTTGAGAAGATTGATCAGTGAAATCAGTGTCGAGCAGGGGACAGTTAGAGTATACTGTGATAGTCAGTCCGCTATTCACCTAGCGAAAGATCAGATGACTCATCATGACCGAACGAAACATATTGATGTGAAGCATCACTTTATCAGAGATCTGATTGACGAGCGGAAGGTGGAGTTGAGGAAGATTGGGACTGAAGATAACCCAGCTGACATGTTCACAAAAGTTCTACCCGGAAGCAAGTTCGAGCATTGCTCGAATTTGGTGGGTCTTTCAGTTTGATGTAAGTTAGCTCCGGTTGAGGGGGCGTTTGTGGAGAAGGTGGAGTTTGTTTTATTGTTGATGTTGATTTTGAGCCAAGGTGGAGATTTGTTAGGTATATGTCTCAAAAATACTTGGCGCATTAAAAAGAAGGGCCGTGAAGACCCCGATCGATTGGGTGGAGCTCGATCGATCGGGAATGTTACGTAAAATAGGGACGCATCCAGAGAGGTGGCCGATCGATCGGGACCCCCCGATCGATCGGGAAATAAGGTTACCGCGCATCTATAAATACTGACGTGGGTACGTCATATTTTTCATCCAAGTCAAAAGAGAGGCTTTCCCTATTGCGGCGCCGCAACCAAGAATATTGAGTGTGTGAGAGAATCATTATAATTCGTCTTCTTCTTTTGTTCAATAATAAAAGCTCCGATCTTCGCCTATGGTTTTCTCCCCTTTTGATTGTAAAGGGGTTTCCACGTAAATCGCTGTGTCTATTGTTTCGTTTCTCTTTTAGTCCGATTGTTTCTAGTTATTGTCGTGGTATTTGATTCGATTGAGATCCGAGTATATTGTTTATTTCCGCACAATTTTAAGCAAATATACCAAGTATGGAATATATCAAAATCATACAATGATGTATGCCATTATGACCTAACTTATCTATCTATTACTCTTCTAGAGGGGGTCTTGTTGGGTTACCATTACAGGTGAGAATCATTCTCGATTAACATGTTTTCATGTATTATTAGATATTTTAATAAAAATTTTACAAAATTATATTTTTACATTTTAATTATTATATATTGTTTTAACATAAAAATTAAAAAAAAAAAAAAAAAAGTTGATTCGTGCGTTGCATCTTTGTAAATGCACATAAAGGCCTCCAACGGCTATCGCTTTTAAAATGGTCAATTGAGACAACGTTAATTACTTTTAATTGCATTTAAATGGCTATAATAATATCATTGTACCTAATTCATCTTTAAAAAGGAGCAGCTTGGTTGAGCAAGTAGGTGAATAGCTATGACAAATTCGTTATTGTCGTATGATATTCTGGTTTTGAACGAAAAAAGAATAAACCTCCTTTTTGTAAGTATGGGTTAAGGATGTAAGAACAGAGTTTTGGCCTCTTTAACTAGTGCAGCGTCTAGGAGTGACAACGTGTGCTGAGCGTTGTATCCTGAGGACGGCGTGGTGTATACGTACTTCATTAAGTTTTACTCGTAGGAGCGTGGAAACCGTCTTAAAGAGAGTGTAATCCGCGCCTCGCTCAGTGTTCACATCATTTGGTAATTCGTTGTTTCCACGCATTGCAGGTAATATCTTCCCTTTCTTTATATTTTTTGAGTAATATTTGCTATTTACTCCATCAGTAACTACTACTAAACATGAATAACTCACCGTTCCTCCCTTAATTCTCTAAGATAATACGACATACTTTCTCAGAAGGCTGCCATATTATCCTAGTCAAGTGCATACCATCACCTAGATATCTATACAAGTTCACAAAATAATCCATGGCATTGCAGTCCTAGTTGTTTTCTGATACAATTCAAATATAATGGTCAAATTAGGAGTAGTTTAGACATTAATTAAATTAGCTAAATTCTTCAAACCACATCATCAAATCCAACTATATCCATTCCCTAACTTTATAATTAAAGGTCTGTAAAGTAAGTTGCAGAAGATGAATTGAGTTTCTCTCTCCCTTTCTCAGCCTCACTCTCCCTTTCCCTTACCCTATAGCTTACACTTGTAGATTTCTTAACACATTGTACGAATTGAATACGAATATATTATACAGAATCTACTATTTTGGAGATTGGTTGGTTGATTGAATGAATTGGTTGGATTTGATTATGATTCATTTAGCTCATAACAATTTGTTGTGTCGAATTTATTGAGTTCAAATTATGGGACGATGTAATTTTGCAATCAACGATATCTCACGCTTTTTCATGTTCCACAAGACCATTATTTCACCCGCGTGATTGACTGCATATGTTGCCTCCACGAAAGGGGGAGTCCATCTAAACCTCTAAAACATTACAGCATATTAGAAATTCTCGGTAGGAACCTCTCAAGCGCCAAGAGGCTGTTGTCGTAACGGGTAACATTTTCGCTTATGATTCGCATTATAATACAATTAAGCAAAATTTTCATTGTAGTAGGACAAAGGAGATCGACTATGAATGATTTGCGTGTCCGAAATCCCCATTTTCCAATAGTCGTAACTCAACTAGTTTAGTCGTCCCATATCCTTCTTGATCATACATTTTTACATATTATAACTATAAATACAAGTTATTTACAAGTAATAGAAGATCACTTCTGTTTATACGTATTGTCATTTTTGCATACCAAAAGAAAGGCTTTCACAGTCCTACCCCTTTTTAACACCAACTAGGGCCAGACATATAACCCCAAGCAACCCAACAATTATTTAGAGACCCCAAATTATAGGGGTTATTATAAGGAGGTTTGAAGGGAAATATTATTATATATGAAGGACCCCATTTAAAATTTTATTGGAGTCCCAAGAATGACGAGACTATCAAAAAAAACAAAAAAAGGCCTAATGGAGACAGAAGTAAAAGATAGAAAAGATACAACCATGAACACATAGAAGTCGAAATTAGGGGGTACTCTTATGTTTAGTGAGGATGATGGGCTGGATGAGGAAGCCTCTCCATCCACCCCATTCTTCTTGGATGACTAGACCTCCTTATCCTCCATAATCATCGTACCTTCTACCTCATAGAAATTGTCCTATGATTCCTCGCTCAATTCATCCGGCACTCTCATTCAAGCGATCCTCCTCTAGATCTTCTTCTGATACTTAGGGCATCAAACAGTCTCGATTGATTGGGGGATAGTTCACTGGGTTAGGAAGGACCATTTCCCGGGGTAGATAAACCATTTCTTGATGGGATAGGAAGAGCGGGGACTCGGAGTTTTGGAAGCCAAATCACACTACTAAGAAAGATACCCCTTGCTCAGCTTGAGTTTGTTCGTTTGGACTTCCATCTCTATTGGAATCATAGAGAGTATGAAGAACAAGAAGCTCTCTATGGTTCCAAAGCTCGTCCCTCCATGTTATAAAATCATGAGCAAGGAGGGTGGAAGAAAGAAAAAACAGAAGCTCAGCCAGTTACCCCTTATCATTCCCGTACATCCCCAAGCCCTTACTCTTTCCGAATAGGAGAGCTTCATGTCGTTAACTACCCCTTCATCATATCTCTTTGCCTAAGCCTCGCCTCGCCCTACTTAAATAGGTGCAGAAAGTGACAACTCTTCCACTCACAAATGCCATAGATAGACAAAAAGGATCAGAAGAAAGTATAAGAACCTAGCTATTTGTACAAGGTCGCTATCCCCGGTAATGCCCATTCCTTCATCTCCTAAGATTGGTGCCCAAGCTTCCTTTCATTCGTGATAGAACTTTCGTTGAATGCCTTCATCAACTTCAATCTCATCCCACCCCAATTGGTTCTAAATTTGTTACTCAGATTTTTGCTTTTTCCTCATTTCCCTTAGCAAATTTACATTCCCCGATGAAAACAATAGCTTATCCTTGAATTACACATATAACCTTGATGCAAAAAGAAAAGATACATCAGATTCAACTAAGAACGAACTGCTAAGTTTATGCTCTCTGCTGAACTACAATGTTTGACTACTTCTAGAACACAAAATGCGACCAATGAAAGAAGTTACTTAAACGAATTCCATTCCTACCCATGCCGGAGATCTTTTACCCGACAGCAACATCAATCCGGGCTACCTCTCCCCTTCCCAAGCTAAAACATATATATAAACCCAAAAAGAACATAAATAGCAAGCGTAATGTAATGCAAAACAATGTAAAATAACTAACAAAAAGAGGGTAAATTGTAGAAGACCAACAGTTTTCATTATTTTCGGGACTTTGTTGCTCCATGATCTTCCTTCTCGTCTTTCCCAAGAATGAACCTAGGCAAAGTTAAGAGCGTATTTACCCGAGTTACCCCTTCCAAGGCCGACCAATCCTCTGGCGACACGTCATCTTCTTTTGACGACTCTTCGTCCTCCTCTTCCTCCTCGCTCGTCTCCTTGAGAACATCCTTAACTGTCCTAACAGTTCCTGAGCGGTCTTGCTCAGTTGCAGTGTCGGTTGTGTGATCTTTCTGATTGGCATTAGATGAAGTAGATACATTATTTGTGTTTGAGTCGAGGAAGAGACAAACGGCAGCACAGTCGTCAATTTTGGAAGTTGGGTATTTGAATTTCCAGGCGCGAACCGCTGACTCGACAAGGGTTTTGGCCGAAGTCGAACGAGAAGGGGCAGATGCTACTATGTCAACCACTTCCTCATTCGAGAGCACATCCCAAATCTGTTCAAGAATTTAATGGAACACTTTAAGATTAAATTGGATGCTAAGTAAAATACACAAATCTACAATGTACTAAAATTTGGCATCTATGTATAATACAGTATTAATTCCTTTTTTAAAGCTTAATATCAAGGAGCAATTTTCAGCTAGTGATTGGAAATCCGCACATGGTTGCCTAAACACATAATAATAAAATCACCATGGTTTAGAGTTCCACAGAAGCGAAACGTAGTGGACATTATAGAATGGGTCGTGATGATCATGTTGGGTTAATAAGGGAATGTAAATTGCTTCAGATTCTTATGTTCTCCAAAAATTAGATGAATAAATAAACAATAAGTAGCTTTTATTCCTTAGATAATTGTTGACATATAAACATTTACAAACATATTTTAACAAATCGATCATAACTTCTAGCGCATTATGAACAACATTACAATAGTACCGTTATGTAACGGTCCCTCACATAACAATTAACTCAAACTCTATTATATAACAACCTTTATTAACAAGAAAAAAAAAAAAGGTTGGGTAGTTGAATACAAAATTTTCTTACCCCATCAGTAGCCAAAATGACAAACTCGTCCTTCTCGGTGAGGCGCCGATAAGATACATCAGGAACAGCGATTAGGCCAAAATCCTTGAGGCAGAAGTCACCAAATGCCCTAGCCATGGCAAGGCCAGGGGAGTCACTGTTTGGTAGCCAAACCCGGAAAACACCAGGTTCATCTTGAAGGGCAAAAACACGGCCTTTGCATTTCTTGATCCTCTCTTCTTCCTCTGTTACAGCCAAAACATTAAACATCTTACCACACAATATAAGCAATGGCTACTAGTCTCCCTTTGTTTAGTTAATTCTATTATTGTTCTTTATACGTTTAAACAACTTCTAATACATGAAAGCCCAACATTGCAACACAAGATAACGAGTTATAGGGCAGCCAAGAGTATTTTCATCTATTCACTATCAAAGTTGTTTTTTCTAGGAGGTTAAGGAGAGATCTTAAAAGTCTTGTCTTGGAAATAAGCAGCCTAAGATGTTTTGCATTGGGAAGGAAGTGGTGAGTTTGGTATCCGGGCCACTCACGAATTGTTGAGGAATAGTTAGCACTACGTCAACCCTTTAGAACCCTCACTGTCAACAGAAACCACTTGAACTCCCACATTCTCGATTAATGATTGTTTAACTTCATTAACAACCCCCACTGTTGAAGATGCTTCAATTTTTGGGTTGCTTCTATATTGTGTGGGAAGGCCTTGTTCTACGTAGAAAAATTAAGGCGAAGTCTCTTTGTCACCCCTTCTCGAACACTTGGTAAAATGGAGCCCACTCAGAGTGGGCCTAGTTGGTCCCATGCACGTGCTCCACCCCCCAAAATACATGTAGTCATTTGAACCCTTCATCTCCCGCATTATCTGCTGCATTATGGTATTAGTTGTTTGCACCCTTAATTTTCATCCATTCAGTGTCTACATTAGCATATTAGGTGTTATAGGCCGCCCATAAAATGGGATCCTCTGGTCTCCGTTGATACATATTTTTTCTATTTGACAAGTTTAGTTTACTCAATCATATTTTTCTAATAGCCTCTCCCACCTGAAAGCAAGTGTCATCTGTCTGCTTATGAACTAACAAGCGAAACAGTCTCCCATGGCTGCACCAGTTTGATAAATAAAGAAAAGGATGGACAGAACGGCGATGACAGCCCCCCAGCTCAGCAAATGAGAATTTGCATGAAGTTTGGAAAAAGCAAGCTCTGATTCCATGAAATACCATATTTGTAATCGATGTAACATTCTAAAACATACAAGCCTTTGGCTCCTATCCATGACGATGAAACCAAAACTACAAGGAATTTTGTCAATATACACACCGGGTTCCATCTGTTCCAGTACATTACTGCAGCCGTACGTTCTTTAATATTATTTCCAAGTCCAAAAATTTTAAATTCAGGTAAATCATAGTTAAACATCTCTCATTTGCAAAACTACAGTACAGAGCCCCACTTCATATTTTCACAACATTTCCACCCTTGGAACATTATTCACAAAATGAGATTATTACTTATAAAGTGAGACAAAGTTATTCTCCATCCAACAAATGTTTCCCAAAAGAGAGCATTTAATGGATCCCAAATGAATATCCCTTAAGAAGAATACCATACCCAGCATCCAGTTGCAAAAATTGAACATCAAACTTGACGTTTTGTAAGATGTCAAATCCAAATATCCCATCACTATTCAACAAAATAAAACTTACATAGTCTATGCTGATGTTCTGTGAAAATGGAATGTAACTTCCCAAATTTTACAAACAGGTAATGTTAATGGAAAACGCATAAAGGCATAAGCACGTGCTCAGATGAAACAAGAAGGAAGAATGAAAGAAACCTGGAAGATTTGGTTTGAGATCCACAGTCAACTGAACCGCAATCAGAGAATTGTAATCATCTCTCGTTGCCAACACAGCTCTTGAATCCCCAACATTCCCAATAACAAGATCTTGACACTATCAGATACCCGAAATAATAATGAATTTGAGAATATCAAAAGAAAATGTAACGGGCATGTTGGTAATTTATATTCAACGAACCTGCTTGATAAGAGTTACAGCAGTTGTCCCACTACAGTAGCAATCAGTCCTTGCATGCACTCTCAGCTCCCTGTCCATGACTCTGAAAGCTTTTAAGAACGATTCTTTAAGGGTTTGAAAGATTTCTGGATGCTTCTCGGTTTCTTCGATATCAATGGAGGCCCCAGATTCTTCATCAGCTGATATAAAAGACGTGTCTTCAGAGTTCATGCTGCTGGAATTAAGGCTTATCTCTCTGAGAACTGCTTTACTTTCAATATTCACTTCCCAGTGCGTCGTCAGTTTCTGAGGAAGATAATCCCTAACTCTCTTGGCAACCATATGGCCGTAGGGACCATGGCCGTCAAAAACACCACAAAAGATCGTGTCGGATCTTGAAGCAAAATTCTGCAAGTCAACACAGTACAGAATATTGAATGTAGTTATCATTTCCAGAATGCATATATCATTGGCCATAAAAGAAAAGAAAACTTCAAAATTATGAAAGTGGGTCATCTTGCACCAATATATCAGAGTTGCCTAAAAAAACATGAATGAAAGAAAGTAAATACAAAGATCTAATCTAATGCAAAAAAGGGACCCTTACAGAAAAAGAAAGAACATGAAGAGACAATCAACAATCAATGTATTAAAGCAAGGCATCCCCATAATCAATTAGTCAGTGCACAGGCAAGCGACAATATTAATATCCTCATCATATAGTGGATAACCCCATAATTTCATGGTGCCTTACTCACACAACCCACGACACTCTATTCCTATTTTGATGGCGGAAAAGAACCAGAAGCTTCCACGTTCAAGTACATTTCGAAGTCACAAAATCAGTAAACCTTTATGACAAATCATGAATCAAACACTAAGAAGAAGTTACTAAGTAAATTACCAATCAGAAGTCCTTTAGTAGCAGCAACAGATTGCTAGTCTTCATGAGAGCCTCCGGCAAAGGTAATCTTATTGCAAATGGATTTGAGTCTAGATGAGATAAAATGATACAATTTCTTGATACGAATGAAACAATCTAACAGAAATTTTAAGATGGTAAAATCATCTGGCAGAACAGAATGAATCAATCAACAACAACAACAAACCCAGTGCCTCAAGTGCTTCCGCCTGAACAAGGTCTGGAGGGGTGAGATGTACGCAGCCTTACCCCTTCAGAGTGCTACCCTAAAGAGAGGCTGTGTCCAACCCTAGAAACAAATGGTAAAAACAAAGTACAAGTGGAGAGTAAGAAAGTAAAAAGTAACAAGTAAGTAGACGCCCAGATAAAACAACAAGAATGCAACATGACAAAAAGCAGTAAAACATCACTAACAAAAGAGCAACTCTATTTTTGTCAAATACAGTAATTGAACTGAAGCGAAGTAAAAAGATGAGAGAACTACAATGTTTGGGCCTCGAATTTCCCAAGTTATTTACAGAAGTACTTTACAGGCCTATATATACTGCCCTCTAATTAACAGAACTAAGCTTAACAAGATATTAGCCGACTAACTACTTAAGCTAAACAAGTACAGCTGTGAAAATAACTAGAATATCTAGAACTTGTACAAGTAAATATAAAATGAAAAATAAGGCACAAACAAGGAGCTCTGTACATTCAAAAGCAGGGTTAACAATACATTTATATTCAAATACACTGTGGAAAACTTTAATTTAGTTGCGAATACAAAAGAAAGAAGTTCGATAGTTAAAATAGGTTCAAGATACAGGAGGGAAAAAAAAAGGCCCAATAACATATATGAAAAATCACAGGGCCTTTATTTTTATTTTTATTTTTATTTTTAAAAAAAAAAGCACAATCACAGGGTTGTAAAGCCAACAGATCACACAGGGTAACTGCACACAGATCCAATTTCACTCTTAAACTGCAAAGAACAGTAATTAAAAGAACATCGCCAATCAAACTACAGCAGGCTGATGAGATGCACTCTTCAGCTTCTACAATATGCAGAACAACCTAAAAAATCAATGCCTGTTTGAAATCAGATTTAAGACCTCATAGGCTTGACTGGCACAACACTCATTGGAGCAGAGTCACAAGAAAATCCTAAACTACTACCGTTTCACACTTTAGAAACACGATTCGGCGTTTCAAAGTCAAATCTACATTTCCGGCGCGTATCAAACTCGATGGAAACACAATTCAAACTATCGCATGTTTATTTTGATAAGAAGATACTTATTAGATTATTTATTAGCTTATTAGAGTACTTAATTTTCTAGGTTATTGCTTAATATTGACTTAGTGTTGAAATTTATACTTTAATAGCTAAATGGATAACATTATATTACTTTTTGTATATCTAATATATAGTAATATATGTGCTTCCTCCACGTTCCCAACATTAGAAACTTCTATGACTGCCTGTTCCCCCATTCCCGCTTCTATTAGAAACTTCTACAATTCAAACAAAAATGAATTACAGCTCACCTCCCAAACAATCATGGCATCCTGGTTGGTCCCTTTCTTGCCCTGCTGTGTGAACAATGAGGCGAACTCAGTGGCCCCATTCAAGAATACCCGACCGGGGATCTTTTGTAAGGCATCCCTCCTGTAAGACCCCAATCTCTTCTTGGTCTTCCTTACTCCGAAAGCGCCTGAGGGGGAACCCGAGCGAGGGCTCCTGCTTTCCGCAGACAAGCAGGACCCCATCCTCAGGGCCCTTATTATATCGAATACGCACTCCAGCACAGCAGCGCTGCCACACCCCACTCTAGTCTCAGCTGACGGATCCGTCACAACAAATCCAAAACACCAATAATTATCCTTTCGAACCACTAAAATAGTGGGATATCTCCTCGATTATCTCAACATTCTAGATGACCAACCATTAAGATAGTAACTGACTTGTTAATACCAATCAACATCCGACATACGGAAAACAAAGAACGCAATATGCTTTCAATATTCTACCTCCTTGAACCTGCAAAATTAGGCCTAATTTCAAAGCTCAAACTGTATATCTAGTGTCCCCTTTTTTTGTTCGTTCTTCTCCTTTCACATTTCTGCTGGGATTTTCACACAACAAAAACCCAATTCAAAATGCATTCAAATGAATCAAGCTTGAACCTTTCTGCTCAAATCCCTTACATCAACCGCACATACTTACTCGCACCAACAATTAGCATTTCTGAGTAGGAGAATAACTTAAACAAAACCACACGAATGAAAAAAGTCCTTCCTTTTCTTCCTTCCTTTACGCAATAAACCAATACAAGGCAAGAGATCTGGAATAAAATAAGCAGAAATGATCCAATCACAACACGATTAAGCAATTACCTTTCAACTTTTCCAATAGATACCAAACAAATCCCTTTCGGTCCCACAAAATCCCACAGAGGCAAATTGAAACCCTAATTTTTCAAATCGACAGAAGAAAAGAAGAATCAAAAGAGGGGATAAATAATAGTCAGAACAAATTCGAGAATAGTAATGTGAATTTGGAGAGAGGTCAGTAGAATTAATTGAAATCACGAAAGAGAGAAAAAGAGAGTAAAATCAAAGTAAATGTTGAAGATCCAATACGGATGAAGCATGAGAGAGAGAGAGAGAGCAGCGAGAGAATGAATGAAGGGGCAGAGAGAGAATCATAACCACTACGTTTAAATGGGCGCTCTATAATTTACTAGCCCCCGCTCCGTTCCTTGCGTATGCATGTGATATGGATATTTTTTTTATATTTTAAATTAGGAATTATTGCATAGGTAAAGGTTGGTTTATTTATTCATTTATTTATTTTTAAATAAGATAAGGAAAATGCTAAAATTACTAAGCAAGTATCAACACGCAAGAATCGAATTCCATCAGGACTCCGAAGTTAAGCTTGCTTGGGTGTGAGTAGTACCAAGATGGGTGACCTCCTGAGAAGTTCTCGTGTTGCACCCCTCAGGTTGGGAGTTCTCGGAAACAGCCTCTGAATGGGGAAGGTTGCGTACATCCACCCTCAGAACCCTGCTTAGGCGGGAGCCCTTGGGGCGCTAGGAATGTTGCTTTACTAAGCAAAATTTGTAAGATCTAGCGAATTATAATATGAAATCCAATGAAATTGCATGTATTACACCATTATGTTGCTCTTCTGGGGAAGAGTCTAACGCTGACATCCTATCCATGGTCTGTTACCTTCACCAAATACATGAGAAACAAGATATTCCACAAATTGCAATAATTTATTCCAAATATCCACAATAACAGTTCTAATTTGCCAAGAACATGGACATTTGCGTCTTATTATTCAAAGTACCATTAGATTATCCCCTTCAATATGCAAATGGTCAAAACCTAAATTAAGATATCTTCAAATCCCTTCTCTAACAGCCCAAGCCTCCATCACAATAATAGGAGTGTAACCAATACTACCATAGTCAAAATCAATTGTTCTACCACACCAATTCTAAATAACAAAATCATAAAAAGATACATTGTTTCTTTTTAAACCATCAAAATCTACTTGTTTTGAATATTTTTAAGATAAGATTAGTATCCGAGTTAAATTATTATTATTATAGTAAAATTATTATCTTTTAAATAATTGTGTATTGTTAATAATAACTCCTTATTTTTATAAATACATATATACACACACGCGTGTGAGCGTGAGGCACGGGTGAGCTTTGTTCTATAGTGTGTTTTGTGGCTATCAATTCTGTACTAACTAAATAAAGTATTTATAATTTGCAAAAAATAATGTTCAATGTACATAATTTGCATAGTAGTAAAATTAATTCTTTATTCAAAAGATTACAAATTGCTGGCTAATAAGTTTAATGTCGTATCTCCCTTCATAATTCCGTCTTGATAATTTGGTTTGCTCCCCTACAATGAAAGTATGTTGCGGTTAGTTGTTCTGCCTTTCCTTTTGAATAGTAAAACATGTTTGCTTATTTACCTTATATTTTGATGAGTTGTGGTTTTATTATTTTGTTGCTGGTCTTTCGTGTCGTATTAATCTAATCATTGTCAATCGGTTTATCATATAATGACATTCTTCTTCTTGATGGACTTCTATGATGAAAGCCATAGTCGGGTTTCCTTTACTGTTGCGATTCCTTGGAGGTTCGATGTTTTGGTTTTGAGTATTGCACTTATAATTGTCTTTCATGTTCACGTGTTTATTTGTTGTTACAGAGAGAGGACTAGACTTTTATTTATAGAAGAGCAAGGGGTGTCTTTCATGAAAGCATCAAGGGTCATGTCCTTTTGTTAACAAGTGCGTCTTTTCATTAATAGACATGTCTCTTCACTAATAGACATGTCTTTTCACTAAACGACTTGTCTGTTACTAAAATGCATATCCTTTCACAAAGAGACATACCTCCTTATCAATAGGTACGTTCTTTCATCAAGACACATGCATTTTTCTTAAAAGACATATCCTTTCATTTCGTATATCTATGGATGAAGCATTAATTAAAACCACTTAATTATCAAATACAACATAAATATTTTATACAATAACCTTTTAAACATAATGTGGGTCATAAGGATGGTGTCCACAATGTAAATAAATTTAATTGTTGAACTGTCATTGCTTAAAATAAAAAATAATATATCATTGTTATTAATAGTACGTATATTATACAATATAACAATTCCGTATATAGTTATAATTATAGGTAACATCTAATCTTCATATGTTATTCTGTATATCTTTAACTTCTTCATAGTGAAGTTACTATTTCTCCCAAAACACAGCAGAAACCAATCCTAGCATTTTCCACCATGCAACCTTTGAAAAATGTATTAGTAAAAGCTACTATTCTTTAAGTTCATTTAAAAAGGTATTAAGTAATTTAATTTAATATAAAGTTTTCATAAATATAAAAATTTTAATTATAAAACTTTTAATAACAGTGACGTGGTATCCGCGTGTCAGTTGGTCCACATAGATGCCAATTTGAAAAATACTTTTGAAAGATGTTATTTTTGAAATTTTTTTCTGGTATTATTTTGTATAATGACTCTAAAGTAAATTTTATGTCTATATATTACATATAAAATATGCATGACATGCATATTTTAATATGCGTAAATAATGTTTTAGTATTGTTCATAATATAATATAATATATTTTAGTTTTAAAATTTAAAAGCTAATAGTTCTCAGTATTGCTATTACAAAGAACATATTTAAAGCATGAAAATAGAAGGAGGCTATTAAAAATGTTGCAAAGTTATACCTATTTACATTTTTGAAATCCTACAGTAGTAGGTGAACTCATTCATAGTAAGCTTTGAAAATGATATGATAGACTTTGGTGGGGGGGGGGCCGCCTTTAGGTTTCTAATTTTATTGCGTCAAAAAATGCTGGAGAGCACTAAAGCGCAGGTTTCTAATCTTGCTTCGTCAAAAAAGGGTCGAAGGGTGCTAAAGAGTAGGATTAAAGAGCAAGCTAAGTGGGATCTACGAAAATTCCTGAAGGATTTGTCATTAGGGAATAGCATCAAGAGATCAGTTAAGCCCTCGAGCAAATTGGAAAAGAAGAATTTTGTGAAAAACAAAGACAATACAAGTTGATAGGCTTAATCTTGCTACGAAGCATACGTGGGAGCTCGGGAAAAAGGTGGGGCTGAAATTTGATGGTGATAAAATCGATTGTGATTGAGTAGATTGCTTTCATAGATTAGGGGCTCGGCTGATTTATGTTTTTGTCTTTTAGTTCGTTCCTCCTTAATCCCGATTCGCTCCGAGTCCTCTCTAGTGGTGGTTGAGACTTTTAGTGCATGTTAATTTAATCCTTTTTGCTTTTAATCTTGTTTTCTCAGGCCGGGATGTTGCACTGTAGTTGTCTCTTTTGATCCCCGTCTTTATACCGGTTGACTTAGGGTTTGTTTGTACTAGTTTTTTGTTTTGTATTACGACTTTGTTGCTAATTATTTGGAAAAAAATCATTTATGCTGATCAAATATCTTTTTAAATTCATTGAAAAGACATATGAACCCTTTATAGTAAGACATTTAACTTCTAATCCTTCATGGAGATAATAACAAAGAAATATCATTGTTTTAGTGTGATACAGATGCACTAGCTTCCCTTTAATTATAACATCTTCAGGATTCATAATGATAAATCTCAATATCAAGAGTTCGTGACAAATAATTTTTGCTATATATATATATATATATATATATATATATATATATATATATATATATATATATATATATCAAGAGTAATAAATTAAGTTCAATAAAATTTAACATTATGAAAGACATAGGTAAAGGAATATTATATATTATCTCAAATATATAATGGTTCTAAAATGGTTTGAACGCCATGCCAATATGTCATAATCTTAGGAATATAAAATATTTAATAAAATAAGAATTAAAATACATAGATATAAATCAAATATATTTGCATCGAAGTAGCTGTCAAAAATGTACCTAAACCTTTTTATATCTACTTACAAAAGCATAGCCACTATACTCATACATAGGCCTTCATATCATGCAATATGTTACAACGGCGTCATATTGTTTGCTAATGAATGAACCACCACTCTATTGATTAGTTTTATGTTAGGAAGCACATCGACTAAATAACAAAAAAATTTAATAAGAAAAATAAATGATAAATACATGGATTTACGTGATATAGCCAAAATTGCCTACATCCACGGAGTTGCGGGAAGAATTTTATTTCTTAGAATTGTTACAGAGAGTTTTCTTCAATTCGCTCTAAACTCTCTAACCCTAAAACCCGCATATAAAAAGGCGCACTACATGAAACCCTAATTTCATTTGAGATCTCTAACATCGGGCCTGAACCTCAACCTGGGCCCAAACAGGCCCAAATAATTTTTCATGGGGCTATGCACCCGGAACCCTACAAAGAGTCAACGAGTACTAGCCAGTCCATCCCATTCTAGTCCTGATCGGACCTATCGGTCCGATTCTCCACTCCATCGGACTTGGCCCTTTGCAGTACGAAATCAGGCTTCACACAAAGTAACAGAACAGTTTAGTCAAGTGGATTTGTTGTCCCTAGGAATGGCAAAGGGGTGAGTAAAACTCGTTAGACGCTGGTACTCACCCCATTTGGGACGATACGGGTGCAAGTGCGGCTTGTAACCGGTACGGGTTGAGTATACATTATAATACCAGCCATGAGTATGTGGTAGGTACAGGTATAATATTTTACCCGCCTCACCCCGCTCCATACCTGCCCCGTGGCCCCACTCCATATCCGCCAATACCCATCTCATATCTACCCCATTGTACTTAACTAATTTTAAAATAGAAAAAAAAAAAAAAAGAACTCAATTTAATTATTCAAAATTTATCAAATATTATGGAAAAATATAGTTGACTCTAAAAAGTAATGTCAAATAGTTAACATGCATGGGTATGGATAATTGATAGGTACCCAGTATAGGGTGAGTATTAGAGACCTGTTGGATATTCGCGAGTAATGGGACGGCTATAAGTACAAGTTTCTATTCGCTGGAGTGGGTGTAAGTATCCACTTCATACCCGTGATAGATATGGCTATGAATTTCAGTGTCGGGTACGAGTATGGAGGGGTTGTTGGGATTATTAGATTATTATATTATAATAATAATATTTTGTTGTTTTTATTATAGAAACAATTTTTTTTTGTTAGATTGATAGTTACAAATCTAATTAACTAATTAGGTCCTAATTACTTTGGCTTTCTTTGGTGGGTATATAATGCAACATTATGCTTAGCGGCTTCATTCTATTTTTTGCTTTTCTATCAACAAAACATTCCTTTTATCCGTTCATTCATTCTCTCCCTTCTTAAATCTTTCACTAAGCACAAAAAGCAACAACCAATTTTGATCCTAACAGAGGTCACCCCCGGTACCCGTCTGCTCTGTTGCCATCCTTAGTTGTCCCCTTATTTATCTTATGCGTTGATGTTCAAGCAATGCAAGTACAGAAGAAAATCAACTTTCATTCTAATAATCTATTTGTTATTCTCTATTGATAATCTGTTGTTTTATAACGCTTCTCCGGAAGCATGTATGGATCTCAAAACCTTGAAAACCATCTTTTTCTTCAATTGGGACAATCAGCAATTTTAACAAATCTCTGAGGCAAAATCTATCGATCGCTTGTTTATTATTCTCCTAACTTTCTAAAAAATATACACGTCTATTTTTTTTTTGTGAAAGTTTGTCACGGCACATGTTTAGTGTCATTTACACCGGGTGTCAATTTTTTATTTTTTTTTACAAAACAAAGCCCGAAGGCAGACACCGGGTGTCAATTCACGGCACGTGATTAGTGACTATAAAAATAGTAATATAAAAATATTCGATACATACAAAGAAATTGAAATATATTCTTACAGTAAAATAATAAAGGTGACCGACAAAGCAAGCTATTGACCTGGTCACGTAAATTATTGCTGCATGTTCAAAACATATAAAATCAACGTCACGTGAAAAACGTTGGATTTATTTTAAACTATATAAAATTTTAAAGTTTAATTCAATAAATACGAAAGCGACCTACACTAATACATTGAACCCTTTTGAATTTCAGATTTGAATATTTATTAATTAAATATTTTTGATATATTAATATATTTAATAAATTATTTAAATATTTAAAAACTTCTTATTAGGATAAAAAGCTCTATCGAAATTGACTGAATTTTGAGGAATTGGCTGGACATTTGTGAAAAAAAAAAAAGCATACATAGACCATAAAGTGTGATTCTGACCCAAAAAAAAAAAAATTTAACAAGATTTCATTAAAATATGTATATATATTATTAAAATTATATGTATATATTATTAAAATTATATCTAAAAAAATTCCAGTTGAGAGCACTTACAAATTGTCAAAATTATATTTTACTGTAATATTTTTTAACAAAAATTTATTAGATACTGACTTATAATATCCTAGTGATAAAATTTTCAACTTTAAGAATACTTTAGCTTATTATATATATTAAAATATTATGTCACTTAGGTGATTAAAAATGAAACCTCAGGATATCAATTGATAATTTTACCATTTTTTATAATTAAGTTCGTTCTCAATACTGAGCGAGCAAGGCAAAAAATGGAGAGAGAGAGCAAAACGCAAATACAATCTAAATCAGAAGGAAGGAGACAGTTAACTTGCTACATACATACCAATTAGTCAACTAGTTTATTCTCTTATATACAACAATTCATAATGAAACACAATATTGTTGGAGTTTTAGGGTAGTGTGCTTTAATTTTATTTATCTTGTGTTTTGCCTCTACCCTATATAGGAAAAGTAGTGAAGGAAAGACCAGTTATATATATATATACACCCTTTTTCTTTGTCCTTGGTAAAGTATTGAGGGGCCTAGAGTTGGTTTTTTATACCACACACGTGCACGCCCCACCCTGATCCTCCAAGCTAGCTTGGTGTGGTGTGGTCTTTTTCTGATCTAGACCTTTATTTTTACATTCTATTTTACTTATCGTAAATGAACTCCGGGGGAGTTTTGGGACTAGTCTCGAGCCCAAGGGTCACCTTTTGTCCAACCTCGAGGCTGTTATGCTCGAGCATTTGTCCCTTATTCCATGTTCGAGCTTGAGGCTACAAGCTCTAGCTTGAAAATGTCGTTTCACGGTGTAACTGCCCACATCTTTGCATAACCTTTTTGCCTTGATTGTGCCCCGATTTTGCGCTCTTCCATATCTGCCACTTTCCTACTTATGTACCGATTTCTTGCCCACAATCCTTAACCAATTCTTGCTTGCACGCTAAGTATTTTTTTCCTATAAATACCATGCTTTGTAGCGTTGTTTCACACCAGGAAAAATACAGAATTTCTTCTTCTTATTCTTTCCTCTGAAATTCTCTCTGTTCTTACTCTGATTACTAAGCAAGTTGGGGCGTACTCCAACTCATCACCCGAGAGTACACTCCTATGTTGGGTGCCGTGTTAACCATTGGGAGTCGGAGTGTCTGACAATCTCGTTTGTACCATAGCGGGGGCATAAACAACTTAGGCAGTGGTGAACTCCCGCGACGATACAACTTCCTTCAGTTCATTCTTCTTCTCCGAATATTTTAAATTCAGTTGTTTAATTATCTTGTCTCAAGTCAAGTTGGTGTAATAAGAGGTTTATAGAGTTCGGCTTTGTCTTTGTGTTGTTTAAGTTTTATTTGCCCCATTCTCGAGTTAGCCTTGAAGTCTCGAATTTGAGAATTTGGTTGCTCATTTGCCCATATTTTCCTACATTCTAAGGCATTTAATAAAATGAGTAATCAAAACATGGCTAATGTTGGTTTTATCATACTCGACATGTCAAAGACTGAACCTTTAGTTGGGAAAAACTATAAAAATTTTTTGATAAGATGGAGCTTTTCTTTAATAGATGTCCATTACACCCTTTCGAGTGACAGGGCCCCTCCTAGGTTGAGCAGTGACTTCGAGAAAGATAATCGAAGTTGTAAGGAAATGTTGCTGCATTGCAAGACCTGTACATAATTACAAGCCCTATACTTGCTACAAGTCCAGTGCTTGCTACAAGCCATGTCCATGCTACAAGGCCTGTACGTGTTACAAAGCCTTTTAGATACTATGAGCTCTGTACTTGCTACAATTCGTGTATTTGCTACAAGCCCTATACTTGTTACTGCACAAATTTCTCTCTATAAGGAGCTCTCCCGTCTTCTTTCTTCAATGAGCTTGGCCATCTTCATCATTCAAGAGGCCTTCACAAGGCTCTATATGCTAGCCAAGTGTTATTACTAGCCCACTCCCCTTAATACAAAGGACTTAGCTAGCCAAGTCTTTATATTACTAGTCCAATAAAGCTTTGAGATTGCTCTAAACCGGTCTTTTATTAGCTCCTTTTATCATATTGCTTATGTGGGTTTCAACTAAGTATTTTGCTATATTTACCAGATCTTGTTAATTCTTCAACTTTTCATTATTATGTTTATTTATTATCTGCCAACCCTATAAGGTTGGAGGTCCTCGAAAACAGCCTCTCGGTAGGGTTACACCCTGAAAGGGTAAGGCTGCGTGTATTCACCCCTCCCGAACTCCGCTTATGCGGACCCTTGAGGCACTGGGTCTGTTGTTGTTTGTTGTTGTTATTATCTGCTCTTTTTGATAGGCAATTTACTTATGACATTTCTTGTTTATTATATTATGAGAATGATACTCTCCTGAACGTCGAAGGGGTCCCCTGTGGATTACTTCAGGAGCCTTTCTAACCGTCCGTCGGTGTTGCAGGAAATACTAAGTCAAGCATGTAGCTAAAGCTTGAGCTCAACTCATCTTACTAAACCCCATCTCAAACACGATGAATAAGCATATTGACAAATTCAATATAAACAATAAGTAGATATACTTATTTGATATCAGTACATTGTCTAATTCATGTGAACACAAACTCAAAATATTTTTCACGTTTAGCCTCTATTTGGATAAACAGACAAAATTTTTTTTTCAAAAATTCCTCTTTCTAAAATGCTTATTTTTTTGCTCAAGTAAATTTTATTTATGCTCTTCTAATCTACCATATGAAAAAAGTTCAATTGTATAAATTTGTAAAAGATATGCATTTGATCTATGTAAGATTCAGAATATTCAAAAAAGAAAATAACTTACCTGCTTTTTGAATGGATTGTTTTCTTCTACTCATGGAAAATAATTCTCTTAAATAAATATTATTGCTTATGTTTTATTTATAATATAAAGAATAACAAATAAAAATAAAAATAAAAAAGTTTAAAGGAGTTCTTAAAGTTAGGAGGGCTTCATTAAAGCACTTTGTCAATGGCATGAATCACGCTCTCTCCTTTCCTTTCACTTGAGAAAAGATTCAACCGTGAACATTGAAGCCATAAGTGTACGTAAAATAAATTAATTTAGGGTTATTTATCTTATAATTCGTATAATTTGTTTACTGTATTAATTTAATCTTTTTATTATTTAATTATATTAATTTATATTATATTTTTATTTCGTCTTTATTATTTTATTTATTACATAAATTTATATATTTTTTGAATAAGATACACAAAATAATTGGCGTTGTTAAAGGTAAAAGGTAAAATTATGCTATCTTTGTAAGTGGAATCTGATTTTATATATGTGTCTGTGCAGAGAATCAAGTGTTGGAAAAGTCACTATGCCTAGGTAGCTTGAAATATCATTTTACACTTGGTCGATTATCTGATGTTGGAAAAATATCTAAGGAAATCTCACCATAACAAAGAAGTCTAAGTTAACCTCTTGAGTTAAGTTAAGAGGAAGGGGTGGATGGAAAACACGTGTAAGCGATAGCTGCCCACCCGTCGAGCTAGTTCGGGCTAGAACGAGGGTTTCTTCTTACCGTAAATATTTTTTTTGGTTTTAGAAAATATTACCTTGACAGAATAAATAAGTTTCCCCTTTTCCAATACTAAACAGGAACCCTTAGATAAAGGTTCTAGTGGCGCTTCTTCTTAGCAACAAAGGCCAAACAATTTGACAATTTGACGGGTTTTTAAGCAACATGGATAAAGATACTTTAATAAAGTATAATAAAAGAAATTTATTAGTTAACATATTTTCAAAAATAGCAACATATTTTAAAAAGTATTCAAAAGATTATAACACATTTAAAAAAAAAAGGAGAAACATTTTAAAATAAGTAGTTATTAATTCCTTTTATTTCCATACAAAATATGGCGGCGATATTTTGATGAGGTGTATTTAAATTGGTCTCCATATTGTAAGGGAGCAAAGCAAGTTTTGATTAGCTAATCCACTTCTGATAAGAAGCGGTCCAAATCACTTTAGACATATATTAAATAATTCATTATCTTATGTATATATGCCTTTATAATGATCACATGTATATATCATTTGTCCATGCTCAAAAATGTATATACCAGAGAGGGCACCAACACGCCGTCACCGGATCCCATTAGAACTCCGAAATTAAGCGTGCTTGGGCGAGAGTAGTACCAGAATGGGTGACCTCTTGGGAAGTCCTCACCCTCAGGTTGGGGGCACTGGGAAACAGCCTCTCTTTAGGTTGACACCCTGAAGGGGGAAGGCTGTGTACATCCGCCCCCCCAGACCATGCGTAAGCGGGAGCCTTTGAGGCACTGGGTATGTTCGTTCCTTCCAAAATAACATTATGCAATAAAATAAACTCTTAATATAAATAATTTTTTTTAAAAATGCGTAATGAATTAGGATCTCAAAAGGTGTTCATCGCCCGCCAAAAATAATAAAAAAAATATATCTTAGACGTTATAAATTATTAATGTATTTTCTATGTTTAATTTAATATTAAACTCCAAAAGGTGTCAATCTTTGCGCATAAAATTAATTACTTCATCTATGATCACCAAGAAAAATGATCACAAAATAATAATAATAATAATTCATTCGTTATGGAAGAAAGCTAGTTAGGGTTTATAACAGAATCAAATACAAACTGTATTATTGCAGTTCTATTTCCTTTATGGTTATATTAGATTAATCTTATTCTCCTGAGTATTTTATTTGGTATCTTTTCTTTTTGATGAGTAAAAACGAGGATGAAATCCTCAAGGGTTACATAAGTTTTTCCATTGGAGGAAGTAAAGCAAAAACATCAAAATGTCAATGTCAAATCAAGTTGTGCACCCCGATTCACAACTGGGCAAATGCTAGGCCTAACTTTAAGGATGATCTGTGACTTTAGAGCTTAAGCATTGAAGGAATGGTAGATCTTGATCAAACGGAATGATCAAAGCCTACCACCTCTAAGCTGTGAAGGCATAGCTCTAGACATGGTATGCAACAGAGCTGGCTAAATATTTTTGTGTAGATGGACAACATTGGTGTTGGGCTAGGTGGCGAGGTAGGTGCAGAAACTAATCTATGGGATCCTCCATGCAATGATGAATATAAATGTCAGAACATCCAACAAATGATGGAAACCATGAGATGATCCTCAATTTTTATGTTATCAAGGACCTGCAATCAGGAGATGGGTTTTGAAAGATGCGCTAGTTCCTAGACTCCCAAATAGCGTGAACAATAAAAAAATAAGTCACGAGCCAAGCTTTCTTGATTGAGCCTTTCATGAAGGGGAATTGCCACTACTAGAAGAGATCTCTTAGGTTATTTGGGCATATGATTACGGACCAAAGGCTCCATAAGGCCCTGCAAGTAAGAAATAAATGTTTGCACAATTCGCCATTACTCAAGCAAAAGAAGCAATGAAACTGGTTGATGTCAAGTATCCCAATTTTCGCTAATCTCTCCTTGTGTTTAGTTTCTTAAGAAGCGCCAACCAAGCCATTCCAGAAGGGACAAGTCCGCACTAGAAATTTTTTACCTGAAATGTAGTTGGATTACTTGAGGCCAAAATTGCTGCCCTTTAGAAGGAGTTGGCTGCTAAAGTCCCTTTCAGATCATGCTATCCTGACTGGACATCCTCAACAACGAGGCAGAGAGAAGCTCCCTGTAAGTCATGAGTGAGTGCTAGTCGAATATCAGCTTTCCATCCAATTAATCCACGTTGCCAGCCAAGGTTCCAGTGCCATGTAATACCATCCAAAAACCCATGTGATTTATAGAAGAGTGCTGTGTGAAAACGAAAAAAAGTCATGGATCCTTCGCCTTGAGAGGATAATCACCTAACCATATATGTATCCAAAAAAGAGTTTTATTACCCCGCCTGACTCGATATTGTAGTCCTAAAGTGGTGATAGAGGAAATGGGATCAGAGGTGGTGTGTATTGAACAAATGCCTCTCCAGAGGCCTTTGTTTGTTACCGGTGTAGGCAAAACGAAGAGTCTTTGGTTAGGTCCATATTTGGCTTGAATTGCTTTCTTCCATGGGGGAACCTCAACATTGTACCGCTACCACTACTTAAAAAGTAGTGCTAAGTTTCGAATGCCAAGGTTGCAGGTTTCCAAACCACCCAAGTTCTTGGGTAATTCTAGAATACTTCACTTAACAAGTGTCTATTTCCTAAATTCATATAAGCCTCCTCAAAAGAAGTTTCGTTCAAGTCGGATTATTTTCTTGGCAGCTTCAGAACGTATTTTGTATATTATCTTTGTATTCTTTGTATATATAAAATGCTAATGATTTGATACATGTATTGTCTATTCTATTTTCCTATTTTTAAATCTAACATGGTATTAAAGTCCACTAAAACCCCTAGTTTCTCCCAAAATTTTAATCTTTTTCAAAATCCTAACTCTAATTTTGCAACCTAGGTAGCCTCACCCCCATGACCACCATATCCATGCCGATTGTTGCGCGCTCGCCAAGCATCTTCGGCCTCCCCTCTTCGTCCAATTTGGGTCGTTGTCTACATAGTGTAAATAGAAACCCGGTGACCTATCTCAACCGCCACTTTCTACCTCCGTTGTCGGCCCTTTCGTCCTTCATCCTCCTTTGCCTTATGTCAGTTCTATTGTCTAGATGGCTGTAAGGCCTGTGATTGCCCTAATAGTTACAACCAACCCTACAATAGTTAGTTATCTTAATCTTTAATTGTTATATGTACTAGTGACTACTCGAAGAACAACCTCTACCCTAACTCAGCTACTAGTGCAACCTTACTTGATGTTGGATATCATAAAATTGTAGTTCATCCATGTGAACCGATGTGCCTCACAAGACTCTTATCTATTTTCTTGATTCTTGTCCACCATCCTACTTCTTTGTATTTTGTCAATTTTGCTGCTATACACATTGATTAGAATCCAATTTTCATGAAAGGGCTAAGCAAATTGAGATTGATCTACAATTCGTTCAAGACAAGATGCAAGATGGTTTGCTCAAGGTGTTTCATATCGATGCTCGTCATGAGCTGGTTGATGGTCTCACTAAACCACCACCTGCTACAATATTATTATTTGTCCTTCGCATGTTGGACAGTTGATAACACCAAAATGACATCTGAACGAGTGACACGTGGCCTCCTGGGACGAGGCCCCAACTCGAGCTGAGATCCACCCCCAGAGGTCCAGGTTCGAAACTTCGCCTTCGATCTGAAAGGAAGGAGAGCATCCCACCAATAGGATGCATCCCAGGATCTGAGTAGAATAAGGAAGGAGGCTACCTCTGGAACTCTGCTTTCAACTGAAGAGAACGAAGCACACCTCACTGACGGAACACATCCCGGAATCCAAGTAGGAGAAGAAGGAAGCATGCCCACCCAGACACGGGTGCATCTCAGTCCGAGATGCACCCTCGGAGCTCGCCTCCGAAACTCAGGCAACACCCGTAAAGATATAGACGCATCAAAATGACGAGGAGCATTCCGACCCTTGAACATTCCCGCATACGCGACCCAACAGAGCACGCACCCTGGATCCTAGGGGGCATCTTGGTCCGAGATGCCCTCTCCTTCGAGAGTCGGCTGAGCAACAACAACGACCCGGCACCGCAACCTCGGTAGATGACAGCCCGACCCTCGGAGCACAAAGATTCTCGTAATGACAGCCCAACGGTACGCTCACTCCGGCTTTCGGAAGGCATCACTCCCCATGATGCCTGCTACCTCGAAAGACGACCAAGCAACATCAACTATCTGGCACTTTGACTCGAACCAACGACAGCCCGAAGCATGGAACCCAAAGAGCCTCGTGATGGCACCCCAACGTAATGTTCACCTCGACTCCCGAAGGGCATCTCACCTCGAGATGCGCGTTTCCCCAGAGGCTCGCCAGCAACCGTCTCTGGCTCCATGAGTTAGATGGACGATGACCTGAAGTCGTAGGTCCCACGGCCAAAGGTATCTCGCCCCCAGTTCGGTACCGGGTGAGATACACCTCTTCATATGAGGCACAGCTTTTCAAGGGAAAATCTTTATAAATAGGGCTCAGACCCCTAAAGAAATCATAAGCTCACTACTCTCCCTTCACTCTCACTTAAAAGACCCCCCAGAGCAGCTGTGCCCTTCATTTTTCTTCCCTTTTCTCTTGTAATATCATAAAAACCATATAATCAAACTGTTAATTAATAAAAACTTAATTAAAGATAAAGGGCTTGAGCTTAGGCCCTCCATTAAAAGAACATGTACCAAAACAATAGTAAAACAACAAAGCAACATTTCCAGTGCCCCAAAAGCTCCTGCCTAAGTAGGGTCTTGGTGGGGGGGGGGGGGGGGGGGGGGGGGGTGGATGTACGCAGCCTTTCTCCTTCAGGATACTACCCTAAAGAGAGGTTATTTTTGAGAACTCCTAACCTGAGAGGTGCAACGCGAGGACTTCCCAGGAGGTCACTCATCTTGATACTACTCTACTCCAAGCACGTTTAACTTCACATATTGGATAGTATTAAACATATACACTCCAACTTCAAGGTATACATTCTAACTATCGTTTAAATATTTTCTATGTTGCAAATATTTTATATTTTTCTATTATTTGGCCTCATGGATCACTTGTTAATTACATCATGGATCACTTGTTAATTACACATTTTTTTTAGTTTTTTTCTTTTTTCTATTTTAGCCCATCACCATATTTGAACTTTTCTCTTTGTCCTTTCTTGTATAACTTTTCACATTTTATCAATTACAAATATAGAGACTCTTGTCAATTCTTCAATTGTTTTTGTTTGGATTTCTTCCTAACTTCTTTCTTATGCTTGTACATTTAGGCCACACTCTTGTGGGTGCATGCGCGCCTACTTTATATCGCTATTTTTGTCGTTAATTTTTGAAAGAAAACTATAGTGTTTATTATGCAGCCCACTAACTTGCTGATTTTATAATCAAATTACTTGATTTGTAGCATATTTTCCTTGTACTTTGAGAAATGTATCAATATTAAGTGAGAATGAGAGATACAAAATACAGATGGTTTTTATATTCGTATTATATAAAAAGTTTTAGGAGGTTTAACCCGAATCACGCTCGCTATTAAACGGGTTAGGAGTTCTCAATCCTAACACAACTCAATCAATAAGTGAGGAATCCACAAAGTAATCATTCAATTAGGAGTGAATTTTGGTTACAATCCCATTCTCCAACTTATATGCAAAAAAAAAATTTGTTATTTTAGTTGACAATATCAATGAGTGCAAGAAAATTTATAATTATGAAAAATAATTATGAGACCAATATGTCAAAGAATAGTTTATATATACACACACAACTTGAATAAAAACTCACAAGATCACATAATAACATAAGGACGTTAAACATGTTGGAATAGTTGTCCTATAAAAACCTGATTATTAGTTTTAAATATTAAATAAATTAAATTATTTTAGTTATTTATTGTCTAATTATGATTTATGAGTCAAAACATGGGTGATTGTTTTTCTAAAACATTCCATGAGATGGATGTTCAATATGACGTGTCAGGTTTGGTTTAAATGGTCAATAAGATTGAACCACGGAAAGAGTTAGATTAAACTAGTGACATGTTGTTAATGTATGTTCGTAGTCGGTGATAAGTTTGGACAATTTGTTTGATAATATTATAATATGATACTTTTGATAACTTATCATGGTCATGTGGATAAGGATTCAAAAGTATTATGTTGGTGTTTTCAATAAGATTGGAACATTAAGTAGGACCACCTGAATTAATTATTTCTTTACTACTATCATAAATAATTAATTCTATAAGACAATAACTCTAAATCTGGAAAATAGTCCGAACTCGGACATGGAATGTTAATTGTTTTTCTGTCCAAAATGATAAGGTTAAAATTGAATAACCAAGATGTTACATCATTGGGCAATTGCATGAAGTGCGGCGAGAACAGATATTTTACTAGAAATCTACAATGTAAGATATCCCCCTAATTTATTCGCAAATATATGAACATACTTTAGAATCTTTGGCTAAAGTATTCCAAATATTTGACATTTAGAATTAATACGTGATTATGAATTATTCGAGAAGGGCGAGTCGTAAACTATGGTGAGAGGGATGAGGAAAATAATGATAGTAGTTGGGGTTGTTTTTGCTCATGAATATCTAGCAGATGGATTAATTGTCGCAATAATAATAATAAAATTATTTAAAAATTTTTAAGTGAATATATTTAATTATAGAGTGCAGTAACACTTATTTAATTGAATTAGGTTTTATTAAATGGTAGTCAATTATTATCATAAGATAATAATCAAATTTGATCCATTTAGAAGTAGTGTTAAATTGTTTCTAAGGTCCCCTCAATTTAAGCACTATTTAAAAATATTTAAATTGAGTTCATGTAATAAATTATTATTTGTTCATAATATGAATAAATAAATTTTGCTAATATATATATATATATATATATATATATATATATAAGAATTCAACCAATCACAGCACGACACGTCGCATTGTGATTGAGGGGAAGCACAAGGAGCTGGGCATCCGTGGGCTGGCGTTTTGCCCACGCGTACTGGGCTGGGGAGATTGGCGATCCCCGGCTACCAGCCTCGGCCAATCAGAGGCCGACACGTTAAAGTATTTATAAATAACGTTTTTCAGTTGTGCACGGATAGAAGTAACGTTTTTTTATTTTTTGGCTTTAGAATATAGTTTTCTCTCATTATGAAAAATCTAAAAGTATTTTAAGGTTTTTCTAAATTAATGTTTGGTATAATTTTTTTGAAAAATTATTTTTTGGAAAGATTAAAAGAAAAAATTTTGTTTTGAAATTTTTTCTAAATTAAATATTTTGAGAGCTCACATTCCGGTGTTAATAGAGATCATTGTGGAGAAGATTTTAAGATGTCAAGAAGTTTGTTCTTCCAATTTGAGATATACAAATTCCGTTTTGGATTTACGCTTCAGGCATGTCTAAATTAAATATTTGATATTTAATTTGTTCTTTCATTTATTTTATTTATTCTACATTCCATATATATACTTTTTTTTGATGTTTTAATTGTTATATTATGAGCCTATTAGAATAAGATTTAGGTCTCATTAAATAGTTTAAGTAGATCAAGGCATTAGATTTAAAATTAAAATTTTAAATTAGTTTTCCGCTGCGCCCGCTCTAGTCGTTTAGGGAAAAAATTTTGATATACGTTCCAAACAAAACATGTCAGAAACAGATTAACTAACCCCAAATCCAGATTCAACCTTATTACTTACATAAGTTCAAAACATGTCAATCTAAATTTAATGTGACCGCAATACACGTCAACTCAAACCCGCTATTTTTTTGTCATGTTATCGCATTGCATAATATTTTGAAAATTCTAATTTAAATCAAGGACTTGTTATAATATGATTTCATGCTTATTTCATATTAACTTTTACACTTTATAAAACATTTAGTTTAATTCCTTAATTTCTGATGAATAGTCCACCACGTATGATAATGCAATCTAAATATTTTTTTATGATTAAGTAAAAGTCTAGGAAAATATAATCTTACATAATATTAGAGTTAAAGCTTGTACAAATTTGAAATGATGACCTTTGATAAGAAAAATTTTGATAATCTCTATATTTTTCAAAGCTTGTACAAATGAACGCAAACTTGTAATTACAAAGATTTAAATTAGGGGGAAAAAAAAGCTATATTCTCTCATAATCATATGACATTCGATAAACCAAACAAACAAACAACAGACTCTGTGCCTCAAGAGCTCCCCCATAAGATGAGTCTGGGAGGAGTGGAAGTACGCAGCTTTACCGCTTCAGGGTGTAACTCTGCCGAGAGGCTGTTTTCGAGGACTCCTAACCCTATAGGGTTGGCAATACCAAGATTTTCCTAAAGGTCACCCATCCTGGTACTATTCTCACCCAAGCACGCTTAACTTTGAAGTTCTAATGGGATCCAGTGACGGCGTATTAGTACCCTCTTTGGTTGCTTTAAAAAAAAAAATGCTAACGAGTATGAAATGGAACCTTTGTTAGTAAGTTCGCTTATAATACATATTTGGATACATATCTTTACTTTTTTGTTTAAATAGGGCAGTTACGTATTATTGCCAATAATGCAATATAATATGGCGTTTACGTATTATTGCCAATAATGTAATAAAATATAGATTTTCTTAGTGTTATCCGTATAATACACATTGTAACATGTATGCATATTTTTCACATTTTAAAAATAAATAATAATTAAAAATAATCAATATCTACAAGTAATTTAAATGTCCAGGTTAATTTTACTAAATTTATCACTTTAGCTCTCCTTTTTTTTTTTTTTTTTTTTGATACCACATCATTCACTGTGTGTTATGTTTTAGCTTCCTTTATTGCGACTACTATTATTTTTTATTTTTTGTGAGTCAACAAACTTTAGACCAACATTTATATATATATAGTCAAATAATATGCATACATATTAAATTTTGTTTAATTTTTGTACCTCATTTGGGAATTTTCTTATACTCTTATATTGTCATATATGGGCCCGTACAGGAGCGAATATGGGCCTAATATTTTTGTCAGAAATTTGGGCCTCTTGTCTTTGAAGCCCAATAACAACTTGCTGACGACCGCAACACAAAGCACTCACCTTATCAAAATTAAATAAATAATTAATGCTACAAGTACTGAATTTTTTTATTTGTATATTAAAAATAAATGTCAAAAATATTTTTTAACAATGAAATAATTGATTAAAATTACTTTTATAATTACGTAACTATTATATATTATTTAAAACATAAATTTGATAATTTTTTAAATAATAAAGATATACAGTAACACTCTAATGAATTATCAAAATTAAATAAATAATTAATGCTACAAGTACTGAATTTTTTTATTTGTATATTAAAAATAAATGTCAAAAATATTTTTTAATAATGAAATAATTGATTAAAATTTCTTTTATAATTACATAACTTTTATATATTATTTAATACATAAATTTGATAATTTTTTAAATAATAAAGATATACAATAACACTCTAATGAATTTTGAACCAAAATCTAATGCTTAAGTTAACAGACTTTGAACTAGGAATGTTAATAGGATGGGTAAAGCCCATTATCTGCAGGTACATGTCCCGTTTGGAGTGGACATGGGTAGAAGTAGAGGTGGCCAATGGGTCGAATCGATCCACGACCAGACCCGTCCGACATGTTGGCGGGTCGACTTATAGTGGGCTGGGTCGTAGGTCAAATTCTATAGCTGCAGACCTGGCCCAACCCGTTTTGTTAAACGGGCAACCCATGTTTAGGCTTGCTGTCTGCATGCCACTCGGTGGGCATGCATGCAGCGGTGACTT
The DNA here is from genome assembly GCA_018398585.1 of Simmondsia chinensis. Taxonomy (NCBI): domain Eukaryota; kingdom Viridiplantae; phylum Streptophyta; class Magnoliopsida; order Caryophyllales; family Simmondsiaceae; genus Simmondsia; species Simmondsia chinensis. Next base: position 10,467,784 of record JAGTTD010000014.1, read on the forward strand.
GTCACCTCACTTAAAAAAAAAAAAAAAAAAAAAATGCTCCATCCCCCGAACCGGCCCATGCCCGCCCAAAATCCCCACTTTATCCACAAATACATACATATAAATCTCTTAAAATTTTATTAAAATTATAAATGTTTTAAAATTTCTATCAGTTTTAGTTATTATTATTATCATTACTATTATGTATTTAACAATCATATCATGCAATGCATAATAGTTGGATATACCTTTATTTTACCAAACTCAATTTGCATTTAGATCTATCATATAAATCTCAACTTCTATTGAGATCTAAAGGAGGTCCCATGATCGGAAGTGGAACAAAATGCTTATCTATATTAATTGTAGCAATAAAATAAGTTATTTTGTTATGAAGATGGTTAGCCTATGCATGTACATGGTAAGCATATTATATTGAGGTGGCCAGTGGGCCAGGCTCTGGGCCCCGGGCCCCCCAAAAGAGGGGGAACCGGACCGGGACCAGCCCAGCCCGAGCCCACCTGGGTCAGCCGTTGGGGTATATTAGGATAAAGAAAATATTAAATTATATATATCCCAAAAAAAGGGGAAGTGACGATCCGAACCTTATATAGTTTGTTTATAAAAAATATTTTGAGATAAATATATTTATAAAAACTATTAAATTAAACATAAAGGCAGTTGTATTAGGTATGTGTATACCTTATATAGTTTGTTTATCCAATAAAATCAAAAAAAAATTAGAACTCACATGGTAATTGGTAGGGCTTACATGTTAGAGGTATGGGGTTCGAATCACTTTTGTATCAATTTTGTGTCAAATTTTTGTCAGATTTTTTGTAAAATATGTTAAATTGAATTTTTACTTAATAAAATTACAAAGAAATTGTAGCTCACATGGTAATAGTATGCTTTATATGTTAGAGGTATGGGTTTCAAATCCCACTAGGGTCATTGTGTGTCCAATTTTCGTGATATTAAAAAAAAAAAAATAGGAGGAGGGTGGAGGGCCGGGCCGGGCTGGCTCGGCCAACGTGAAGCCCAGGCCCGGCCTGGTCCAGGCCGGCCCGCAGCCACCTCTTATATTGTATAAGTAGTGGCTGTCTTTTAGGCTATAGCCAGTGACCTTCCATTATTAGGAATCTAACGAGGGTTTCATGACCTTCCATTGTAAGCAAGAAGAGCAAAAGAGGCAAAAAGAGAACTAAAGAGACAAAAGAGGCGAGACAAAGAGAACTAAGTAAAGTTACGGTATGTCCCCTAGGGACATGGCATGGTGGTTGGATCGTTGATCAAATCCCACCATGGGCAAATGTAGTAGTCCTCTTTGAGGACTTGAGGGGTATATCCCCTCCCCTCTCCCCCTCCCCTGACTTTACTATTGTAAAAAAAAAAAATGTAAAGTTACGGTATAAATTTTACTATCATGTATTTTATATTTTAAGTACATAGGTAATTGACTAAAATGACTGTATAGATTTTAATGTCGTGTGATGTATTTTATGTTTAATTGATAAAATTATAATTTTTTGTGTATATTTTAAATTTATGTGTTTATTTTATTTTATTTTTTTGTATGGTTTATTATGTTTCAGACCTGACCAGGTTGACCCGGATTTGACCCATCGAATCATGACCCGTGTCAAAACCGTGACCCATCAGGACCCAACCTGTCCATGAACGAACGGTGTCACGAGCCAAACCAGGTTGGAGATTTGCCCCTCCCTGGCCCAACCCTTTGTATGGAAGAGTCTGACCCTTGTTAACCTGTCCAGACGCATGTGACCCGTGGGTTGCCTCACGGAATCGACCCCTTGGCCACCTCTAGGAATAGATAGCAAGTGCTGATCGGGGTACACATGAGCATTACGCGCTATGGTATGAGACGGGAATGAGTATAATGCCGCACCTATCCTGCCCCATATCCACCGTATGTGCTCCATTTTGTATAACAACAACAGATCCAATGCCTCAAGGGCTCCCACATAAGGGGAGTCTGGGAAGGGTGGATGTACGCAACCTTACCTCTTCAGGGTGTATCCCTGCCGAGAGGCTGTTCCCCAGGACCCCCAACCTTATAGGGTTGACAACATAAGGACTTCCGAAAAGGTCACCTATCCTGATACTATTCTCGCCCAAACACGCTTAACATCGAGTTGTAATGGGATCCAGTTACATTATTGCCTGATAAATGAACCCTAACTACTCCATTTTGTATATAAGTAACTTCTTAAGAAAAAATATGTACTTAATTTCTATTAGAGTTTCTCGGTGTGATGCATGGTGTGTGATTAAATTTTAAATAATTATAATTATGTATTATAATTGATAAATTATATTATTAACATAAATAAAAAATAGAGTTTGCCTATATAATGATTTATGTACATTTAAATTAAGAGAACATATACGATCTTATTATAAATTAAACATCTTATTTAGATATAAATATAGATGGAAGAGTGGAGGTTTAAAGAAAGGAGTGAAGTGATTAGGGGCCATTTGAGCCGAACCTTGAGCCTAACGAGTTTATATTCAGTTTAGCTCGGGCTCGACTTAAAGCTTGTCGAGCATAGAAACTTCAAGCTTGAGCTCACCTCCTCATTTGTATCGAGCTCGGCTCGGCTTAGTGGACTCTAAGCTTGCAATTTTTAAGCTCATTTAAACTCAATCTAAGCTCATTTGGGTATGTTAAGGCTCGAGGTTGGTCCATTTAGGTTCAAACATAATTCGTTTAGACATGTCTAAGCTCATAGATTGTACTAAGAAAGACTCACTTATTCTCACGAGCCCACGAGCACGAGCTTCATTAGGCTTGGGCTTGACTTGCCTCGAGCTCAAAATGAGTCGAGCTTTACAAGCTTCATGACGAGCCAGGTCACAAGGGCTCACAAGCTGGCTCGGCTCATTTACACCCTTAGAAGTGAAAGCCTAGAATTTTTGATGGGGGAGTGGAGGATTCCAAGTAATATATGGAAAACCATGAGGTTTGAGTATTTATCAATTAGGTACCTTAGATACAACAAGCTATCTTGTGTTTTAAATATTGAATCACTTATGTACCTTCAAGTTCTAAAATTTTATCAATCAGATACCACTTTTTCGAAATTTGCTATATTTTCGTTGGAAAATACTAAAATTGAACATGATTTTGACAATATATTAATATCTTCATAAAGAATTGATTATTTTTTTTCAAAAAATGCAACAATGACACATGATTTGCGTAATATTTAGGTAGTTTATGTCAATATTCGATAATTACTTTAGCGTAATTTGATGAATTTTTGATAAAAATATTGATATGACGTGTATATATTATTAATAATGTATTATATTAATATTTTTTGTAAAAAATTGGTCAAATTTTTTACAAAAGTTTATCAAATTCTAATATAGGGCATCTAGGTGATAAAAAATTCAAAACTTAGGGTATCCTATTGTATATATTGAAATGTTAGAATACTTAAGTAATATATGCCCAAACTTCAGGGACCATAAGTGATAATTTTCCTTAATATATAATATATTATAGATTATCTAAATTATTTATCAATGTTATAGCAAAATATAATTGAATTCCTAAAAATAGAATTAAATATTTAATATATGTGGGTATAGATAATCATTTGATATTCATAATAGTATGGGTATGGGACGAGTACGGGGTGGTTAACGAATACTTATTAAATACACGTAGGTAATTGGGCTGATATGGGTACAGGTTCGTACCTACCAGGAGGAATGGGTATTCACTTTATACCCATAGTGGGTAATGGAGCGGGCATGAATATAGATTTAGGTGGCAAGTACGAATATAAATGAAACACCTCGTACGTGCCCGCTCCATTGTCATCCCGACTTTGAATATGTTAAGAACTCCACATGTGAGTCTTAACTGAGTCTCATATACTAGTTGTAAAAGTAAAAAGACTAACATATAAACTTAGTAGGTTATTTCAACCAATGTCAATTAAATTAAAATTAAACCTTATTTAAATTTATATATAAACCTTATATATTTTAACTTCGTGGATCAGGATTGGCAAAAAATTTGACAGAACACCACATATATTAAATTCTAACTGTTCCGTGAATTTAATATATGTGGTGTTCAAATAAAAATCACAAGTTGAGGGAAAAAAACACAACCAGAAAAAAAATTAAGAGGGGAAGTAAAGAAAAACTCCGTCCACATAATACTTGAGAATGGAGAACAGAGATGAACACCACCACCACCACTGCGCCTTCTGCCGCCGTTACTCCACCTCTTTCACTCTCCCTCCGCCGCATTAACCGCCACCATCACTGCCGGAATTTCGCCACCGATCCCTTCCTCCACCATTGTCGCCGCCGGCGGGTCCTGATACGTGGTAATCGTTGCATTTTTGCCCTTCATGATCAATTCTTTATTTCAAGAACCACTATTCTGAAAGTTTAAACTGATAGTTAAAAGCTTAAAATTAATTTTATACTTTAACATGTCTCTCATGCATATTATTAGAGTATAAAACCAATTCTAGGCCTTCACCCATTAGATTAAGCTTTTGGGTGAGATGGTTTTTTGACACATATGTCTATTGGACTTGAATCGTAGATATTAAACATGCTCGCTTCATACTTTGTGCTTAAATTATGTTAATATTGAAAGTGAGACTTGTTGGTATTTGAACTCATGACCTATTAGTAAACAAGGCTTTATACTATGTCAAGAAACCAACTTTCTCCGAAGTTTAAATTGATGAGTGAAGAGCTAAGATTGGTTTTATACTATAACACTTGCTCCGATGTTGGATGCCATATAATTCTGTGAGATTCTATTTTAATGCTAATTGGTATTTCGTCGCATAAGTTACTTGACTTATGTTGATGATCTTTCGATATTAGATCTCTATTGCCTGTCACAACCAAAAAAAAAAAAAAAAAATCATCTAAATTTTTATCCAAACATTAATTCGTCGTGTATTAGCGGAAGATATATATAGGCCCATGGTGCATTGCGGCTAGAAATCAAGATATTGGGGCTAGACTTGTCAGTCTGACTCATAACCTTTAGAAGACAACCAATATCTATTCAAACTCCCTTTACTTGTGGGAGTATGTCTTGGATTTGTCGATTATGTTATGGCTGGAGTCCTACTCACAGTGACTTGGTCGAATTGGGAGAAGCTGTAGGTATTATCGTGGGTCAATCCATTACTTGGATCTTAATGATGATGGGTCACAAAAGCAAACTAGTGATGGGAGCAGAATATCTTCAACATGCGCTAATTCACCTAAGTGAAGTTTCATCTGAAAATGTGCGAAAATAAACAATTTACTCGGATCTCAATCGAATCAAATACCACGACAATAACGAGAAATAAACGGACTAAAAGAGAAACGAAACAATAGACACAATGATTTACGTGGAAACCCCTTTACAATCGAAAGGGAAGAAAACCATGGGCGAAGATCGGAGCTTTTATTATTGAATCAAAAGAAGAAGAATTACAATATTCTCTCACACTCTCAATATTTTGGTGGCAGCGCCGCTGGAATACCTCACTTTGATTTTGGATACATTGTGACGTACCCTACGTCCGTATTTATAGATGCGCAGAAGATCTGTTTCCCGATCGATCGGCCTGCTCTCTGGAAGCGTCCTTCTTTTACGTAACTTTCCCGATCGATCGAGCTCTACCTCGATCGATCGAACTCCTCATGGCCCTTCTCCTTAATATGCCAAGTAATTTTGAGACATTATCCCAACAAATCTCCACCTTGGCTCAAAATTAACATCAACAATAAAACAACTCCACCTTCTCCACAAACGCCCCCTCAACCGGGGCTAACATATATCGAGGTCTCCACCATAATCAGAATCTACATACCCTACCAAACAACACTTTTCCCATATTCCAAACACAAATCAAAGGTTCCACGAAGATACCTGAAAATCTACTTTACTGCATGCCAATGTTCTTTGCCCGAATTTGCCATGTACCTACTAACTCTGCTCACTGCAAAAGCAATATCTGGACGCGTGCAAACCATCGCATACATAATACTGGCCACTGCACTAGAATAGGGAATCTGAGACATGTACCTGACATCCTCCTCAGTCTGAAGTGAGCTGCTAAGGGCGTGCTAACCAGGTTAGCATCCTTCATATGAAACCTGTCTAACACCTTCTCAATATACTTCTCCTGAGACAAGTATAATTTTCCGGCTTCTCGGTCTCTACGAATTTCCATGCCTAATATCTTCTTAGCTGCTCCAAGATCTTTCATCTCAAATTCAATCTTCAACATAGATTTCAAGTCATCAACATCTTTCATGTCTCGTGCTGCAATCAACATATCATCAACGTACAAAAGCAAATAAACAAAGCCTGAATCTATCTTTCTGTAGTATACACAACTGTCGTACTTACTCCTGATGTAATCATGACTTGTCATGAACTGATCAAATCTCCTATACCATTGCCGAGGAGATTGCTTCAAGCCATATAAAGACCTTTTAAGCAAGCACACATGATCTTCTTTTCCTTCTATAACAAAACCCTCGGGCTGATGCATAAAGATACTTTCTTCTAGTTCACCATGCAAAAATGCAGTCTTTACATCTAACTGCTCAAGCTCAAAATCATGCATAGCAACCAAAGACAACAATGCACGAATCGAAGTATGTCTAACTACAGGTGAGAATATATCGTGAAAATCAATACCTTGTACCTGACTGTAGCCTTTAGCTACCAAACGTGCCTTGTACCTTGCATCTTCAACTCCAGGAGTGCCCTCTTTTCTTTTGAAGACTCATTTGCATCCTACCAGTCTTTTCCCTGTGGGAGGTTTCACCAATTCCCAAGTCTGATTCATATGAAGAGACTGCATCTCTTCATTCATAGCAATGAGCCACTTATCAGCATCTGATCTCGATACAACCTCTGAATAAGAAGTCGGCTCACTGTCATCTAACGACTCAGCAGAAGTGAGGGCATAGGCAATCATCTCCTCATACTCATATCTCTCAGGAGGCTTGATCTGACGCCTCGGTCTACCACCAGCTATAGAATTATTCTCCACCTGTTGACCTGTTTCTACATTATCAGTAACAACATCAGAAACCCGTACCTGAGGTGCTGGAATACTCTCTAGCTGAACAATCTGCTGATCTAACTGTATCTCTGTAACATCAGGTGTCTCAACCTGAACTGTATCTCTGTCAACGGAGGGTGTGTGTGGCGGATTAAGTAGAGCAGACTCATCAAAAGTAACATCTCTACTAGTCAGAAACTTCTGAGCACTTGGATCCCACAATCTATATCCCTTCACACCTGACGAATAACCAAGAAAGATGCACTTCTTGGCCCTAGGCTCAAGCTTTCCATCATTCACATATGCATATGCAGGACAACCAAAAACTTTAATCTGAGAATAATCAGAAGTTGAACCAGACCATACCTTCTCAGGAGTCTTCATCTGTAATGAAGAATGCGGTGTCTTGTTCACAAGATAGCAAACCATGCTAACTGCTTCTGCCCACCATTCTCTCTTTAAACCTACATTTGAAAGCATGCACTGAGCCTTTTCCAGTAACGTCTTGTTTAACCTTTCAGCCATTTCATTTTGCTGAGGTCGACCTGTACATGTCCTGTGTCCGACTATACCCTGATCTTCACAAAATTCAGTGAAGTCACCTTCGACAAACTCAAGACCATTATCAGTTCTCAACCTCTTGATCGGCTTCCCTGTCTGTTTTTCAAGCAGAATCTTCCATTTCTTGAAGATATCAGACACTTCATTTTTCTGCTTCAGAAAATAGACCCAAACTTTACATGAATAATCATCAGTAAACGTTAGAAGATACCTGGACCCACCTTTAGAAGCCACTCTGGAAGGTCCCCACAGATCAGAATGTATGTAATCTAACGTTCCTTTGGTCTGATGCACTGCTGACTTAAAGCTGACTCTCTTCTGCTTCCCATAAATACAGTGCTCACAGAAATCCATCAGTCATGTTGACTGACCACAAAGCAGTCCCCTCTTACTCAGCTCAGACAATGCCTTGTAACCTATGTGACCCATTCTCATGTGCCACAGTCTTGTGATATCTGCATCTGTCATAGTAGATGTGGAAACAGCAACTACACCTGTCACGGTTGTACCTGCAAGCTCATACAAAGTACCAACCCTATTTCCTTTCATCACAATTAAAGCACCCTTACTGACCCGCATGACTCCACCTTCAGCAGTGTACTTGTACCCACTAGACTCAAGGGTACCTAGAGAAATCAAGTTCTTTTTCAACTCCGGGACGTGACGTACATCACTTAAGGTTCTAATAGCCCCATCAAACATTCTCACACGGACTGTCCCAATCCCCACTACCTTACAAGCAGCATCGTTACCCATCAAGACAACCCCACCTTGTATAGACTTATACGTGGAGAACCAGTCTCTGTTTGGAGTAATATGAAACGAACAACTCGAATCCATGACCCACTTATCCTTGGACCTGGACTGAGAATCAGCAACTAATAGAAACTCCCCTTCGCTATCCTCCTCTACAACACTAGCCTCAGCGGACTTGTCCTTGCCCTGGTCACCCCTGTTACCCTCTTTCGATTTATTTTTATATTTGTAACAGTCTTTCTTTATGTGCCCTTTCTTGTGACAATAATGACACGACAGGTTCTTATGTCTAGATTTGGACCTAGACTTATTCCCACCATTGGATCCCCTATGTTCTGGTCTACCTCTCACATGCAAACCACTACCTGAGTCATTCACCGAGTCAGATAATTCCCTATCTACCCGTTCTTTACTCACAAGGTTTCTTTTTACCTCATCTACAGTAATGGTTGGCCTACCCCCGTATATCATGCTTTCTACGAAGCCCTTATACGAATTAGAGAGTGAACGCAGTAATATCATAGCTTGATCCTCGTCCTTAGGGACATCATCCAAAGCCTTTAATTCTTGTATAATTGAGGTAAACTCGCTAAGATGGTTTTTAAGAGATGTACCTTCTGTCATACGGAAAGTGAACAACCGACGCTTCACTGCAAGTTTGTTAGAGACTGACTTGTGGCAAAACATGTCTAACAATTTCTCCCATAACTCCTTTGCGGTTTTCATCTCCAAGACCTCTGACAGAACATCATCAGCCAAACACATCTGTATCGCCGTGAGAGCCTTATCATCCAACTCTTCCCATTGTGCCTCGGTCATAGTCTCGGGTTTCTTCTCTTTCCCCTCCAGTGCTTTCTTCAAGCCGTTCTGAGTCAGGAGTCCTTTCACACGGACTTGGCATAAGCTAAAGCTTCCCTGACCATTGAATTTCTCAACCTCGGTTTTAATACTTGATGCCGTTGTACCAATTCGAAGAACCAAGCTCTGATACCAATTTGTGCGAAAATAAACAATTTACTGGGATCTCAATTGAATCAAATACCACGACAATAACGAGAAATAAACGGACTAAAAGAGAAACGAAACAATAGACACAATGATTTACGTGGAAACCCCTTTACAATTGAAAGGGGAGAGAACCACGGGCGAAGATCGGAGCTTTTATTATTGAATCAAAAGAAGAAGAATTACAATATTCTCTCACACTCTCAATATTTTGGTGGCGGCGCCACTGGAATACCTCACTTTGATTTTGGATACATTGTGACGTACCCTACATCCGTATTTATAGATGCGCAGAAGACCTGTTTCCCGATCGATCAGGGTCCCGATCGATCGGTTCCTCACCGATCGATCGGCCTGCTCTCTGGAAGCGTCCTTCTTTTACGTAACTTTTCCGATCGATCGAACTCCTCACGGCCCTTCTCCTTAATATGCCAAGTAATTTTGAGACATTATCCTAACAGAAAATCAGTTATTCTTTTGTAGTTTAATCTTTCATGTGACGCTTTTCAACTACACTCACCTGGAAATCCTCACCATCACCTTCTCATCATGGAGCTCCTTTCAAAATCCATACAGCCAACCTCACCTAATAAAACTAAGGACCTGTTTGTCCAAGCTGTTAAAAGCTACTTTTTCAGAAGTATTTTTTGTAAAAACACTTTTGTAAATAGTGCTTCCGATATGGTATTTTGGTTGAAAAACTTTTAGTTTTTCTTTTGCTTGTGAATTAAAGGAGAGACATTATTTTTCTATCTCTGCTTCTGTTTAAAAATACTTTTATCTTTAGGTGGAACACCCTCCAATCTTTGAAAAAGTGCTTTTTTGAAAGAAGCTTGGCCGAACATGCCCCCAGGTCTAATTCAATCTAGTTTGCGATTTGAAACTAGCAGTCGATTATGCATCTATGTATGCTCCGAACACGATACTTAGCTTACATCTTATAACATATCAAAGTTGATATTGATTTTGAGCCTGTAACCAAGAACTCAAGCTGAATCCAGTATAAAGATGTTTAACTTTGGTTACATTGGTCCCCAGTGGCAAATGATTCAAGAAGAACAGAGGTTTCTTCCGAGCCTAAGGCAGTGGACAAGTCGGAGGCAGATAAGATAGTAGATGGAGTAAATTTTGGGGAGCTTTGCAATGAATTTGAGTGCATCAGCAGCCCTTTGGTTGAGTCCACAGCCAGACAAATTGCTCGGGACATCCTGGAAATTCGCAATGACAACCGAGCCTTTGGCACGTATGCAGTCGATGTCAAATACAAGGTAAGTTCTCTGTTGTCACCCATCCTACAACAGAGTTGGCTAATTGTTTTAGCTCATTTGTTTGCAAACTTGAACGCCGCTATAAGATAACATACTACACTGTAGTAGTTTAGCTATGAGAGAGTATCTCATTCCATTAAAACTCCGCATTCTGCATTATTGTACTCCATTTCACTAGCTAGAAGATTAAAGATGCAAAGGCTAAAATCCCAAAGTCCTAAGTGTTGGAAAAATAGAAAGATGTAAGGTCAAACTTATCTCAATCTCCGGAATTGAAGGACATAGATTGCTACACTGTGGAATACCACTGCCTTAAAGCCGGATTTGCTCATTGCGACTATAGACACTGGCTCACTGACAATGGGCCCCAAGTTAATGGGGTGCATGTAGCAACTGTGTCTTGGGGGCTCCAGCATAGCAGGGACTCGAACAAATCCAAACAATAGAAAGACAGAAAGATAATAGTGCGGAGGGTCAAGAAAGATCGAAGTAGTAGTTTTCGCCTTGTATCTTTTTCATCTCACCCCTTATCATAGCCGGCCTACATAAATGCAGATTTATTGGGCGGTTATGATGATGATGTGATAATGACATTTATGATAGTGTGAATTTTAGTTACGGCTACTAGTTTTGACATAGGTTTTTGCATATGCCAACTCAATAGCCGCAGACTCATTAAAAAAATATATGACTTGGAAGCAAAACATCCATGCTGCCCCTGGCCTGAGCACACCACACCGGGCAGGCGGACAATGCAGCCACGTGTGGTGCATGCTAGCTCTGTGGGTTGCCTGATAACTTACCAAACATGTTCGATGTAAGGTATTTATCAAAACATAATCTTCTTGTTTCTATGTGAGATACACTATCCAAGGTAGGTGTTTAACACCCATCTCAATGTGAGACAAATATTTTGTATAATAACTTCAACATTTACATGAAATATGTTTTTTCTGGAAAGTTGTAAGCACTTAATCCAATGCGAGGCAAGATCATTGAAGCATGAAGTTTCGACGCTGGAATAGTGGCTAATATTAATACCATTGCGAATAGTTAGACAAGAAGATGAATCTGTAGAGATCACTATTTAGTTTGCATAAATCTGATATGTACTTTGGCTTGCTTTGTTCAATGTTCCATGTAAGGATTTTGGAGCATTTCCTACCCAGAAAAGAGAGAAAAAACTATAAAAAAAAAAAGAAAAAGAAATGGAACTTTATAATTTAAATGAATTGGTTGGGTGCAGGATCCAGTGAGAAGTTTCACAGGGCGTGAGAAATACAAGAGGCCATTATGGATAACTGATGCACTTGACAACCTAACCGTGGTGAGCTAATTACGGCCTTTCTCCATTTTCTCTTAACACCTCGTGCTTTATGTCTCATACGATTGAATTTGCATACAAAATTATCACCAGAAAAGATTCAGTGTCAAAAGTCCACAAGTTTACTTATACTTTTATAAAGATGATTTTAAAGAGTTCAAATTTTCCAAAAGATCAACTTGTCACGGTGTTTCTTTTCCTGGTAACCAAAGGTCTCTTAGCTCACCTACGCTTCAACCAATCCTTGGTTTGCTAGCACCTTCACTCAAAAGTTTCCCTATGTGTAACATGGTAAGTTGGGAGACACAAAGAAATGTCCGTACCCAATTGAAGGATTCTGACCCCTAACCTAACGTTTCATAAGGCATGAGATACAAAGTCCAAATGGTTTACCAAATGAGCCAACCCCTCAACAGTTTTATTTTTGGTTTTCTAAACCCATTTGGAAATGAGTTTAGGGTGTCCAAGAGATGGTGATGCAATCAACGAGTGTTCTCAACATCAAATGGACAATCAAAGGGAAGCCCAAAAACGTCATAGCTAGCACCTTAGGAGGAGATTTGATCATAAAGGTGAACTCCAAGTTCACACTTAACCAGATCAGTGGCCAAGTGGTAGAGCATGAGGAGACTTGGGATCTTTCTGGCTCTTCCCCCGTTGCTCAGGCTTATTTTTGGGCGTCACGCCGCCTTTTTTCCACCAAGGAGGCGGCTAAGGACGTGGTGGACTCGGTCAAGAACATCGGAAGCCGCCTTTCTACCCCAAAGGAGAACCTGGATGTGGAACCTGATCCTACTGTAGATCCCACCAAGGTACTCATATGACCTCTTTATCTCTTTTTTCCTCTTGTTTTGATAATGATAAATACACAAAGAAAATTTGTTAAGTAATATCACAATGCTTGATGAAATAAAAATATTACTGTTAAATTTCATAGGGTCTTTAGGCCTGACCCACGGAGTTGGAACATATGAGATCCACGTATAAGCCCAAGTGAGTTACATCTTAAAACCAATTGGCAATATGTGAAGTAATCCACTAGTCTTATAAATTGATCCATTTACTCTCACCTCTCCTATGTGGGATTCACATTTGAACTTATATGTGGAGTTCTTACTTTTAATAATTACAGAGAGTCATATTTTGGTAGTTGGATTTAGTGTCACATCTAGGGGTGTTCAAATACCGGTCCGGACCGAAAAACCGGACCGGACCGATTCAATTTCGGTCCGGTCCTCGGTCCACTAGTTGTTCTTATTTCGGGTTTCGGTCCGGTCCAGTCCAAACCCAAAAAACCCGAGACCGGACCGAAAACCCGAATTATGTTGTTGGGCTTACTATATAATTTATTAGATTATTGGTAGATTAATCTAGAATTATAATATTTAGGCCTAAAATTAGTTTAAAAATAGCCCATAAACACCTATATTAAATTATCTTGTTTGTTTTTTTGAGCAACTATTGCAATTTATATATTGCTACGACTTATATACGTAATTATTTTTAGTTAATTTAAAAGTAATTTCGTTGGTTATTAGTGAAGAATCGAGCAATGTGAATCAAATCAAAGGGCCAAATTGTTGGGGTCGGGTTTAGTAAATATAAGTTATTATGAGCCGTTGTATTTGGTGGATGATCATTTAATATTTTTTATTATTATTTCTATTATTTATTTTTATTATTTTTCCTATTAAATGCTTTTAAAGTTGCTCAAAATTGACAAAATATGGTAAATTCAACTTATATTAAAAAAGAAAGAAATGATAATCGGTCTGTATCGGATCGATCCGGTCCGGTCCATTCCATGAGGTAACCGGTCCGGTCTTGGACTGGACCGGATAAATTCGGTCCGGTCTTCGGTCTTCAAAAGAGGCTAATTTCGGTCTTCGGTCCGGTCCGGTCTGGTCTGGTCCGGCCCGGGTTTGGACCGATGAACACCCCTAGTCACATCACTTAGTTTATATTTGGTTAAGCTTTTTAATAGCTTATAGCTGTGAAAAAAACTGTGATTGATTTTTATGTCTTTTTAGTCTTTTTCATAGTTTAAAGAGAAAGTTAGAAAAATTGTTTTATAGAAGGGGGGAAAAAAAAAAAATGCAAAATTGGATTTTTTTTTTCACATCATATTTCAAAAATATGTTTTTTTTTTTTTTTTTTTGAAAGTGACTATATTAACATTAAATCTTCAATACCATGACGTACTTCTATCCTTTATCTACCCTCACTTACCACCACATCTTTTACGCCTATTTGTCACCACACTCACCACCTTTTCACTACCATGGCCGGCCATTATCATAATTCTCTCATATATACGATTATTAGTTGATTTATAATATTAAGTCATTTTTTGTGATTATGATAGATAAACTTTTGTTTTCTTTTTTTTCAAGGAAAAAAAAAGATAAAGTTTTTTAAATCTTGTATCCAAATATTTTATTTTGTAAAAAAAGATTTTTATGTACTACGCAACCAAAAATTTCACCGAAAAAAGATAAGCTTAAATAAAATTACCAAATGCACCTTTAGTAGTTGTGCACTAAGGAAAATTCTCAACGTACAGATCATTTTCCTTTTGAAAATACAAAAGAATAGGAAATCTTTTTCGCCCTAAACATATGGCGTATTAGTTACCATCGTAGAATCTAGTCATGTTGAAATTACTGTATTCTAAAACCGTGATAGAATATAATAAGCTGTTAACTCGAAAAACGCAAAGTACTTCAAAGGCCTTCTCTTTTGGAAAAATGATCATGAAAAGATATTATGTTTATTATATAAATAAGAAAGATAACATATTTTGAAAAAGAACTGAGAAAGGCAACATATTTTTTAGAAAAAGAAGAAGGTATTACCTACATTATAAGTAACCAGAATGATGATGTGGCAATCAAAAAGATAATGTGACAGATGACGTGACAACTATTCATTGTGTCAATGTCTTTGGTCTTCTATAAGCATTTTTGTGCTGCTTCTTCCTTTTTAAAAAAATATGTTGCTCTTCTCGTGGATATAATAACCATTAAGCCCTTGTTAATTCATTTTCCCAACACACTATGCCCCTTTAAAGCAATTTTACCGTTATTATTAAGAAAATGATAAATTTTCTTACCGGTAATTTTGGTTGCATCCAGTTCTTCCAAAGAGACGACGGCTTGCAGAGGGACTTATACCAGATTGCTTTACTCCTAGCCGTTGTATATTTCGTTGTACAGTTCTTGAGGACTACTCTCTGAAACCGACACCTCCATTTCTCGTAGATATACGAGTTACTGTAATGGGATTTGAACCTAAAACCTTTTATCTGCAGCTGCATGCATATATGCTCACATGATGTTCTATTGTAAATCTGTAAGTGCTAGTGTTACAGTAATATAATATTGTTATGCCTTTTTATATGTATCAAAACATGAAATTGCCTAAAAACATGAGGTTGAAGATGAATCTGCTTGCAGGACGAGGAAAGAAGAACAAAAGGATAATTCTGTTTGTTTCAACGGAAAATTCTTTTTCTTACTTCACATAATGTTTTTAATTATAAATATTATTTTCTTAAAATATTTTTTTTCTCCTTCTCGCTCTAGGATATGGTTTCAATTTATGGGCAATACTCTTTATATACTTGCTATGTGTCGTTTATGCTCTTACACCTAGATGCTTGTATGTTTTATGCTTTCATGCTTACCAGGTTAGGGGTTCTCAGAAACTACCTCTCGTTAGGGGAACACCCCGAAGGGGTAAAGTTACGTACATCTCACCCCTCCCAGACCTTGTTTATGCGGGAGCCCTTAAGGCGTTGAGTCTGTTGTTGTTGGTCAAGTTAGAGTTGGAGTCAAGTATATATCTTCAGACATGCAGAAAATGTTTTTCTTCTCCATAAAGAAAAATGTTTTCTCATTTCATCAAAGAGAGAAGTTAGTTGATGGAGGAAAATATTTTCTCTCATTTGTGGAGGTCTGTGCGAAGAAATAATAAAAATTGAGATGAAAAATATTTTTCGTAAAAACCAATGGAGCCAAAAGTTTGCGTAGAAGGAAAAAAGTTCTAGAGAACAAATGCTTTGTGTTAGAAAAATTGACTAATAGCAGTGAAAATATAGTAAAAATTGATGCGAGAATATAGAAGTATTGCGGTGAAAAATACTAGAAAATTGCAGAAAATTTAGGAATAATTATCTAAACATAGCAATCAGATAATTGTTAGAAAATTGACCAATTTTCAAACATAGCAATAAACATTGCAATTAGGAGAGAGCAATTAGAAAGATCTTACAAAACAATGATACCGTACCGTAGTAAAAACCACTGTCCTAAAAGACGATTTTGCCGCTGCTCCGGTGCACACAGTATAACCAGTGGCCGTCCTTCAGGATTAACGCGATCTGACTCTTAACATGTATTCGTTAATTATCGGGTAGGAGTGTCTAAAAACTTTGCCCAAAATCTGAAGAGCAGAGGAGAAGTGGAAGAAGAGGAGAGATACAGCGAGAAAGAGGAGAGATGAAACTGCATTGATGGTGCTTTGTAACGCCATTGATGAAGGGGAATGAAAAATGAGAAGGTCAATTAAAATAGTAGGGCATAACTAAATGGGGTTTTAATTTACAACGGTAATATAACGGGCGTAATAAATTACAATCGTAAAATAAAGGACGTAATAAATTGCAACAATAACATTGTTAATTGCTTATGAATCTCTAATAGTCATATTCAATGACATTAAACTGCTACGGGTGAGGGGCTAGTAACAGGTCTAGAAAAATATTTTCTGAAAAACAAATGTACCCGTTAAGAAAAGAATCATCCACTATTTTTCTAATGTGGGATACAACTCTCCCATAAAACTAAAGGTTAGCTTGTATAATTTTTCTAACACTTTGAATCATGTATTGGAAGAATTATAATGGTATAGTACAGGAAACAAAAAACATCTACATGTACAATTGTTGATAATAGTAATGAGCAAATTGGTACTATTCAAGGTTGAGTAGTAATAAACCAGGTCTAAATCGAGAAACTGGTTACCGAGATACCAGATAGGCCCATTAGCCTGCATGGGCGCCACTATCGCCCTTATGTGCCAAGTGCCCAGCCCCAGGCGAGAACCCGTGGCTGGGCGAGTACCAAGGAGGCACCATGGGTGCTGCTGTTTGGATGTCTGCGGTAGACACCAATGGGAGTCGGGGCTAGGTGCCGAATGAGGAATTTTATTGCTCATCACAGATGGTGTGTACCATTGGCGATGCACAGCGCCACCAAAATTGGGCCAGTAACTATATTATGCCACATGCTGGCTAGTAACCACTAGCTGAGGTCGAGTACCAGAACGTGCTTCCCCATAGCCGAGTACTTCTTGGCGAGTAATGTTCATAACCGTGTACAAAGCCTTACTCCTCCTTAACCAAGCACCAACCTCCTTTAGAATAAACCAGGGTTGGCGGGTATGTTTAAACACTAGCCTTACCCACCATAGCCCGTTGGTGAGTAAGGTGCTTGGTAGTATCTTGGGCAAGCAACATGCTTGCCCCTTCAGGCAAGTGCCGAGCCTCATTGACCTAGTAATAATAGTCAATCTCGAGTATAAAGCGACATGTCAACCAATGAGTAATAGCAAGGGCACTTGTCAACTATTGAATAAAGGTTAAACCACTCTTCGACCAAGGAACAAAGCCAGAAGTCTAACGATACAACTCACCTCCAATCTCTTTCTTCTATAAATAGCCATCCCAATACAGCTTCCAAAGGACATGTTTTCCAACCTTTAGCCAAGCCCTCTGACGCCAGCTCTGCTTTTTCTCAAGCTGAAGGCTTACTAGCCAATTCTTCAAGTTAGCCTAGGGCTATGTACTCTATGAGTCTCTTTCCATCCCACTTTTGCAATCTACTCCTAATTCAAGTATTTTATTATGTCTGCTCATCTCTATGAGGGCAGGGAACTTCAGATGAACACCTACTAGACTTTGTTTGTTTAGGGTAGAAGCTGGATTCTAAAAATTAGTTTCCTATTTTTCATTGTGTGATCTATGGTCCTTTTGTGGAAAAAATTTTCCGAGGGAAAATGTTTCTCCCAAAAGGATAGAAAATGACTTCCCTTGTAAAGTGGAGGAAAATCATTCCAAAGCCTCAAATTATTCATCGTTCCGAGTTTTGATTAGATTGAGTTTATGTTGGCTATAAAAGGTATAAAATGATTGATGGAAGATATTTTCTTTTAGAATAAACAAAGGAACATCATAAGGTGGGAACTAGTTTTTTATTGAAATAAACAACAGAAAACTTGAAGTAATTTTGATTTTTCTTGGAAAATATTTTTTTAAAGAAAAATGTTTTTCTTTGGGAAAAGGATTTTCCTTGTACCAAACAAAGCCTTAGGGCATCCCCAGTTATACACACCCGTCAAGGACACAACCCGAAACTCATCCGCTGGAGTTTCATCACTAAATACTTAAATTAAGGGTTCTATGTTTAGCATGAAAATAAAGAATATAGCAGCAACAACAACAATAACAATAAACTCAGTGCTTCAAAGGGCTCCCACCAATGTAAGATCTGAGGAGGGTGAGATGTATACAGCCTTACCCCTATAAGATGCAATTACAATCAAACTTTGTATTTGACAACTCTAAATGTGAAAATTATGAGAATACCCACAGTTAGATGTAAAATCCAATCACAAAAACATAAAAACAGCTCAAAAACATGTGTAGAAGTCGGGTAGTGAAATTTGAAAATATTTTTTGATTAATTATAATAACGACAATATAAATCTCGAAAATATAAAATATTATCAAACTCACATGGAAAACAATTTAAAATATATACAATGTAAAATATAATAATTTTTATTAAAACTAATTTTAAATTAGAATAATAAATTTTAAAATAAAAAATAAGAAACTAAAAAAATTTGGACAAAAAATTATGAGAAAATATATTTTTTGGAAATAAATATTGATAAAAGGCCAAAAGTTGGAAAATGATTTTTATTTTTAAATTAATAATCCAGGTTCCACTAGGAAAAATGCGGCCAAAATAGGGCTATCAAGCCTATTATGCAGGATAAAATAAAACTAAAGGAATTTGAATAAAAAAGGGTACAAGATTTTAAAAAAAAAATTATTATGATTTTTTAATAATATGCTTAAGAATAGAACATAACAAAAAAACAAAAAATCAAATTAGAGAAAAATTTAGAAGCTAAAAACTAAAATCAGACACTTATCTCTTCAACTTTGACAGGACAAAACAATCATATGAAATTAAATTAATTGTCAACTTAAAAAATTGAGGTCGAGGAAAGAGAGTTGTGCTAGAGGTTTTCTATTTTTTTATCAAATAAAAAAGAAGATTTTCTATAAATTATTGTTTTTATAGTATATATTAATATTTTTATATATATTTTAAAGAATAATATTGTTTTGGAAAATTACCATCCAAATATCTTCTTATATTAATATTTGTAATAAGATATCCCAAAGTTTATTTATTTTTTTTAATTACTAATGTGCCTTATGCTGAAATATGGTGAATATTAGTTAAAAGTCAGACAATTTTCACCAAAAAATATGTTGTGGTAGAAATATTACGGTAGCATATACAAGTTATGTTTGTATTTTTAACAAAAATTCACCAATTAAAAAAATCATTGGATTATGATCGAAAATAGTTATATGTTACCTAAATCATGTTTGCATGCCAACAATTTCCAAAAAAAGTTCATCACAAATACCCATAAGGATTCTTTTTTTATTTTTTAAGGTTGCCTAAAATTATGTTTCATATCAATATTTCCTACGAATCTATTGAATTTCAATATAAAGTACTTGATTGATAATTGTTAAATTTTAAAATATCTAAAATTCAAGATACTTTTTGGTATATTAAAATATCAAAATAGTACATATTTAAACATTAAGATAACTAAACAACAAATTACCTCTCCAAAAAAAATCCCAATCCATTCCTTGTTTCTTTTTAATTTAGACTAACACTTATCACCCAATATATGACACAGCAAGAGCAAAGGAAAGTTTATGGGCGCAAATAAAAAGGGAAAATATCTGCAATAATAAGACTTTTATGCTCTACCTCAAGACCTCATGGTCCATAGGTCTTGAAACATACCTTGAGTTGCAAGGACCTTATTAGAAGAGACATTCATTAGCTGTTGGGAGATGGTGCGCATATTTCCATTTGGAATAATATATGGTGTGGGTTCGTACTCCCTTTGTTAAACTAGTAAAAGATTCACACTGCTAAAAATACCTAAATCTGGAAGTAGCAACAACAACTACAACAAACCCAATTCTTGAAAAGGCTTCTGCCATGGCGGGGTCTGCGAAGGATGAAATGTACACAGCCTTACCCTTACAGGGTGTTGTCATAAAATGGGGTTCTTTCGGAAAGTTTCCCAATTCTAAAAAGCAATAATTGAACAATAATTATAAAATCAAGTCAAGTAAAGCAATATAAGATATACAAGCATATAATCCATCAAAAAGCAGTAAACGATCCACCAAAAAGCAGTAACAACAACGAACATGCAAGCTTAGAGGCGATGTGATCCGGCATCGTTATGCTTCTGTCTCCTAACAGCTATACCAGCCACACATATTTTTAACCACCACTTAGCTCTGTTTAAGGTCATCTCCTTATTAAAGTTTAGGTGGATAAGTCATGTCCAATCATTTCCATCCAACTTTTCTTTATCTTACCTGTATCTTTCCTCTAGTGCTTAATATGTAGTTGTTCAGACTTTCTAATAAGGACAGTAGTTGATTTCCTCCAAACGTGCCCAAACTGTTGCAGGTGTCGCTCCCTCAACTTGTCCTCAATTAGAGCCACGCATAACTTACTTTTTATAATGTTATTTTTGATCCTATCATTTCTAGTATGTAGACACATCTTCCAAATCCAGAAGCATAAAGCTTTATTCGACACTGGGAAAGGGACAAAGGAGAGTTGTCTAAAAGTTTCTCCCTTCTCATGTTCTACCCTTAATTTTTGGTATTCTAATTCCCTTTCACCTTAGATAAAATCATTTCTACTCGGGCTTCATGTGAATGAGAGCTTTTTGGTGAAATCAATAACATGGCTAGCTCATGATATTCAATGAAAATACAAGAATAGATTGTCGTTTAGATGTCTTTGGAACCTAGACGTCATTCCTAATATTAGGATATATACATGGAAATTATTGCACAATGATTTGCCCACTAAAAGCAGTGTACCCCATTATGGCACGCAATTACTGACATATTGTCCCTTTTTGCTGGGAACAGGAGAAAAGTTGTTCATATGTTCAATCAGTATCGCTTCTACTAGCAATGTTGGTTGCTAGGTCGCTCCATAGAGTGGATTAAGTAGATGTCATGTCAAGGGGAACTGGGTAACTCAAAGGGTACAACAACAATAACAGTCCAAGTGCCTTATGGCTCCCGCAGAACGCAGGGTCTGGGGGGGGTGATGTACGCAGCCTTACCCCTTCCGGCAGGAAAGGAGACTGTTTCCGGGGACCCCCAACCTGAAGTAGCGGAGTACCTGCAGATAAACCACCCATCAATAACATGCATATAGATGCAAAAGTAGAAGAAGGAGAGAAAAAGGAGAAGGAGAGGCAGAAGAAGAAGAAGAAGGAAAAGAAGAAGGAGAATGGACATGATTAGGGACTAAGCTAGCCTAAAAATGCTACACTAGAGGTTATGCTTGCCTAAGAATCTTAGACAACCAGCCACACCCCGAACTACTCTACTCTTGCCATCTCCGCTACCCTAATGCTAGCCCTCCAACGTGTCCTATCTCCTCTCTTAGGTTTAGGTCGGTTAGGTCGGGTAACTCAAAGGGTGATTGCAAGATATCTCTAGTAATAGGAATTTTATATTAAGGATCAATTATGCAAAATTCTCACTGTCTTATGGGCTTTGTTGAAGAGTCGCAATGAGATAGTCTTTTGTGGGTTAAGGACTAACCCGTTCAAAGTCTTGCTAAAAGCACAAGTGAAAAACATGGGATGAAAAGTGCATATTAGGTGATCAAGGCCATGGTTTCCTCGGGGAACTAAACAATGGAGTAAATATTAGAGTATATTCTATAGTATATTGTATTCTAGGAAAGACAATTAGAAATATTATTCATTCCCCTTGTACTCTTGATTTGCATGTGTATAGGGAGGTCAATATTGTTCTTTATTTGCTCTCTAAGGACTATATATAAGCATCCTTGTATCTCATTTATCATTCAATCAAAGCATTGTTGGTTGTTCACATAGTATCAGAGCCTCGTTAAGAGACTCCTTTCCCTCTCCCTTCATTATTATATTCTTCTTTTCTTTTTCTCTTTATTTAAGTCCTTCACTGAATCTGAATACTGTGATGTTGCCGAAAACGTTGCCGTACCTGATTGGATCCAATACCTCATGAGGGACTTAGGTCCTGACACTCAGGTCCAATCACCATTTATTGTGACCACATCTCTACTTCCTACCTCGCCGCCAACCATGACTCAAATGATCGCAGCAAGCATGTTGACTTTCACTTTGTTCGTGAGAAGGTTCTTAAAGGTGACCTTCAAGTTTGCTACACTCTTATAACTCAGCAAATTGCGGACATCCTCACAAAAGGACTCAGTAGTGACCTCTTTCAATACCACAAGACCAATCTGCATGTGGCTCTGCCACCCTCAGATTGAGGGGGCTTATTAGAGTATACTCGATAGTACATTGTATTCTAGGAAAGAAAATTAGGGATATTATTCTTTCCCTTTTTAATCTTGATTGGCATGTGTTTAAGGAGTTCAATATTGTTCTTTATTTGCTCTCTTAAGCTCTATATATAGAGCATCCTTGTATCCCATTCATCTCCCATTCATCATTCAATCAAAGCACTGTTGGTTCTTTACAGTAAACAATATGTGACGCAAATAGGGACGAAAATAACCTGATCAAGACAAGAAAGGTAGAAATTCTAAGGGCATTGGAGACCCGGATCCAACTACAAGAGTCAAAGGATTTCATTAGGGTCTTCTAGTTTAATTAGGATTATATATATTTTTTTAATTTTTAATAGGGTTTTAATTAGATTTTTTTTATTGAATCATGTAATTAGGATTATGATTTTTTAAATTATATTAGGATTATATTATGTTTAATTATAGTTAAAATATGAATGTTATAGAGTTCAATTTGAATTAGGAGTAGGGTTAGAGGAGTGCCTATAAATAAACTATTAGTTGTTTGTTTTAAGAAGCTTTTGATGAGTTTTATATTTTGAGTTAATCTTTGTAATTTTATTTCGAAAGAGTTTAATAAAATTATATGGCTCCTCTTTAGGTTATTGCTCGAGTATTCGTAGAATCAACGAGTTTTAGCAGATCCCTCTCAATCCTACATCGTTGGGCATGATCAACGGCTCAGAGGCCCCTTATTTATCCTACCATGCGTTGTCGAGGTTCGAGGCAGCATAACGGATCTTTAGATCGATTTGCATCAGTTGATATCAGAGCGAAGGCACATTCTTGAGTCATGTCACTAAGTAGTGGGACGATTGATCATAAACTCACAGTGGATGAGAGGTTTAAGCAGCTTGAGGAGAGGGAAGAGCGATTGATGCAAAAGATAATAGCATTGGTAGTGGAAATCTCTGACATGCAGCATCATCATCGATCATCCTCCAAGACCAAACCATGTGGACCCTCATCAAAGTCCTTGAGTCATCGTTTTACCACCTACTCAACTCGAGTGCCACCACCACCATGGCCTTTTTCGGCCTCCCAAACCAAGATACCTTCAAAAACCACCACCAAATATCATAGTTCACCCACCAACTCCAAGGACCTTACCCGCCACCCATGAACCATCACCGACCCAACCTGGTCCACCTAGTCCGTTTCTCCCACATATCAAAATAGATGATTAACCCATTCATGACTTTTCTTCTCCACTAACATTTGATGAACCCATATGTAATGAGCACATCTATGATGAAGAGATACATGAGGATATTGAGATCCTATCCCCACCATCATTGATAATCTCACCAAAACCAACCTTGCTTATCATCCTCATGACACCATCGTCCCACTCAAAATCGACAATATTAGCTCCACTAAAAAAAAATCTTCTACTCAACCTCCATCATGACCACGAACTAACGTATTCCCACACCGAGAAATTTTAGCACGTTCCTTGATTTTCCTCGTTGCCATCTTCATCGCCATCTTCATCCTCCAACAAGACTAACAGGTTGAACTTGAGGACAAATTTTGTTCAAGCGAGCTAGAATGTTGCAAATACAGACAAAAATAACCCGATCGAGACAAAAAAAGAAGAAATTCAACCTAAGGGCATTAGGGACTCGGATCCAGCTACAAGAGCAAAGGATTCCATTAGGCTTTTCTAGATTAATTAGGATTATGCATTTTATTTAATTTTAAAAAGGGTTTTAATTATGTTTTCTTTATTGAATCATGTAGTTAAGATTAGAGTTCTTTGAATTATATTAGGATTATGTTAGGTTTAATTATAGTTAGAATATGCTTGTTTTGTAAAATTCAATTTGAATTAAGAGTAAGGTTAAGAGAATGCTTATAAATAAGCCATTTGCTATTTCTTTTAGGAAACTTTTGATGAATACTTTGAATAGATCTTTGTAATTTTAATTTGAAAGAGTTTAATAAAATTATATAGCTCCTCTTTTGGTTATTGCTCAGGTATTCGTAAAATCAAAGAGTTCTAGTCTATCCTTCTTAATCCGGCATCGTTGGGTACAATCAACAGCTTAGAGGCTCCTTGTCTATCGCATAATGCACCGTTGAGGTTCGAGGATGCAGGTTGAATCTTTAGAACGATTTATATCAATGTGATTGTGTACAAATGGACATCGCGAGACATTATTTGAGTTAAACTGAATTTCTATGGACACGTCCTAAGAGGCAAGACAAGGAAACATATGGTTTTATTAGTGAAATTACCCAGGTCAGTGTGTGATGGCCGAATGTCATGGGCTTAGTAATGCTTTAATCTTGGTAGCAAAAGCAATAGTAACAAGGGATGACATTCAAAAGTGTATCCATATTATTTTTTAAATTGTTAAGGCCATTACATGGGGTGGGCGAAGATGCCAAGAATTTGGGACTCCAAGGATGGCTTAAAGCATCCCAATCAATAGGGCGCAAAGGTGTTGGGCTAAGTGTATCCATATGGGCTTTGGCCAAATTTTACATTTAGGGGGTTAATCGAGTTAGTATTATTTATCTCCTATTTGGCAACAGGATAACGGGGGATAAACAATTTGGCAAAGTTTTAATAAGGGTAATTGAGGGTATTGAGAGGTAAGTCTTTAATCCTCAGTACCCCTCTCCTTAATCCCTATTTTCTTTTAACTCCCAAATTGAGGAAAAAGGAGGGGTAAGGAAATTTTTTAATAAACTTTAAACAATTTTACTCTTATTTTAATTATAACTTTTTTTACTCTTAACCCTTTATTCAATTGCCAAACAGAGGTAACTCATTTATACTTCTTTACTCTTACTCCTCTTAATTTGTCATATCCAAACAAGGGTAAGGTATTACCTTACTCCCTCCCCCCTCTTTACTCTTATTTATCCAATTGTCAAATAAGGAATAATGATTTTCTTTTTTAATCACCATAACGCCCTAACACCAAGGTGTGGGTGTGGCACCCTAGGTTCCCTTCCAAGGAACCACCCCCCCCCCCCCCCCCCCCCCCCCCAAAAAAAAAAAAAAAAAAAAAAACCGGATCCTCTATTATTTAGGAGTTTGAATGCCCAATTTATTGATATATCTTGCAGATGTTAGTTAAGTTTGATATTATCCGAGTTTTTTATATTTTAAAAAACAAGATAATCGGGCACAAACTATCTATTATTAGGACAAAAAAGTGTTGTGGTTTTGGATCGGCTCCAAGATCAACATCATCTTGAGTGTCATCTCTTACCCAAGAATTAATTTTGAAATTCGCAATGAAAAAATGAAAAGAAAAAGCAAAGAAACTCCCGAAGTCAAGTGCGCACACTCAATTCAATTATAGAGAGAGAGAGAGAGAGAGAGAGAGAGAGAGATGGTTATGGCTACTGTAAGTGCGCTGATGACTGGGTTAAGCTTTGCATCTTCATTCCTATATTTTTCATGTCAGGCTTCTCTTCAAGTCCTCCTTCTTGGGTCTTCTTGTTGGCTGTAGACGCACTCTATTAAGTGGATTAAGCAGGTGTGATGTCAGAGTTCATGCAACAGGTGATTAGGAAATTTCATTATAAAGATCAATTACGCAAAATTCTCAACCCTTTATGGGCTTTTTGGGAGAGTCTCAATGAAGTCTTTTGTGGGTTAAGGCCTAACCCACTCAAAATCATACTGGAAGCACAAGTGAAAAACATGGAACGGAAATTGCATAATTAGGTGGATCAAGGCTATGGTTTTCCTGAGAGAACTAGACAATAGAATTAACAAAGTGACTATGTACAACGGATATCGCTAGATATTGTTTGGATAAAACTGAATTTCAATGGCCCTATGAGACATGAGAAGGAAAGTACTGGCTTCATTAGCAAAATTACCTAAGTCTGAGCGTGATGTTTGGATTCTGTGGGCTTAGTAACGCTTCAGTATTGGTGGCAAAAGCATTAGCAACAAGGGATGGTGTTCAGAAGTGTATTTATGTAGGTTTATGACAAATTCACATTAAGGGAAATAATCGAGTCCTTGTTAAGGTGCTCTAGAAGGAGTTCCAATGCCCATTACATATTATTTATGATCATTATTGATTATATCCTAAAGATGTTTGCTAAATTTGTCATTATTCAAGTTCATCATGTTTATAGAGATGGTAATCAGGTTGCGAATATGGAGACAAATAGAACTCATTTTTGATAGGGCGAAAAATTATAAGAAGAGAATTGTTACGTCACATAAAAGTTTAGAAAACTTATAATAAAACAATACAAGAAGACGAAAGAACTTTAGGAATTTTGGATGATTGCACTGCTTACAAAACACACCTATTTATAGTACAGAATAAGAAGACCAAAAGCCTACTCTTGCAAGTGAAACAAACCTAAGCTAAGTGAAGTCACCGTCGATAAGGAAAGTGTAAAGTGGCTGGTTATGGCCATAAAAGAGGAGAAGAATAGTCTCCACCAATCATGTACCTATTTAACCCTATACTAGATACTATACACGAGTTACAATATCAAATACAAAGGAAAATACAAAATACAAATCCTAAATACATGTACAAGAAAATTACTAATCTCAACACTCCCCCTCAAGTTGGAGCACATAGATGTACAATGCCCAACTTGCAAAGAAGAGATCATATGAAGTAAAACCGGGAGTCTTAGTAAAACTATTATCCAATTGCCTTCTTGATCGTACAAAGGACGCAGAGATTTCCTTGGCCAACTACTTCTCTCGAACAAAGTGATAATCAATTTCTATATGTTCTGTTCGCTCATGAAAAACTAGATTTGAGGCAATATGGAGTGCCGCCGGATTATCACAAAGTAGAATAATAGGAGGTCGATATTAAACAATGATCAACTCACTAGTGACTGTAGCCATGGAAGGATACTCAGCTTTAGCTAAGGAATGAGAACCAACCGACTGTTTCTTGGAATACCATGAGATCGGCGCATGACCCAAAAAAACAACAAAACTAGTAGTAGAATGCCCTAGCAATAGAGCATCCAGCCCCATCAGCATCACAACAGGCACGCAAGCTAAAAACGCACTCAAAAAGAAGAAATATTTCTTGTCTAGGTGCATCCTTTATGTAACATAACACCGAATAAGTAACTTCTAAATGTGGACCTCATGTGTCATGTATAAATTGACTAAGGATTTGAATGGCATGACAAATATTTGGACGTGTAATAGTTAAGTATAACAACCTCCTCGCTGAGCACCAATATTGTCTAAGGTCCTTAATTGATTCTCCTTCCTGATCAATTAGGTGGCGATTTTGAACAATTGGGGTGGGAACTGGTTTTTCCCTTAGGAATCTGATCTAACTTAAAATATCTAAAGCATACTTACATTGACTTAATATCAACCCATTCCTTGAGCGTGCCACTTCTATTCAAAGAAACCATTTCACTGGTCCTAGGTCCTTTATACCAAATTGTTGATTCATTGTGGCCTTGAATTTCTCTATATGTTCTAGACGATTATTAGTGACAATTACGTCATCCACATAAATAAGTATGGTCATAAAGACTGATCCACAAGAATAAGTAAGTAGAGAATAATCATACTTTAATTGCTAAAAACCAATGCGCATCAAGGAAGAGGTTAACCTTTGATTCCAATTGAGAGATGCTTGTTTAAGCTCATAAAGTCATTTATGTAGCCAAAAAACTTTTTCTACAGTTTCCACTCAAAACCTTGAGAAAGTTTCATGGAAACCTCCTCATCTAGATCACTATGGATTCACATCCAACTAATGTATCACCTAGTTTCTGGATGCTGCAATTGCAAGAACACAATGAATAGTATCAAGCTTGGCAACTGGAGCAAACGTGTCATGATAGTCGACACCTTCTACCTGGGTGTACCCTTTAGCAATGAGACGTGCCTTGTAGCGTTCTATAGTCCCATCTGACTTATACTTGGTCTTATACACCCATTTTGAATGAATGGCCTGTTTTCTAGGAGGAAGCTCCTCTAAGATCCAAGCTTTTTTATGTTCCAGAGCATAAATTTCCTTCTATATGGCCTCTCTCAATGTTCAAATCGAACTACCCATGCTCATCACTGGAAGTAATGGCCCTAAGAAAAGCTAAATGTGAGCTAGAAAACTGTTCATTAGACACAAAGTTGGATAAAGCATAACCTATACTTGAGTTGGCTAAAGGAGCGATGGCATGAGAATGCTTATGGAAGATGGATCATCACAAATATAGTCCTTATATTTAACTGACATTGATCGAACCTATGCTCCTCTATCCATCGCCTCTTGATTTTCAGCATCAACGTCCAAAAAATGGGCACGCTAGCCTCCTCAGTGTTGTCACTAAACTGGTGACTATCATCCTCTACTTCTTCATAGCCATGCCAATGGTGATATCATCAGATAGGGGTGTTCATGGTTCGATTAACCGTACCGAAAAGTATTTCGGTTCGGTTAATCATAACTAAAATACTTAAAAATCTCTAACTATTACTGTAACCCAAAAGACCAGTTAATCGACTTTTAATAAATCAATAATTCGGTTTAGTTATATCGGCTAACTAGTAACGGAAAAAATTATGCAATGCCTATTTCATGTTATGTTATTTATTACCTTAATGATTTGTAATGTCCAAAAAATGCATTAGACATGAGAATGTTCAACTAATTATGAGCATATAATTAAATCTAAAAATTGAACTTCGTATTTCTTTTAACCAGCATATGGGCAAATGAGTAGAACTAGATTGTAGCAAAATAGTGCTTAGTTAGTTCTTGGGATATAATAGTAGGGCATGACTACCTTATTATGGCAGATAACTTGGGGGAAAAAGATAATGTTGATCGTGCATTGTGGAATAGTCCACTCATATGCTATAAAAGCATATTTTTTATTGAACAATGTAATATTATGAATATGTAAAAATATACATATGATATATACCATTTCGATAAATCGGCTAATCAAAATGGAAAAAATCACTAATTGTTATCGTTGCGAAATACCTCAAATTCATTCATTCAACACTACAAGAAAAAAACGATTTAGTATCAGAAAATTTTCGATACTAAAAGCTTATTTTCCTATACTATAGACCTTTAGTATCGGAAAATTTTTTTGATTGCAATACTGGCGTGGCTATTGCCCTAGTATCAGATAAAACTTATCCGATACTAATGAATCTAGAGCAACAGTATCGGATGTCCCAATAGTATCGGATGTAGTATCGAAGGTTATTGATGCAAATGAATTTTCTATAGTATCAATTCGTGGTTATTTCCGATACTATTGACGCCATTAGTATCGGCGTCTTTCCGTTGCTAAAGGTTAATACAATAGTATCAAAAATCTCCTTTTTGATACTATTGGCTTAGCCATAATAGTATCAAATTATTTTCCAATACTATTAATATGATTAGTATCAATTAATAATTAATGCAAAAGACCACTATAATAGAATCGAAAACTTTTCAATTCTATTTAATTTTTTGTGATATTTGTATCGTTCAGTAGCATCCAAATTTAGATACAAGCATAATATAAATAACCAATAGAAATTACTTCACATGAAACTATAATTTAATACTACCAATTTCTATTATAATCCAAATATTCACTATAATACATAGTAGGTCAAGCAAACTACGTTCAAGGTATTTAAAACTTCTACATCAAATTTTCTAAATTCCTAGTACAAAATATTACAAATGACCAAGTTTCCAAAAAAGATATTTCCAAACATGTGTTTCAGCATCACGAACAAACCAACTTTGAACACGTTACAAAAAAACCAATCCATAAACACTATGTAACAAGACCACAAAAACTTCCTTATAACATTGATCGCATCCTTAGTTTGAACTTGACCTCTGCAAAAATAAAAAATAAACTGATCAGCACAATAGTATAGTACAACCAAATATTTGCCATAGTACAACAAAAAATTAAAAAACCAATAACAATTTTGTGTATAACTTAAGAAAGATATAGAAAAATAAACAAGTCCATGACAATCCAACGTTTAATAAGGCCATTATTAGAAAATTTTTTGACAATGATATTAGTACAATAAAAATGTCATTAGGAAGAAAAATACCTTTTTCTTTGATGATTTTGACTTGAAAAATAATTCCTTTAGCATGCGTATTTCTTCTTCCATGGATTTCGTCTTATTAACAAAATCTTCCTCCGATTTCTGTTGTTTTTCTTCCATAGCTTTTGTCTTAATAGAAAATTCTTCCTCAAGTTTCTGTCTTTTCTCTTTCTCAGTAGCTATTTCTTCTTCTAAAGCTCTTCTGATTTGCACTTCTTCAGCAACTATCATTAATGTCTTGTGATTTTTCTGTTTTGACCCACCAATGCAACTTCTCTTCACTCCAATTCCACATGTCTTCTTATATGCGTATTTGTCTTCTCCCACAACTTCTTTATAAATTTTATCTCGCTCCTCATTGACATCAGAATCTGACGGGGCTACAGCTAACTTTCTTTGTATGGCATCCTGTATTTGAATCCACATTTGAGTTAATTCACATTGTATAATAAACATGTTCAATATTATAGATTGATTAATTGCAAAAATTATAAGCTACATACAAGCTTTGTCTGCGAATCCTGATCCACAAATGCTTTTTTGGCTTGTCCATATGCCACTTGAAAATGTTCTACTCGATCTGGTTCTTTTCCTCCATTGCCCTCTTTCTAGATCCAATAAATAAAACACAAATATAATAAAAGAAATATCAAAGACGACATAAAAGCACTAAAGTACATGCATAAAACATGTCACTTACTAATTCTTCTCGTTTTTGAGCATAGGATTTAGTCCCCAAGTGGTGTACCATTTTGCTCGAGTCACGATTTTCAGTGTTTTGAGCTGCTATTTTCTATAACATAATTCATAAACAAAGAAATGAAAAGGCTAAATAGGAAAATAAATTCATAGGACAAATAAATGTATATAACAACACGTTTGAAGGTACCTTCGCCTCAGTAGATTCCCAACGATATACCATAGTCCTCCATTGTTGTGGATCCACTCTGTCATTTGGTGGTTTTAACTTCAATTCAAGACTCTTTACAACTCTATAGTGTTTCTTTTTCAACTTCGCTCTCCACGATCTCATACAATGATTCATCTTCTCAAATGCCCATTCTTTTGGACTTGGAGTACTAAAAGTAAACCTTGACTACAATATTTCAATCACAACCAAACATTAGAGAATAATATAACTACAAGACTATAACTGGATAATCTAATCTTATATCATTGATAAAATATAAAGTAACATATTTTACCTCAATAATATCCCATAACTCTTTCTTTTTTGTTCCCTTTAAAAATATCTTCCAATTCTTCACATTAAAAGGCACTAAATTTGGATCTCTAGCCAATATCCCAAGGTATGAAGAAAAACGTCTTCCTGATTTACCAATCGGTTGTCCATCATTATTCAATTCAACAACAATTTTTTCATCACCTCGAAAATTGGAGCACTTATTTGGTCCTCGATGTGGCTTCTTAGAACCATCTATCAATCATAAGAAATAATAAACAAATAGTAAAATTATAATCAGAGTCTTCTCTATATAGATAACCTGGAAAAAATAACAAAGTAAGGCTTATGTTACCCTTGCCACTGGATGCTTGAGAAGTTTTACAGGTAGTTTTTACATTCTGTTCTTCGTAAATTGATTCGTCATCAAAAGTCTCATCTCCAAAACTTTCAAAACTCGAACTTACATTGTCAGAACTTCCATCATCTGAAAGATCATTAGGCTGGAGCACAACTTCTGGATCTCCACCCTTAGCACTCGCTAGACTCTTTCTAATGTTTCTGATCATTGTGTTCTACATTGCATTTCATGTAAACATAAAGCAATAACAACATAATTTTCATTATAATTTCAGAAAATAATGAACAAAGATCAATCTAATACTTAAAAAGTCATTTACAAAGCCAATTACATTAAATACTTGCAATACTCACTTTCATCCGTATGAACTAACAAAAACGCAAATTACTCAAAAATCAATCAACTCTCATCATCAGTATAATCATCATAATCATGTAAAGTGGGGTCCTCTTCACTTTCATCTTCTGAATCATAATCAGAGTCTTCGTCGTTGTCACAGTTATCTAATTCTAAATCGTTTCCATCATCTTCTTCTTCAATGACTTCAGGACAAACTTCAACTTCATTTATATTTAGCAAACTATGATCAATTATGGGCTCACAATCAAAGTAAGTCTTGGTATCTTCATTGGGATCCTCATCTCCCATGTCAAAAACATCTCTAGGTTTTGTCTTTGTAACAACATTCCAATTTGCCTCAACTAGGTCAGGTGTATAAAACACTTGGAATGCTTGAGATGCTAACACAAATGGCTCATTACTTTTCAACAAGTGTCGAAAATTTACTAAAGTAAAGCCCAGTAAATCCTGCTTAACCCCTTTTCCCAAGTCAGCCCAGTCACACTTAAGTAGACCAACTTTCCTCCCCTGATAGTAATTTAATTCCAACATTTCTACCAAAGTTCCATAGTATATGACTTGGTCTTCATCAGAAATGATTGAATTCACAGCCACTCCACTATTTTGGGTGGGGGAATTAGCCTCTACATCTCTTGTGCGGAACTTGAAGCCATTATAATTAAACTTTTTGAACCTCCTTACTAGTCTACTTGGTCCTTTACTAAGCCATTGAAGATCCCTATAAATTTCATTATCATATGCATGGCTTATATTCCCAACCTGGTAAAGAGCCAAAAAAAAAAAAAAAAAAAAAAGTTAATATATAAAAAATTTTAATTTACATAATTACAACTAAAGTTTCAAGTTACCCACATACGTTCACTTTAAACCACTCAACAAACGTTTTTTTGTGAATGTTGTCAATATCTTCTTCTCGCAGGTTGCTATGTTCAAGACAAAGTGCGACTTTATGTTCTCTGCATCATACATATGTTAGTAAGAAGAATAGATGTGTTCAACAAATTATAAAGATATTTTAATAGATTTAGCTGTGAGGACTTACTGTACATATATATTCACTTCATCACAATTAAACAAAACATATTCATGTGCTTGCTTCCATGTATCATTGTTCAAATGCACTGAATCTTGCTTCCCTAAAGCATGGCCACATATGGAAAAGATGGATAGACCATTTCGTATTCCATGATCACCGCCGTCATAATTCCTTATAGATCTATCCTGCTTGGTTTGGATTTCATTTAGATATCTTGAACAAAAAATCATGCATTCTTCAGCAATGTAAGCTTCTGCAATTGACCCCTCTAGCTTTGCTTTGTTGCGTACACACTTCTTCAATCGATACAAGAACCTATAGTTGACAAACAAGTACCTTACATTAGTTTCATTTATTTAATGCATGGACAAAATTTCATATCAAAACTCATTTTTCTCGTGTAAAACTCACCTCTCTATTGGATACATCCAGCGAAAGTGTACTGGTCCTGCAGTGGCAGCCTCAAATGGTAAATGAACAGTTAAATGCACCATGACATCAAAAAAGGTCGGTGGAAAGATTTCTTCCATACGGAAAATTATGTAGATGATCCGTTCTTCTAACTGCTCATAGTCATTAACAGAACCATCTTTAGAGCACATTTCCCTGAAAAAATTGCTAAGCTCAATTAATATCAGACTGATTTCCCTAGGCAAGGCCTTCTGGACAGCAAGAGGTAGCAATTGCTGTATTAGAATATGACAATCGTGACTTTTAAGGCCAAAGACTTTGCCTTTCTCCAAATCCACACGCCGCGATATGTTGGAAGCATAACCATCGGGAACCCTCACCAAAGATAACACTTTGCAAAAGATTTCTTTCCGCTTTTGATCCATAAAATACGGTGCAGGTGGCAAGTAAGGTTTCTGTCCCTCCCCTTGATCAACTGGATGAAGATGAGTTTTGATACTCATATCTTTAAGATCAAGACGTGCATTCAGAGAGTCTTTTGATTTTCCCTCAATATCCAATAAAGTCCCAATCACACTATCACACACATTTTTCTCAATATGCATTACATCCAAATTGTGTTGTATTAAAAGATTTTTCCAATAAGGTAACTTAAAGAATATACTTCTCTTTTTCCATCCTGTTTCAAGACTATTTTTATGAATTGTCCTCCTTGCCTTCCTCTTCTTCTTTTGACCTTTAGTCTCAACATTTGGCTTCCCAAAGACAACATTGATGTCACGCATTTGCTTTAACAAATCAAATCCAGAACGGAACTTGGGTGCAGTTTTTTGTCAATTGTACCATCAAAAGATGCTCTTTTTCTTCGAAACCTATGAGTAGGATCACGAAATATGCGATGGCACATAAAGCACATTTTTCTGCTCCTCTTAAGATAATGAGAACAAGTGTCAATGTTGCAATGAGGACAACCAAATCGGCCTTTAGTTTTCCAACCTGACAAGTTACCGTATGCTGGAAAATTGTTTATTGTCCATAAAAGAGCAGCATGCATATTGAAGGTTCCCTTAGTAAAAGCATCATAAGTCTCAACGCCATCTACCCACAACTCCTTTAACTCATCTATTAATGGTTGTAGATAAATATCAATGTCATTGCCAGGGGCTTGTGGACCAGAGATCAGGAGGGACATTATAAAGTAGGAATCTTTCATGCACAACCAAGGAGGCAAATTGTATATCACAAGCATGACTGGCCATGTACTATGAGTGATACTCATTGTGCTAAAAGGATTGAAGCCATCACTTGCCAAACCAAGCCTAATATTCCGAGCATCCTTAGAAAAATCTGGTTATTTGCTGTCAAAATCTTGCCACGCTATTGAATCAACTGGGTGTCTTACT
The DNA here is from genome assembly GCA_018398585.1 of Simmondsia chinensis. NCBI lineage: Eukaryota > Viridiplantae > Streptophyta > Magnoliopsida > Caryophyllales > Simmondsiaceae > Simmondsia > Simmondsia chinensis. Next base: position 10,503,284 of record JAGTTD010000014.1, read on the forward strand.
TTCCCATCTTTACTATGTCCCTTTTCATGCCATCTCATCGAAATTGATGTTTTTGAAGACATAAAAAGCCTTTTTAATCGAGGTATTAATGGAAAGTGACGTAAAATCTTAGATGGAATCTTAGTTTTCCCGTCATCAGCTCTTTTCCATCTTGAAGCTCCACATGCAGAGCATGCAGAATCATTAGCTTTCTCCTTCCAATACAACATGCAATCATTAGGGCATGCATCTATCTTGGTGTAGCCTAAGCCTAAATCAGATATGGTTTTTTTCATTTGATGAAAGTTTTTTGGCAAGTTAGCCCCTTCTGGGAGAAGCTCAACGAGAAAATCTAGTAGATCACTCAATGATGTATCACTCCAACGATGAAGACATTTCATATGATAAAGGCGAATAATGCAAGAAAGCCTTGTAAACCTTTTACACCCAGAATACACTTCTTTCTCAGCATCATCAACCAACTTATAAAATTTTTCGACTTCTAATGTTTCATATGTCCTATCTACTTCTTCATAGTCATCCATAAGGTTCTCATTGCCTGACATCCCAAATGCATCATGTAACAACCCATGCATATCATCAAGTGGATCTTCTGACTCTCCATCATCAATACTCTCATCATTAACATCGGTAGATAACTACTCATCTCCATGAAAAATTGAAAAATTTGTATGAACCCCCTTCCAAACTAAGTGTTCACGAACAATGTCTGGTTGAACAAATATCACAGAACCATATATCTTACATGGGCACTTGATCCTACCATTTAAAGATGTAGTACTTTTTGCAGTGCTTATGTATTGTTCAACTCCATTCATAAATTCTTGACTAAACCTGGGCAAATTTATCCAACTTTTTTGACCATCCATCAATCACTTCTCCTATAGAAGTCAAATTGAAAAACATCACAAATTAGTTAATTATTATAACTATATTAAAGTCCATACTCATAATACAAAAAGTTTCCTAATATAAAATCTTCTTACATAGAAACGTATATTAGTGTCAATATATCAATCATATATTAGCACAACAAAGTACAACAATATCACAAATATTGCAGATCAAATAATAATAGATAACAACATATCACATTCAACAAACTTGAACCTCATTTACATCATCTTCATGAGTATAATCAATTACAAGCTCACTTTTCAATTAAAATTCCACTTCTAATTTCCATATTTATTTTTCGCAATATCTAGTTTCTGACCAAAAATAATTAAAAATTAATTATAAAGGAAATACCTTCACCAACATAACAAATTTTCAATTACTTTCTCCTTTCACTCTCTACACACATATTGGCATCCCAATAGAGAACTCAACTAAAATCCAAATGAAAAATTCGGAACGTTTAGTTGTCACCACCAACAACTAGCAAATGAACATTTATACACAAGTAACAAGAAATTTCAACAGTTAACAAAATCTCTAAAATACACCAAAAACGTGCACACTTAAAACCCTAATTTCAACAGCTTCATTCACTTCTAAACCCTAATTTACATCAAAATCCAACGAAATTAACAAAAAAAAATGGATAAATTGAAGAATATATCAACAAAAAAAGAAACTGAAATACAACAAATAAAATAGATTAACTCACTAGAAAGGCGACGAGAATGGAAATGTGGATAAGCAAACAGATGAAGAAGAAAAGGAAGAATGAAGAAAGTTAAAAGAATGAAAAAATTGTCCAGTTTAAGTAATTTTGGAGAATAAAATTTGAGCGGGAGCGGGAGAGGGAGAATGAAATTTGAGAGAGTGGGATGAAAATCGAGAGGGAAGGGGAGGGCAGCAGGGCGGACAGAAAACCGCGTTAACAAGACGTGGCTTAGAGGTAATTGAACCGCGTTTCATAGACGCGGTTTACAGGTGAACCGCGTTTCATAGACGCGGTTTACATGTGAATCCAAAGCGTTTACCAGACGCGATTTTATTTATGTAATTTTATTTTAATATTGCTGTGCACTAGTTATAAGTCGCGTTAAGTAAACGTGGGTTTATTTCAGGATAAACGCGTTTTTTTAACGCGGTTTTATTTGAGTATAACCGCGTTTTTTAAATGCGGTTTTTGTTATGTAAATATTTTAATTTCAGCTTTATTTCTTTGGTTTTTTTTTATTTTTGAGCATTATTTTGAGAACCGGCTGTAATATATATTTTATAGTCCAGTATCAGAAAATATTCGATACAATAGGAGAACAACTCAATTGTATCGAAAAACCTTAGACACTATAGAATTTTTAGTATCGGTTACAAAATTTTCCGATACAATAACAATTTTCCCGCTACAATGCGCCACCATGTTGCTTTAAGTTTCCATAACCTTAGTATCGGTAGCATGTATCCGATACAATTAATGTCTTTTTGTATCGGTTCACATATCCGATACTAAATTTTTCGATACTAAAGGTCATTTTTCTTGTAGTGCAAGGAACGAAATCAGAAATTCAGTATGGTTAATTACATTCTCATGTTGGTATTTCGAAAATTCGGTTTAGTATTTTGGTTACGGATTTTTTTGAACACCCCTACCACCATGCTGGTGGCGGCACATCATCCATAAGATAGACATTATCAAGCACTTTTGTGTTGTTAAATTCATTATCCAAACCAAACTCCAACGCTGTTTTTCAAGATATCTAAAAATTTTCTCATAAAACACTATATCTGGAGATATTATAACTTTGCCACTGTCCAATTTATACACCTTATAGCCCTTCTTCCCATGTGGGTACCCAATAAATACACAATGATTTGCCCAGTTACCTAGCTTATCTTTTCACATTTGTTCGTTAATTAGTGTGATGTGGTTGCAATAAATACAAATGTAAACAAACGTGCAAAAGAGACTCACTGCGACTAGGGAGTGAGCCTATACTTGGACCGCAAGTGTTTGACCTCAACCACTCACAGTTTTCAGAGAAAAGGAGGTGATATTTGTTGTATCTAAATTCGGCTAATACTTGAGTTCTACTTGTCTTCAAATAAGAAGACTTTTTTAATTTATATATATATATATATATATATATATATATATATATTTTGACAGAAAATTAAAGGGATATAGATCTAACTCAAGTGGCAGTTACAGTGATGGAGCAAGATCTACAGACACCTTTCCTCATACGCCTAAAAGTCAGAAACTAGGGTGGAGACAAACCTAAGAGCTCAACAGTCCACTTATAAGCTCGTGAAGCTCCAGCCAATTAGATTTTTTTTGCCTAGCACCCTTGACTTATAATGACTTGAATGAGTTAGAGTCTGACAAGATTTAGATGGAGCAAACCGTATTTAGGTCACTGGATGAGGACCAACCAATCAAGGTCAAGCCATGGCTGTCAAACCCCTTAAACAATGGTGAAAACCTAAGTTCGCTTGACTTATTAAGCAATGTTAATAGTGTTAAGACCAATGCAATCAAAGTCAAGCCTTTGCCATTAAAGCCTTAAACTAAAGCCTCAATTCTTAACTTGTCAATTTTGGGAACATATTAAAATGAGAAGTTTATACTTGAAGCCCTAAGCATTGTATTACTGCATAAGCAAGTATAATAAGATCTACGCTACGCTAAGCTAAGTAAAGTTATGCTACTCCTAGGTAAAAAGCACAAGTGTGCTGTAAAGAAAACTTGAAGAAGTTCTGTAGGAGTGGTGTTGGACACTTTACAACTGCAATAGTGTCTCTTATTTATAGCAAAAACTAAGTAACAACTGTACCCTATTTTCCTGGCATTTCCTTCCAACGTAGGCCATCAAACTCCTTAAGCGTGTGAATGATCAGTGAACTTGCCCTTGATTTAGTATGCTTGAGCATATTTTTTGAAACCCATGTCCAATTTTTCAGTTGAAGTCTCTTTTAAATGCTTCGCATTCTCTTGGATAACCTTGGTGGCCACACATCTGAAATTGTGCTCCAAGTAATTGTCTCGAGCTTGGAAACTCCGTGTCGTGCAAACTTCTTGGTGTACCTTTATAAGAACTCTAAATCTGTATACTATTTCTCTCATAAAACTCAAGTAACAGATCACAAAGAAATTCTTGACCATTGTTACTTTTAACTTGCTTCACCTGCAAACTATATTAAGTGTTGCACCAATTGACAAAAATACATAAGAATTTTGAGAGATTGAGACTTATCTTGCATCAAATTCACCCACGTACATCTATTATAGTCATCAAAATGAGCACAATAATTGACAACATATGATAGGAACCTATCACAATGAATGAGTTAAAATAAGAAACAATCTTAGAGACGCAAACAGGAAATGACAATTGAGTTTGTTTGGCTCAATTACAAGAATCACAAACTAAATCAGCCTTATCAGTGAAATCCAAGTGCGAAAATTTTGACAACTTAGAATATGGGACATGCCCCAACCTACGATGCTATAAAACAACTTCTTCAATTGAACCTTTAACATAGTGCGTGGGACATGATAAGTCTCTAAATGTATAGCTCATCTCGCTCTCTAACCATCCAATTAACCTCCTCGATAGTAGGTCTTGTATCACACAAAATTTTGGGAAAAAGAAAAATATTAATACACAATTTCTATCTCTTGTCAATTTACTCACAGAAAGTAAATTGCAACGAAAACCCAGAATATGTAACACATTAGTGGCATGCCCAATATGAGAAACGGGTAGAAAAGAACTATTAGGAAGTCTAACGGGCTTAATTATAGTATTAACACAAACATCGTCCAAAACATGTTATGAAGAAGTCATATGGTTTGATGCATCGATATCAATGATCCATGCATTATTATACAATAAACCCTAACCTATCAAATAATCATGAGGAGAACTATTCCCGGGACTAAGAAGAGTCAACAATTATTGGTACCAGGAGACGGTCAAACCAACTATGGTTGTCTAAATGTGTTGCTCCATTGCCACCTACTAAATCGACTGGAGTTGTTATCGGTAAACATGGTAGCTGCCTACTTAGTCCTCCTCGGGTACTTTGCTTCCACCATGTTGGGTATCCTACTAACTCATAACAACTGTCCTTCCTTTGTCCATATCTTTTGCAATGAGTACAAGATAAACGGTTGTTACGCTACAAAGGCAGCCCATTTAACGCGCTTGACCTGTCTACATTTGCCAAAACATTTTCTTTTATGACAAGAGCCGCGGCTTTGGGTGCAACAACATTTCCAGCTACAACACTTTATTGCTTTTATTACCAACAGAGGTGAGAGGCTTAGTGTTCATTCACTAAGATCTAACAGTAGAAAGGGAAGGGTCTAAGCCCATCAACAAATCAAGTAATTTTTTCATGTCATGAATATCCACAAAAGCTTTAGTGAAGCCACAGTGCAGTCTCCACCATAGTACATAACTCATCCCATAAAGATACCAATTTTGTAAAATAAGTTGATATTGGCAAATTTTCATGTTCCAATGGAGATATCTTACACGTTAGCTCGTATATCTGATGCATGTTCCTTTGAGAGAAATGTTCATGCAAATCTAATCGTACTTCTTGTGATGTTTCAAGATAAGATAACTATTTTTAATTTCTTTCAACATGGAGTTCAAAAGTCAAGAGGATACCAAAGAATCGCATGCGCTTCAATTTTCACAATCTGGTGAATTTTCATCTGGTTTTTCAATAATATCATAAATAAAGCCAATTTTATACTTAGATTTTAAAACTTTGTAGATGGAGCGTCTATGTGATTGATAATTGGGACCAGTCAAAACATTTTGAACAAAAATTAACCTCAGATGATATGAGGAATGGAGACAAAACGGGGAGTGACCATCATCAATTCTCCCTATTATAGAAACTGGTGCAATAGAATGATCATAATTTTCTTCCAACATATTAAACCAAAACATAGGAAATCATAAATAAAACAAACAAGAAAATATACCTCTCGAGCAAACCAAAAAAAAAAAAAAACTAACCCCTTCTCAGTTGAAGATATTGGTGTGCACACCGAAAGAAACTTAAGAGATGGAGACTTGCTCTGATATCATGTAATTTTTAATAAAACAATACAAGAAGACTAGTGAACTTTAGAAATCTTGGATGATTGCATTATGTACTTTTTTTATTGTTAAAAAAAAGTTAAAAAAAAAAAAAACCTAAGCTAATTTAAATTAAATCACCAATGACCGGGGAGAAGTAAACTGGCCGGTAATGACCATAAAAGAGAAGAAGAAAAGTCTCCATCACTTATGTACCTGTTTAACTTTATACTAATTACTATATACTAGCTATAATATTAAATTTAAAAAATTGTGAAGTATAGGGCTTGTTTGATAACAGAGAATTTTCCAACAGTCATGTTCTCTAATTGGAGAAGTTGGAAAATAATTTTTCAGTTTTTTCTATTCTTTAACAAATTTGAAAAACAATTTTAAACTATTTTTTAAATTTTCTTTACAAAATAGGGACCTTATTTTCTAATTCTTTCCCTACTCTCTTTCACATTTTCACATTACTCACTCATTTCATAATTTTTTTTTATGTACCCCCATGTCATCCTCCTCTTATGTAATTGATTTTGGAGTATTTAAGGATAAGTTCCCAATTTTAAGAGCGATAAATAATTTTCAAGACACGGGACAAATAAGAGGATCATGCAAGTTGTTTAATTATAGGCACTCATCTTTCCAGAATGTGATAGAGCGGGTTTTAGGGGTACTTAATGCTAGATTCCTTCTTTTAAAAGTGACACCAAACTATCCACTAAAGTAGGGGTGGAAACAGTTCGATGAACTACATGTGTTCAGAATCGATTAGGGTTCGTTCGTGTTCAATATGAGGACTCGATAGCTTATGAAGCCGAGTTCGAGTAGGCTCAATAAGCTTAATAAGGCAAATTTAAATAGGGGGCACTCAATTCGCTAACATTTTTCAAACAGTTTGATAAGAGCTCGTGTAGAGCTCGTTAAAGTTGATATTAGTTTCAGAATGGTTCGATAATGGCTTGATTGTAACATAAAAAGTTTTGACAGCGAGCTCGACTCGATAGCTAGCTTCACTCGGTTTTAAACTCAATTGGGCTCGATAACGAGCACAACACTGCTCGATAACAAGCTTGACTCGACTCTATAAGCCTAAAGAGTCGAGCCGAGCTGAGTATTGAACATACTAAAATGTTATCAAATCAGGCTTGAACATGGGTTGGAAAAGCTCAAAACAAGCTCGGCTCAAACTTGAGCTCGATAAACTTTATCAAGCTTGTGTTCAAACAAGGGGGTTCTCGGGTTGGCCTATCTCGTTTACACCCCTACGTTAAGGCAACAAAAGTCCATTCTTATATAGTGTTGTCTATTATTTATGTGTCATTTTCAAATTTCTAAAAATTGGAAAACATGGATCATTTGAACCCATTTTTCAGTTTTTTATGCTACAAAACTAGAAAAGAAAAATTGGAAATAAAAAGGAAAATGGAGATGAAAAGGAAAACTATTTTCTATTATCAAACAAGCCCATAAATTCTAAATACATGTACAAAAAATGTCATAAGAAATCATCAAGCAACTTTTGGATATGTCAAAGAAACAGTATAGGACAGCTTCTAGGATTGAACTTCGGAAACATTGGTAACACTTCAATTTTGTAGGCAAAAGCCCAAGAAGCTAGGGACGGGATCAAAAAGAGTTTGAAGCTAGGTATTACTCATTTCCAAATTGAAGGGGATAATCTCATGGTTATTTCTACCATGGTTAAGGATTTTCACTATCTCTAAAAATTTGGACCATTATGAATGATATTTGGGAGTTGCTTCATCAATTGGGAGGAGTCCAAGTTTCGCACATATATATCGTGAGGGCAATAAGGTGGTTGATAGGGTCGAGGTTTAGGGCTTTAATGTATTGGATGACGAAGCTAGTTAGACTTTCAGTATAAATAGGTTTTTTCCCTTAAATCTCTAGGTTGTGCTAAATTTAGATAGCTGGCCTAGCAATTCTCCTTCCCTTCTTAAAAAAAAAAAAAAAAAAAAAAATGGTTCAAAAAAATTACTAATCTCAACAGAAAGGATTATATGTGTTGATTAGCAGGGAGTATCTATTATTAGGACAGGGAAGTGTTGTGGTTTGGATCCGGCCGCTCCCAGCCCATCATCATCCTTGATCGTCATCGCCTCCTACACCACCACAGACAGAGAAATTCACAAACCCAATAATTATTTCTGAAAAATACCCACAAAAAAAAAAAAAAAAAAAAAAAAACAAAGCAACTCCAAAGTCAAGTGTGCAAACTCAATTCAATCTTCATCTCTGGTAATCGACTAGGGAGAGAGAGAGATGGCAATGGCTACTGTAAGAGCGCCGGTGACTGGGTTAAGCTTCGCATCTTCATCCCCATCTTCTGCTTCTTCTCTTGTCAGGCTTCCCCTCAAGTCTTCCTTTTTTGGTGTTCATGGTTTGGCCCCCCACCTCTCTCTCTCTCTCTCTCTCTTATTCTCTGTTTGTGTTATGCTGGATGTTGTCTTGTTTTGATTTCTGTTGTTTTACCTTGATTTCGGTGTCTTTGCACTTATGGGTCGTGGTGATTTTGAATTTCTGTTGTGATTATTTCTAGATTTGAAGAGAATTTAAGAATGCTTGAGAGAATTTCTGTCAAGGAACTAATTTTTTCAAAAGCTTAAGCTTAGGGGTGAAGGCCCAAGAATGACTTTTTACTCTAACATACCCCCTCATGTAAATGCCAATTTGGCCTGAAGCGTGGATAATGCAAGGACCCTCCCGTACCTTGTGCTTGAGATACCTCAAGGTCAACAAGGCTCTCATACCATGTCTAGGAATCAATTGTCCCAAAAGCTTAAGCTTACGAGTGAAGGTCCAAGTATGACTTTTTACTCTAGCAATTTCATCGAGCACATGAATCTCGTTAGATTATCAAATAATTTCTGAGCATGCACCTAAAGGCTTAAGATTTTGGGATAGTTGTTTGATGCGGCTCCTTCAATGAGAGTTTTTAGGTTCGAATACTAAGAGCTTTCTCTCTCAATGCTAATGTATATAGCACAAGGTATGAAATTGGCTGGAGCCTCTTGATTCACTTGGTTGTTATTGTTGTTGTTGTTGTATGAAATTGGCATGTGTACTATTCACATTTCAAGTCCAGTGAGTATTCATTTGACTGGGTGTATTAGAGTGTAAAACCCCTTTTGGGCGTTCATCCAACGTCTTTAACTTTTGAGATAGTTGGTTCCTTAAGAACATAGCTCTAAGTACATGCAATGAGGTCACTCACTGAACATATGGAAGTGAGCTCAAACTAACAAGAAATTTACAACAAACTAAATACAGTGAGACAGCGACTGAAAATTGAAATTGATTACGAGGGAAAGATCTTCACGTGTACTGCTGGCTGCATTTGACGTTCATGGATCAAGGAGTCTACTAACGCTTCTGCAATACTAATTCTTGGGCATAGCTCAGGTGCAGCCAGAACAGCTTGTGTAGTAAGCTGAGATGCTAAGAATACAATAAGTTACAATAAGCTTAATAGGCCTGTGACCCGTAAAGTGGGAATAAAGAGGTTTTGCACCCCCAACTGTCATAAAAAAGAGAGAAATTCTTAGGAAAGGGGTTTAGTTAAAAGTCTACAGCGTGATGATGTGAAGGGACATGTGCTAAAGCATGAGTGTTTTGGATCCATTGAGCTTCCTCCAAGTTTAACTCAAACTTCGCTCGCTTCTTTTTGCATTTGAAGCATAGGAGAAAAAATAGAATTCATTTCTTTGTCTTTACAACTTCACAAAACAAACTTAAAAAGCCACCTACAAATGCTTTACGGCGAATCATTCGAGCAAGTCTGACTTGACGTAACATAAAACCTATTAGTCCGAAAGTGATGAGCCTCTCTTCGAGACAGTGCCCTGATATTATGCCTTTCTTATGGGTCAGAACACTAACAAACTTAGTCACGACCCAATTGAGAATAAGTCTATATGGTTGGTTTTTGTGAACAACTGGGTGGTCTACCATTCATTTAAAGCGGCCTTACTGTCACAAAAGAGTAAGGCAGACTTGGAGCATGAAGCAGGAAGATCAAAGAGAAAATGAAGATGCCATAGAAGTTGACATATATCGTCCACTTGTCTTTGCTCTCCTTTTATGTTCCTAGATGTTGGCTGTGTACGCTTCCTATTGTTTTTATTTCCATTGCTTTTGTTCCCCGTTGTTTTACCTTGATTTGAGTGTCTGTGCACTTCTATTTTGAATTTTCATTGCCCTTTGTTGAATTTTACACTGCTGCATCTCTTGTTAGCGAACTCTGCATGTCTGCTACAATGTGGCTTTTCCCATAGCATACATGAGTAATGGTAATCTGGATATAAGATTTTGAAATGAAAAAACAAAAAGAAAATTTGTTGGTGCACCTAATGTAGTATGCTTTTGGGGAGGTGAATTGGGTGTTGTGATATGAAGACTGCTGGTGCTGTGGAGCAGAGAACTCTGCTATATTTCACATCCATGGTTGGCCAATGTCATTCTTCGAACTTGTGCTATCTAACTGTAACTTTAGTTTGTCCTTCAGCATGAAAGGATTAAACATTTTCTGATATGTGGAACTTCTAGATCAAATCATTCAAAATTTCATCTGAAGGTTGATCTCATAGATTCATTTGGACACTCATCTGGAGGGAGTGTTAGGGCAGGAATCCAACAGTTGAATTAAACTAAGGCAATGAGGGACTATCAATTTGGGTAGAAGCTTGTTTCTGGTAGCAGCAGTGACTTGATTTGTCTATCTATAATCATGCTGGGTCACCACGAGTTGCTACATCATTTTTCCACTACAATAATTGCGGCATAGGATGACATATAACCCCTTTTCTTGGTAGGTAAGCATAGTTGGGGATTTGAACTTAGGACTCCCGTCCTAGGCTTTAACCTTTGGTAGTGTTTTAGCACTAGACCAAATATTCAGTCTTACTGTAGCCTTTTCATGGGGAAAGCACCTGCTTTTTTTTCTCTTCATTTAACATGTTGTATTCTTTTTCAGCTCCAGATTTACTGAACGAGATCTCATATATTTCTTTTGCAGTAGGAGCATTAAGAGTGAATAGAATTCGAATGGCTCAGTCTAATGTGTCCAGATGTAACAGTCATGGTGGTGGTGCTCTTGGTGCCCAAATGAACCTGTTTGATCGATTCGCTAGAGTCGTCAAGGTTCAGATTTGGCAGTGCCTTACTTCCATTCTTCACTTGCGTGACTTGACTTTCAATATGTTCTATTACAAGTTTAATGATTTAGTCCTTCCGTGATTGCCATTTTTCTGATTGCAGTCATATGCAAATGCAATTTTAAGCTCATTCGAGGATCCAGAAAAAATATTGGAACAAACTGTCCTTGAAATGAACGAAGATTTGACAAAGATGCGTCAAGCTACTGCCCAAGTATGTCTCCTTATATCAACTGAAATCCTTTCTTTCTTTTTGTCTTGCCTTTTTTTCTTTTCCCTTTCATAAAATTATCTTTCCTTGCTTGTGTCTTCGTCTTTCTCAACCTTAAAGCCATGAGATTGATCATGGTATACTAGATTGTTGTATTAAGAGGATGGGGAGGAAATTCAGGCACATGTTATTATTTAACCATTGTAAGTTTATTAATGCGTATCCTTCTGCTGAAGGTTTTGGCATCTCAAAAGCAATTGGAAAACAAGTATAAAGCTGCCCAACAAGCTTCAGAAGATTGGTACTTTTTGCACCAAACCTTTCTTTTTGATGCATTATCAGCTGTCCTAATGCTGCATCTGTGCTTCGTTAATAGGTACAGAAAAGCACAACTTGCTCTTAGCAAGGGTGAGGAGGAGCTGGCTCGTGAAGCTTTGAAGAGGCGTAAATCATATGCTGTAAGCATTCTTCTTAGGTGTTACTGTCTTTATGATTCTACTCAGATGTTGACATTCGTCTTTTCTACAACACTGCTCATCTGTATCGTTACTGTGAGCAACATTTTTGTTTTTTCTTATTCAAATTAGTTACCTGGTGAACCGTGTTGGGTTCCTTTTACTTTGATAGACACATGAAATACCTTTAAGACTAGAGCTATCTGATTGCGGTATTTAGTACCATGCTGCTGAAACCTTGTATACCTCAATCTTATTTGGAATCCTAAATTATAGTTTGTGCTTGGAACTATGTTAACCAAGTTACAACCTTTGGGTTAGCAGTATGGATAGAGGTGGCCAGTGAGTCGGGCTGGGCTCCGGGGCCCCCCAAAAGAGGGGGGCCCGAGCCTAGGACGGGGACCGGCCTGGCCCGTTGGAGGGTAGAAACCCCTCAAAATTAAGGTGAAAAAACATATGAGGGTGGGGGGATTCGAACCCCAAACCTCCCGCGTGTTAAGCAAAATCCCCACCATATGAGCTACAACCTTTTTGTGATATGTTAGGGTAAAGAAAATATTAAATTATATATATATCTCAAAAAAAGGGGGTGACCATCTGGGTTTTATATAGTTTGTTTATAAAAAATATTAAAAAATATAAAATTAAATACAGAGACAGTTGTAGTAGGTATGGGTATGCCTTATATAGTTTGTTTATCCAATGAAATCAAAAAAAATTGGAGCTCATATCGTAATTGGTACGGCTTATGTGTTAGAGTTATGGGGTTCAAATCCGTTTTATGTCAAATTTTTGTCAAATTTTTTGTAAAATATGTTAAATTGTATTTTTACCCTATAAAATCACAAAGAAATTGTAGCTCACATGGTAATGATGTGCTTTATATGTTAGAGGTATAGGGTTTCCCACTAGTGTCATTTTTGTGTCCAATTTTCATGATATTTAAAAAAAAAATCGGGGGGGGGGGGGGGGGGCTGGGCCAGCCTGGGCCTGGCTGTCTGGTTTACCGTGAGGCCCAGGCCCAGGCCCAGGCCGGCCCGCAGCCACCTCTAGGTATGGACATGGACCTTTTTCTCTTCTTCGGTTTTGAAGGAGAGTTAATTTTAAAATTCTAGCCAATAAGTGTTCACTTTTCATAGATTTTGGACTGAAATTTCAAGAGGAGTATGTGTCTGAAAGACAGGCTGAAATGATCCATCTAATGTCTAGTGAATGAGTACCATTATGCTGTTCCATTTCTTTTAAGCTGCAGATTGACTTGAACTGTGCTTTCCAGGACAATGCTAATGCTTTGAAGGCTCAGCTTGATCAACAAAAAGGTGTCGTGGAAAATCTTGTGTCAAATACTCGGGTATGCTTCTGTCCCTGTAAATTCTAACTCTCCATTGTGACCCATTATAATTTCTTCCATTTGGATTGGTGGTATTAATGTGGATGTGCCCTCTGAATTCAGATCCTGCATTTCTTTTACTCCGTTTAGCAATGTTTCTTTTGGCTGTAAATTGCGCTGCTTACTGAAAAATCTACTGTGGGTGTATATCATTTTGAGAAGTACCGTGCTAACCAAGGATTCAAACCGCTTTCACTTTCTGGCCTACAATCATGATCTTTTTTTCCCTCTGAGGCACTACGCCTTTTGATGTGCTATAATTTATGGCATGAAACTTAAACTTATGTTTCAATGGATTTTAACTTTCCTATGTGGCTCATGTTTGGACATCTTTTAGCAATTATAACATTGGTAAAAGCAGGTTGGTCAGTTCCTTGTAGACGTGAGTTTGTTTTAACATAGTACTTAACTCTTGGAACTCTAAGGGGATCTAATATCCTTGCGTCCTTTGTCCATCATACAGTCCATGGCAGGCCGCATACGCTGATGTATTTTTTTTGTCTTTTGTTTTTCTTAAATAATTCCGCAGCTTTTGGAAAGCAAGATACAGGAGGCAAAGTCAAAGAAAGATACACTTAAAGCTCGTGCTCAGTCTGCAAAGTATGGTCTTCAACTTTTTGTTTCTGGTCTTCTTCCCCATTTATATTGGCATATGATACAATAAAATTGCTGAATGGCTAATTTTTTTTATTTTTTTATTTTTCCCTAGGACTGCAAACAAAGTGAGTGAGATGTTGGGGAATGTAAACACCAGCGGTGCTTTGGCTGCTTTTGAAAAAATGGAGGAAAAAGGTATTCATTTACTTTGAAGAATCATTCATGCAGTTGTAGGCGACTTGTTGAATGCTTTGCTATGTATATGCTCATTCTGTCACACAAATCCAAGTTTCTCTCTCATACCAGTGTCTTAGAAAATAGTAGGATCTTGTCTCTTAGGAAGTTGAATTGATGAAGATCTATATGGACTTGGCTCTTGTCATCCTCGATCCCTTCTACAGTATGGTACTAGAAAGGAGAATTGCTCTCTTTCCTCAACCATTGTTGCTTCAACTCTTAATTCTTCCCTAGGTACTCATGTCAGATAAGGATGTTTGGACATTGGTATGACACTTAGACATTTCAATATAGACCTCAAACAAAGAAAAATCTTAGAAAATAACCGAGTTTGGGCCTTGGATACATATCCATAACATAGTCTTCAACTACAGCAGCAGTTGCTTTTTACCCCTTGCTAAGGTCACAAAAGCAAAGTCATGCAGTTTTGTTATGTACCACGCTCAGGCTTGTTTATTACTACTGGCACTGCACTTTTGAATGTAATCTGAGGAGCCTATGCGGCTGATGTGAGCTGACAAAGATTATATTTTGACTATTCATGTCTTTTTCAAAGGGGTAGAAGGATCTTATAGTCAGGGTCTGCTCCTGTGGTTTGGCTTTAGATGTAGTTTTCGGCAGGAGAAGGGGTGTAAATGAGCCACATACTCGCATGGACTCTTCAAAAAGCTCAAAAAGTCCGGCTTGTTTTGAGCTAAAGCCTAGCCAAGTTGGCTCGTTTAGCTTATTGAGTTGAGCCCTAACATAGTGCAGCTCAAGCTCGTAGGCTCACGAGCCTAAATAAGCCTAACCAAGGCTATCTTAGTGTCGCACATTAGCTTAAATATGCCTAACTGAGCCAATTTTAAGCCTAACTGAGCGAAGCTTGAGCTTAAACAAGTCCAAATGACTATAGATTGAGCTTAAACGAGCCTAAATATTGCAAGCATAACTTAGAGCTGGCCGAGCTAGGTTTGAGTTCAACCAAGCAAAGTCGAGTTGAGCCCAGCCAAGTCCGAGTCTTTGACGAGCTAGGCTCAAGTTTTAAGTTTCTGAGCTCAGCAAGCTTTGAGTGAGCTTAGTGCAAACGAGTTGAGCCTCAACTTTAAGCTCAGCTTAGCTCAAATACACCCGTAGGTGGGAGCGTGGGCGGATCTAGCTTGAAAGCATTTTGCGTTGCCATATTTTCTTGCTTCATCTTTTTCCCATTACAATTGGTGAAATCGTTATATATGAGCATTCATTGATCGTCTCACCTACTGCTCCTGGTGGGAAAATTTCCTTAAACGAACGCTGGAGCAGAAATGTCCAGTTCTCTGAAAAGTAAGGGTAATACAACTGTTGCTGACTGTGGTTGTTTCATTGTTCATTGAATAGTGTTGGCCATGGAGTCACAAGCTGATGCACTTAATCAGCTAACCGGTGACGAGCTTGAAGGAAAGGTAAGCCCCCGCCGCCCCCCCCCCCCCCCCCCCAAAAAAAAAAAAAAAATCTGCTTCCCTGCATAAAAGAAAAAATAAAAATAAAAAGATAAAAAGTGGTAGTCAAGTAGGATTAGGGATTTATATAAATGAACTTTTACTATAGACGATGAACTCGAGTTGTGTTTTTCCCGCTAGATCATGGCCTCATTTGCCAAGACAAAAAAGGATATTTGATGACTATATCATAGCATGATTAGCAACCAGATCCAGGAAATTTTTTTACTGGGGCATATTCTAATGGTGACTACAATAATGGTTTCGAGTACATAACTCAAGTATGATGACTGCAGTGTCATTATATGGTATTCATCACGTTGTATAATCACCAAACACATCTTATGTCTATAAGTATATCTTCTTCAAAAGGTTTAACAATTGTGCAAAATAATAGATAACATATAATAATATTTGTTTAGTAAATAGCATGCAGTACCATTTTGTACATCACACTTCTAAATTTTTTTTTTTCCAGGAGTCCGAAAACTTGCACAAATATGCAATGTTTCAAATTCTGATGGGACTGTGACTATGACCTATTGCAGTTTTAACCTATTATATGGTACAATTTTTCATGATCCATAATGGGTTAAGAAAATTTTTATCCTTATAGTAGATATGAAAATAGGAGCAAAGAGATAACCAATAAAAGTTTGACAAGAAGTTGGACAGTTTAAACCTTTTACAGAAATAGATGTATTCTATGTCATATCAATTTGTATTTATCCTAAAATAGTTTGGGGCATCGTACCCCAATGGTTTAAAGCTGGATACGCCAATGCCTCCTACTGATCTCTGGGTCAGGGGGAGCAATAGAGGATCATTCTCATCTCAACATGGTTGTTTGACGATCTCCCTTTTTTGGGACAAAGTAAGTTATTGAGCCACCAAGGTGATTTCCTAGATAGTAGTACAACAAACAATATGAACCTTTTTTATTAGTTAGGAGTGTTAGGTCACATAAATCAAAGTATGGCACTACACTCTACCATGAAAACATAAATGCAATTATGTGGAATGTGATCCACAGTACAAATTTTAACAACCCTACGCAGGTTATACATTGTTCAAAATGAAAAGTCAAATGACATTATATCGCTTAATCGAATTTGTTTTTTTGGTTGTTTGCCTTGGCAGTTTGCATTGCTAGAGAGCTCTTCAGTTGATGATGACCTTTCTAACTTGAAGAAGGAAATGTCAGGAAATTCCAAGGTACACTCTCGTTTTCTCCCTTTATCATATTTTTGATATAGGTAAAGAAGGCACGTTAGGAGAGCCTTAAAGGGGGAGGGGGGAAAAAAAAAAAAAAAAAAAAAGACTTTACCTAAAGCATTAGCCAGTGGCTCCCTAGCGCTTGGCTTAGGTAGGTGAGACCCCTGTATCTCCTGGATAGAATGACAGTTAAACTTTCCAACCCAGTTTGCAGTCATATTGGTTTCTCTGAAACAATGACTAAACTCGATGTCTCCTCTTGCTCTTGGTCCTAATGATGTGCTGGATGATTTTCTGGATTTCTCATGGAGTACTGCAACTTCCCTTGTGTTCTTCCGTTATGTGTTACTTCTATTGTGGTCATCCTAGTTGGTCAGATTCATAGTTACTTGAACTCTTCCTCCTGTCCTGAAGTACTTAGGCTCATATAAGGGAATTTAGATGTTAGTATGACATATGGACACTTCAAATTAGACTCAAACTTTTCATACTAGGGGAAACGCATGGTTGAATCATCGTGAGAAAGCCACGATAGTTTAAATTAGATGTATTATGCGCTACTTGGTTGCAGGGAAAATACTTCCGAAAAATATTTTACTAAAATGATTTTGAGCTAAGAATATTTTTTTCTTTAAAACCAATTTGACTTTATATATTTGTTTGGATGTTTGCGTATGATTCATTTGAGGTTGAGTTGAGATTGATGATTATAAGATTCAGGTGGAATATGTTTTCTCTGTCATCTCTTGTTGAGAAGTGGCTATTTTCACCTCCTAGATTAAAAGATTTTCCTTTGAGGTAATTATTGCTAATCGTTCATGTATTCGAATAATATAAACTACGATGGAGTGGAACAACACTTCTGTCAAATTGAACTAAAGTTCTGTTTGACCAAGCTTCTTTTATGATTTTAAAGATTTTTAAGGCTGTTTGGTGTGATAAGTGAATTGTTTATGAATAGAAACAGAAGTTGTAATTTTGTTTGTAACTAGAATTAGGAAAAGCAAAAGTAGGAAAATAGTGATTCCTTTAAAAGTAGAAGCAAAAGCAAAAAAACTAAAATTTGTTTAGACAAAAATACCCCAATTGAGAACACTTTTTTATAAAAAATGATTATATAAAAGGTTCTTCTGAAAAAAAACAGTTTTACAGCTTGATGAAATAGGCCCTAAGTCTTATTATCTTGTATGTTTTGTGCGTAACGACTAAACATGATGAACAGAGAGGGGAGCTGCCACCAGGGCGAAGCACGGTGGCAAGCTCGAGCACGACATTGCCAGTGAGAGACATGGAGATTGAGAGAGAGCTGAATGAACTGAGAAGAAGAGCCAATGATTACTAGGAACCCTCAATTCAATATTTTGCTTAATTTTGCGATTCTGTACAAATTGTTAGACAACTTGTATTGACCCACAAAAACAAAATGGGTATTACGGTCATTGCTAGAACCCTTGTGTATCTACAGCCCACAAATGTTTTAGAGCCGTGTCATGTTTGTATTTGTGTTATAGAGGGGTTTTAAGGGGGTCGACTTGAATCCGACCAGTTTATTGAATGGGTCCTGAAACCTCTTAGCTAACCCATTTTGGTTTTAACTGTATTGAAGGTTTTTCTTGTTGCATACGAGTTTGTCAACTTACAAACATACTAAAAGTAGCCCTTGTGGTTAAAACTATTGAAAATAAATTATTAAATTAATATGACCAAACAATATTCCAATAATTTGACATGACGAATTAAACACGATGATACTAGGTCAATTTAACCTAATCTAAATTGAACTAAATTATTTGCGTTAAAATGTCAACTTAAATTCAACAAGGCTCTAAAAACCTCAACTTAAACCTGCTATCTTTATGTTGCATTGTTGTGTTGTGTCATAATATGTTGACCTTTTCTACCGTTTGGTCAATGAGGTCTTAGTCTAGTGATAAAATCATTATGTTAAAACTTAAAAGAATAAAAGGTTTTAGGTTGAATTCGTTAACACCATTTGCCTGCCTTAAAAAAGAAAGCTTTCCTACTCCATCAATGTTCGCATGGTTGTTAAATCAAAAGTCATAAAAAATCTATTTATAAATCAATTCTTGAAGTGTCAACGTTATCAGACATTAATATTTTTCTTTTTGTTGAATTGTAGAATATTATTTATGTTCAAACAGTTGTGTATAATATCTAAACTGAAATAAAGGGACATTATTTGCTCAACACTTCAACATGTGCAATGTGATACCATTGAGTTTTAAGATTTGCTAACTAAAAATTTTTAAATTTTAAGATACCTCATTATATATATTAAATGTCAGAGTATCTAGGTAAGGGTGTAGAGGTAAAGCTGCGTACATTTCACCCTTCTCAAATCTTACCTTAACGGGAGTCTTTTTGAAGCATTGAGTTTATTATTGTTGTTGTCAAAGTATCTACATAGATAAATAAATAAATAATGTTAAGGCACACAAGTTTTCATCTTTTTCGGCGTCTGCCATTTCAATTTTGCTCTCAGACAGCAATTGATTGGAGGGAAAAATGCACTTTTTCCCTCGAAGATATTTTACCTTAATAAATTTTTAACTACAAAAATTTAAAATTTTCTTTAGTCCTATTTCAAAGGCCAATTTCATCATATAAGATTTGTATTTGGTCCACCAAAAGTAGACGCAAGAGCAGGAAAAGTGTAAGATTAGAACGAGAAAAAAAAAGAGGGAAATCTCTTCCCCATTTTCATAGAGTTTCATTTTCTCTTATAATAGTCCAATGTCTCAAAGAGGCTTCCCTCAAGACAGGGTTTAGAAAGGGTAAAATTTTCACAGCCTTACCCTTAGAAAGGGTACTCTAAAAAAAAGTTCCCAAAAGTTTCATTTTCTCCTATATGGCAAAAGAAAACATTTTCAGCTTTACCTTAATGTCGCATAAAAATAAAATTTGTAAGGAAAATTCTTCCATTAAACCAAACAAAGGCTATTAATAAGATCAAACACGAAACAAGAGCATCCACAAAAGTATGTACCAAACACTAACTAGTTCCAAAACAATACCAAGTAGGCTCGGCAATAAAGAATCAATGCTCCGTTAAGTTCCATGATGATACAAGATTCAAAAAAAGAATAAAAAAATCCGAAGTCATATCATCAATTCTCGGGGTGCAACAGACCTGTGATACTTTCCAATTGAAGTAAACACTTTATCATGACATATATAGCTCTTCAAATGTTCAAAATTATGTAAGCAAATCACACAGAAACTCAATACTCAAAAGCAGCAAGGATTTTGACATTTATTCTCCTACTTAGCTTGGGGGTGGGATGCGATGAAATCAACAGCGAGATTGATGGAGTTGATCTTGTCAGCTTCGTTATCAGGGATCTCGAACCCAAACTCCTCTTCTAGTGCCATCACTATCTCTACTGTGTCTAAACTGTCTAGTCCCAGATCATTCTGGAAGTGCGCATTTGGCGTAACCTGCACTCACCCAAGCTAAGAATCAATCCAGGGAACTTGTTCAAAAATACACATTTTCATCTCCAGTAACAATTAACACTAAAAACTTAAAACTTGCTTTTGGAAAATTACCTCGAACAGTTTTACAAATTTCTTCAGTTACTCAGCTGAGAATTGAATGAAGAACACAGGCAGCATTTACAAAAATTGAAAATGCTTTTTGGGTTTCCTGAAGTGGAAAATTGTTTTGCGATCAGCATATTTGAACAAACTTTCCGTAGTGTTCACTAGAAAACAAAAATCCATAGTTTTCTTTAGGCAGGGGGCAGGGAGAAGTCCCTGATTCATGGCATCTAGAACTTTCAAGGATGGTATACAAATCCCCGTTCCATATCCAGTTGACTTCTTCTAAGAGAACATAAACTTTTAAGCCTTATATTTGCAAAAGTTCTAAAACAATAACCATACAATCATTAGTTTTTACACCCCTTTAATAGTTTGATGATATAAATACATTTAGGAAAATTATCACTTAGATACCCTGAGGTTTGATCATTTATCACCTAGGTACCCTGATGTTTCAATATATACGATGATATACCCTGAGGTTTGAAAATTTTATCACTTAGATAGTTAAACCAATTTTATAAAAAATATGCTAATGTAGCATATAATTACAAAAATATATACCAGTCATTTCAATCTTTTCAACAAAAATTTAACGAATTAAGATGAAAATATTTATTTAGTTTGGATGCAAATTATCATTATAGTGCCTAACCCATCAACATTTTTTGGTAAAAGATCATCAAATTTTGATGAATATACTTATGTATTGTTAAAATCATATTTTACTTTGGCATTTTTCAACAAAAATCTACTGAATTTTGGAAGAGAGATACTTGATCAATAAAATTTTAAAGTAAAAAAAAAAAAAAAAAAAATTTAAACCTAAAGGTACCCCATTTACATTTTCAAATGTCAAGGTTCCTCAGGATACTTCAAACAAATGGATATAAGAAAATGTCATTTTGAAAAATAAAGCTACTACTTGAAATCCACCAGAAGTGCGCGGAATGTGAATCCTGCTAAACAAATGGGTACATGACGAATGATAAGAAACCCACACCCTGTCAAAACAGCACCTCTAGGCAGTTGCTAATTATCGAGAAAAAACACCTTTGAGGGTGTTAACAAATCCACATACGAGTATAGTATCAACAAAGATCCATGGAGAAAAATTAATGTGGCAGGAATTCTAACACTTAGAACAAAAGTAAACAGTAAGGGCCAGAAGGAACAAAAGTTTTCTAGGAAAATTGAATAATGGGTCAAGATAATATGCAATCTCCGAACTTTCTTTTTCTAATAAATTTTGTTTGGTATTGCACAAACCACGCAGTCTCCAACAGCTTTTGTCCAAGACAGGATAACATATCATTTCATTTCCACAACTTAAGAGTTAAGATATAGAAAACAATAAAAACATGGGAACCACACCGCCAGAACCAACCCCCCACCCCCCCCCCCCCCCCCAAAAAAAAAAAAAAACTGAAATGGGAGTATCCTTGGAGTCGAAACTATTGTTTAGCATATGGAAATTAGAATTGGACTGTGGAATTGCAATTCCAATTCCAATTTTAATGAATTTGGAATTCGAATGGAATTGGAATTCTATTGTTTGGCGAACCAGTGAAAGTTGGAATTTAATACATAACTAATTGTCTTGAGTTTTAAATCAATTGAGATAGATTATTTCTGTCTTCAGGCCAACTAGGGCCAGGTTTCAGTTGGATTGGATCTTTCAGGATTTGAGTCAGTTTGAGTTTCGGGTCAACTTGAGTCAGTTTTTAGTTGGGACAAATCATATCGTGCGGAAGTCTATCGAATTCTAGGTTAATTAGATAGGTTCACTATAGAATTCGGGTTTGAGATGGGTAGATTGGGCCCTCTCGGATTTTTAGTCTATCTATTTGAGTATTTCTAACTCCAACTTAGATTGGGTCAGGATCAATTCAGGTCATTCAAGTAGAATCTCAAATTTAGGTTGGGTCAACATCTACTCACAAAAACTAAATGGCAAGACGAAAATCTCTCCAATCAAAAGACACATGAACACACATTAGCACCAAAAAAAAAAAATAATAATAATAATAAAATAAAAAAACTTGACCTTAAAGGGGTCAACTTTCTGGAAGTTTTTGACGACGGAGATGACACGATCGGAGACCTCGGATTTGTCGAGAAATGAACCCCTAACCTCCTCAGTGGAGAAGCGGCGGCAGAGAAGGAGGAGATTGTTGAATGCGAAAGGGGAATTAGGGTTTCGAGAAAGAGAAGGATGCACCTGAACTCTCATGTATTTGAGGATTGCGCTTCTTGCCGCCATTGTTAGGGTTCCGACTTCCGATAGAGAGAGAGAGACAGAGAGGGTGTCTTGCGGTGGTCTGACAAGTGGGGGACTCTAGAAGGTATAATAATACTCAAGTAAAATTATACATTATTTTCGAACACTAAGTAAATTATAATTTTTTTTTTTTTTTGGGGATATGAGATTTTGTATATTTAATTTTTTATTAATAAATTTTATGAAATAGTAAATTTAATCTAAAAGTTATAAGGGATGTAAAAGAAATAATCTTGTTATCCGACTTTTTTTCATTAACAGTATTACAACATTGTTGTTTGTGGTGGGAGAAAGGGAATAGCAAGGAGATGATAGGTTTACCGATACATACCGAAAAGTTTTACAACCATTTTATACTATTATTTAGATTACTTTATAAAATACATGTAAATTTTGGACTAAAATTATTTCATAAAGTTTGTGGATCAAAATTAATGAACCAAATCTCATGGTACTAATATGTAATTTACTCTAATATCTAGAATGCATTTGATTCAGTTTTTTCAACTTATTCGTTTTAATAAGATATATAATTTTTTATAGTAAACTATTTGGTTATGTAAATGCATAAAGACATTTTTTTACAGAATAAAGTATTTGAATATACACTTAGAAAAGAACTTATCTATTATAATGACAGTGAATGACTTAATAACTCCGAAGAGGGTACGAACACGCCGTCACCCGGATTCCATTAGAATTCCGAAATTAAGCGTGCTTGGGCGAGAGCAGTACCAAGATGGGTGACCTGAAGTTCTCACCCTCAGATTTGGGGAACTCGAAAGCAGCCTCTCTTCAGAGGGAATACCTTGAAGGAGGAAGGCTACGTACATCTAGCCCCCTCCCCCCCCCCCCCCCCCCCCCCCCCTTCCTCCAAAAAGACCCTGCTTAGGCGGAAGCCCATGGGGCATTAATTATGTTGTTGCTTTGTTGCTTGAATGACTTAATAACAAAAATCTTTCAACAATAGTATGTGGTAGTGGTGGTCGACCATGGTGTTAGTGTGGATCATAGGGTGTCGAGCAATACAACAACAACAACAACAACAGTTTCAGTGCCATGAAGGCTCCCGCAAAAGTGGGGTTTGGGGGGTAGATATACGAAGCCTTCTCCCTTTAGGGTGTTACTCTGAAGAGAGGCTGTTCCCGATGACCCCCAACCTGAAGAACGTGTAGTCATGGAGGCGTTTAACCTCTTTGAGTGACTGATAGTACACTACAAACAAAGTTCGAGAACAATAATTGCAGTGATTTTCAGGTAATTTCTCCCGTATATAACTGTCGAAGTCACTGAAATCTTCAGCATTTGATGACGATGTTAAGTTAACATCAACAGGCTTCAGCCTACATTTCGGCTTGTCAAAATTTGATCAAACTATAAACGGACTTCAATGCTACGGATGGCACAACAACCTCACCGTTTGTTTCCTCCCTCAAATATGACTCAATATTCCAAGATTCTCGATTAGGTCCAGGTGCACAGTAATTTATGATGTCCCAATGATCAAGAAACCGAAATATTCTATTTAAAAATTTTCATTGTCAACACCAAGAGCCAATCCTTGGCACTCACTTACTGATAACATCTTGCTAGGATCTTCCATGTATTAGCGACAATCCATGTATGTTCCTCCTGATACCATGAGAACTCTAAAGTTAAGCGTGCTTGGGCGAGAGTAGTACCGGGATGGGTGACTTCCTGGGAAGTCTTCACCCTCAGGTTGTTGGGGGCACCGGAAAATAGCCTCTCTTCAGGTTAACACCCTGAAGGCGGAAGGCTGCGTACATCCGTCCCCCCAGACCCTGCGTAAGCGAGAGCCCTTGAGGCACTGGGTATGTTCCTCCTTCCTAATCCATGTATTTCTCAGGTGTATTAACAGTAGACTTGCTCCAGAAAAAATGTGGCACCACTTACCTCTCCAATCTATGCACCAACGTCGGTGAGAACCAATCTGCGTGCTTAGGTAGATTGGAAGTTGTGGACAAGTTATTTTAACCAAAAGGAGGTGACCTTGTTGATAGAGATGGATTACGATAGCGGCAAGCCATGGTGGCAATCGAGTTAGACCATAAAGGTAAGCTGAAATTATAAAAGTGGCGAGACATGTTTGTAGTGGGCGGTGGAGTTGGACCACAATGGTGAGTTGAAATTATAAGAGTGGTGAGCTATGTTTGTGGCGGGCTGTAGTAATAGGTGGTGGGAGTACACCATGATGAAAAGTGATGGACTTAGACCATAATGGTAAGCTGAAATTGAAAGAGTGGCAAGCTAAGTTTGTGGTAGGCAGGTGGAGGATGGTGGTAAACGGAGTGGTGGCCATGATGAGAGGACGGTGACCAATCAAAGATGGTTAGTAGTGAATTATTATAATATTTAGTCATGATAATGAAGGTTGGTAAGTGTAGCAAATCGTAACAGTAAAACAGGTCATGGTGGGTGTGAATCGTGGTAGAAGTGAAAGTGGGTCATATTCATGAAAATTTAAGACTTACAAAGTCTCATCAACTGTACTTTGGAACTTTCCAGGATAACTAACCATTTGTTATTTCGAGAGCAGAGTAGATTCTAATGTGGGTTGTCTATACTCCTTGCAATGAAATCAGTAGACATATTTGACATGATGTGGCTGGTCAACAGTGAATAGTATCTCATAAACTTTCCTATGGATAAGTGGATAAGCTTTTTAGGTTAGGGGTCCTCGAAACAGTCTCCCTTCTGGGCAACCCCCAGAAGGGGGAAGGCTGCGTACATCTATCCTCCTCAGACCCTGCTTTTGAGGGAGCCCTTGAGGGACTGGGTTGTTGTTGTTGTATTTAAGTTGTGGAAAAGATGTAAAAGATCTTTTCTGTCAACTGAACACAAGTTTTACAGTCAACTAGAGCTTTTTTATAGTTTTAAACTGTTAAAAAGTCGAACCAATGCAGCCCTACGACTATGTTGGCCAAGAGCTTTTTGTTAGGTTTCTCAATAACATTTGGCATTTTAATTGGTCAAGTAGTTAAAACAATATATTTAATAAAAGTTGCATTTGGTTAGTGTTGAACTGTTTTATTACTAACATTCTTATTGCCCATGAGGTCTTTTCCGCTTTTAATCAATAGAAAGAAAAAATGGGTTGCATTGCTATTAAGCTGGACATAGAATATGTTTACGCCAGGGTAGAGTAGGATCTCTCAAACGAGGTATTATAAAGGCTAGGTCTCTCAAAGATGTGGGTCTAGTGGGTGATGCAATGCGCCATGACTGCGTCATTTTCGGTCGTCATTGATGACTCCTATGTTGCTCTTATAAAGCCTAGTAGAAGCCTTTGTAAAGGGACCCTTTGTCCCCGTATCTTTTTATTTTTTGCATTGAAGCCTTGCCTGGAAACCTGTAAAAGAAGGAGAGTATTTCAAAATCAAGAGTAGGCATTAAGAATATGTGGGAGCCCGTCCCTTCCCTTCCCTGTGAGGCTAGAATGGAATTGCGTGTCACAATAAAAAATATTCTGTTGAGATATTGCTTGGACTTGGGTCATCTAGTGCATTTATAGAAGTCTGTGGTTATGTTTTCCTGAAATACAAATAAGGAACTCTGCTAAAGGATTGAAAATATGTGTGGGATCGAGAGCTTCGAAGCATTGGGCAAATATTTAGGGAGTGTTCTGGACAGAGGTGGGCTAATGGGTGAAACCATCCAGGGAATAACCAATAGAATGAATGCTAAACTTTCAAGTTCGAAAGCAGACCTTTTGTCAAAGGCACGCAGATCAATTCTAATCCAGTCTACCTTAAAGGCCATATCATGCAATTTTGTGCTATCTCGAAGAAGGATTGTAAGAAGTGGAATGCGGCGAACATAAAGTTCTTTTGGAAAAGAGAAAAACTGTCTAGCTTGAATATGATTGGTTAGGAGATTTGTAGGCCTAAGGGGGCATAATGGCTTCCTTTGAGAAGATTGGAAATAATCAATCAGGATTTTCTTTGTAAGTGGGGTTAAAAGATCATCTCTAACCAAAAAACATCAAGGTGAAATTAGTGACGACATGGTATTTGAAGGGTCGAAACCTTTTTTATTATGTCCTTAAAAAATAGAATTATCTTCTTGGAGAGGAATTATTGGGGCGAGGGACTTTCTTAGAAAAGGCTTGAGGTGGGTGATCGGTAATGATAAATTTATCTCCTTTTGGTTTGATAAGTCGGTCTTGACATATAGTTTTGCTTCCATGGTGACCGGTGAGGGTGGGTTATTTTAGGGAGATCCTTTTTTGTCACTTGCTTGAGAACATTTGCAATTCTGTTATGGGGATCCTTATTCCTGTGAGATGGAGAATAATTTTTTGTTGGGGTTTTACATCGTCGAGAGGGTTAGGTGTTAAGTTGGTTATTTACTTGGGCCATAATCTAAATTGGAAAGCGAGAAATGATTGGAGTTAAAATGGATCTGGCACATGGACATTCATCCAAAGATTAAGGTCTTTTTGGGGTAAATTACTCATAATGGGCTCCGAACTATAGAAAATTTAGCTAAAAGGGTTGCTTGATCCCCATGGCCTATCATTGGTGTAGGTCGTTCCTAGAATATATGGGTCATCTTTTCCTCCAATGCCCAAAATCCAAGTGTACTTGGGATGTGGGGGTGAGTTGTGGATCGCTTCAAGAAGCCTAGAAAGAGGATGCCTTCCTTGACGAGTTGGTTCTAAGATGGTAAAAGGGGTAAGGACACTCATAACCACTTATTGAGGTTTACCCCTTATTTGGCAATAGGGTAATGGGGGTAAGGGTAGTGGAAGGTAAATTGTTATCCCCGTTTGACAAAACATAAAGAGGGATAAAGGAGGGTAATGAGGGGTAAAAACTTACCCTTCTTTATCCCCATTTTCTTTAACCTCCAAATTAGGAGGTAAAGGGGGGGTAAGATAAATTTTTAAAAAAACTTGGACTATTTCACCCTTATTTTAACTATAACTCTCTTTACCTTTACCCCTTTACCCAATTGCCAAACCAGGTTAACTCATTTACCCCTCTTTACCCTTACTCTTCTTATTTTAATATATCCAAATAAGGGTAGGATTTTACCTTACCCTCCCCCTCTACATGCTTCTAGCTGCTACGCAGGACATGTCACGGCTAGGGTTGTGACATTCCTTTCCCCTTTAGTTCATCCTTGTCCTCAAGGATGTTAGTAACCTCTATGTCACCTGTGCTACCAACTATTTACTAGTTACCCTGACTATTACTAATATATCATTGTAATATATGTACTAGCTAGTATTTCTTCCAACAACTACTAAATTGATACTAAGAAATTTTTTTTTTATTACATTATATCTACTACTAAGTATTTATGTATACTATTCCTTGCCTAACTGATCCCTTTCCTTGCGATCAATTGAAGGCGAGGTAGAGCTATGCGAGTTGCAATACTTGTGCTAACATACACTTCCTTATTTAGCTTAAGTTCTAGCTCAATTTCCAGTAGGGAGTGTAGCATATCAGATAGTTGCCTTGGTTGAAGAATGAACTCAACTTCCAGTCTTGCATTTTGATCATTTTCCTGATTACTTTCCTGCTGTTGAGGGGATGACAATGCCAAGGCCTCATCTTTCTGTTGGATTAAGTCCTCAAAATCAGATTGCAAGGCTGCAACCTGGAGCTGAAATGGTGCTGTATCTGCTGTAATTTGTTCATCCAGAGTTGCTTGACTGGTTTAGCAGCTGCTAATTGGCTCCCATTCAATCTGTTGCGCTGAGGGTACATCTGTAGACTTCAAAATCACTTCAGAAGTTTGAGTTTGCAACAGCTCATCCTGCACTAGTTGATCCGCTACCATTTCATCTTCCTTCTTTGTTGCCACTTCCAAATTTGAGCTAACATGAACTTCCCTTGCTGCCTCTTCATCCAACTCCAGCTCTTGATTCTCCTTTGTTTCTTCAATTTCCTCGCAAGGATTGAGAATTTGGATATTTAGCAGGCAACAGTGGCCATAAATGTTTCTCCCTTGTAGTTGGACTAATGCGGACTCAGCTTGTCTTCTTGAGGAGTAGGTCACCCGGGCTTCAACTTCCAAGGATGAAGTTGAAATGATTTCAATGCCCTCAATTAAAGCGTAAGGATAAAAGACTTGGCGAAGAACATCCTCGGTAATAGGATATTGAATATTCCAAATCTTAACCACTGTAGTAGTTTCGTTGGAGCTTTTCCTTTGGTTGAAGCCGACCTTGTTATGCTCAATTGCATCCATTGTTATCCCTGGATGATTGACATCATACCTGTCTCTCAAATGCTGCAACAACTCGGCGATTTCATCCAACCTCTTCTGAGTTGATTCAGGAATGGTTGTACTCATTTCTGTTAATTGCTACTTCACTCAAATTGAATTGTGGGCTGAATTTCTGGTGACCGCAACAACTCCAGCTAACACTGAAGTATTGAGGCTCGATTCGATGTAAGAAACTAGGAACCGCAGATGATTCAGTATTACCGCAGCTAGATAGTAATCAAAACTGCAATGTCTCTTGAACAACCGTAACTCAGAATCTTGATCAGTTAACTAGCTTGAAATTAATTCAGCTAGTTGTAATTCGATCTGAACCTTTGCTCACAACTACAATTTGACATTAATTCAGCTTGTTCGCAAGATATCTCAGTTCAACATCAGAATCTGAACACCAGAGAACATAATCAATGGATCAGCGAGCCAGTTTGATCAATTTCAATCAGACCTCAACAAGTTCAACCTCCAAATCTTGCTTCAATGCAACTAACTAAACAATTAAGCTCAGTTCCTGATCGGATCAGCTGAACTTAACCTTATTAGAGCAAGATCAAGCATTAAGAATCACCACCGAAGAAAAAGTGCAATGATAGTGCCACCGAATCTATGAAACAGAACACTTGAAGCCAATTTGTTGACCAAGTACAAATGATCAAGAACTCAATATCAACAACTTGATCCAGTGCTCACATACAATCAAATTGAACTTAATCAACTTAATCGGAAGCAATAACACAAGCTCTGATGCCACTTTGTCACGAACCTAAGATTCGTGACTTCAATTCGAACAGAAAATTAAGAGAAAAATTTAGAATTAAGATGAGAAGAGAAATAGGTTGAAGTTGAAAGAGGGAAATTAGATAAATTAAGATGAGAAAAAGAATTAGGGTTTTAGTTGAGAAGAGAAGATAGAGAAACGAAGAGAGATGAGAGAGAAAGATAAACTTTCACATTTTCATTGATTGAATTGGTAGATGATTTGATTACACTGCTAAGCCTTCTATTTATAGAGAATTAAAAGAATAATCTAGAAACTTCTAGTATATCTCTTAACTCCCAAAATAACCAACATATTTGAAAAAAGGCGGAAAACAAAAAAGAGAGGAAAACAATTTGAATTCAAAAGAGAGCGGGAAAAACGGTTGAACAATCTTCTAGATCCTTCTTGATTATTCTAGATGATGCGCGTGCTTGACTTAGCCAACGGAAGCTGAGAAGGACACGGACTCGGAACCCTTGGCACTATCGGGTGACGGCGTTGGTTCTATTGGGTGATGGCAAGCTCATGACAAGCTTCTAGCTGCTGCGTAGGACACGTCACGGCTAGGGTCATGACAGAAAAGGAGGCTGGCGACAATGAGATATATCATCAAAGACGTGGTAGGTCGTTTCATTGTTTGAGCATCTAGACGGCTGAAAAATGCATCCACTATGGTTGCTAAGGTTGTTGCAATTAGAAATGGTTTTCAGATAGTTGTTTTAGAATTATTCAGGAAGGACACAGTGACATTTTGATTAATGTTCGTTTTTCAAGCTTTCATAGTAGATCCAAACTATCATTCAAGAGATCATGTTGATGAAAAGCACATGATGAAGTATCAAATTCAACCACTGTTTTAGAGAAGTGAACATGACTACTAATGGGCAACTATGTGGTCCAATAGTTCTCCATGCCTGGCTCTGGTCTAGGCTCTATCGTGTACATTGATGTGTTAAGTAGAGTCATCCTTAGGAGGCTCTCTGAACTCTTTCCTCATTACCGTATACAATGAGATAACTCTAGATTTGAAAATTTAATCATCTAGGTATGTTAAAATTTGGTGAAATTTTTTCATAATTCGACAAATTTTCACGAGAAAATGTTGATGTGGTATATGACTATGACAATATATATGAGATATGTTAGGAATTAAGTTCCCTTTTGGTGACCAAAGTGGCAAAAAAGGACAAGTTGGTCACAAGTCAAATTTTTGAAAATTTAATCACTCAACTCATTATAAAAGCCTCATTTAGTCACTCAACTCATAATGAAAGTCTCATTTAGTCACTCAAGTAATTTAAATGGATAAGTTGGTTATCCAAGTAAAAATTTGGATTTTATCACCCAACTTCAAATAAAAAGTCATTTTGGTCACTAAAGTGATTTGAAAATGATAAAATTCATCACCTTTTGACTTATTTATTTCATTAGTACATTTTTTTTTTTAAGAATAGTATGTCATGTTTTATTTTATAATCAAATTGGTCCTCCTCTAGTTACTGACATTTGATAAAAATTAAAAGATAAGAAGTCAATTTTGACATAAAATAAAATATAATGTATTTAAAAATGAGAATTCAAGGAATATATTTTTAAAAGTTAAAATCAATCAATGACAAGTGAACTAAAAATTAAAAAAAAAAAAAAAGAAGAAGAAGAAGAAGACCAATTTTGTTATAAAAAAATATTTTTTGAATTATTTAAATGGTTCTCACTTTTTAAAAAAATATTTTCTTCTGTTTAAAGCACCTAATATTACTTATTTCTCATTTTTTATAAATATTTATGTTTTATTTAATGTTAAAATTGGTTTCTAATTTTTTAATTTTTACTTAATGTTACTAACCAGATGAGAACTAACTTGGTTACAAAATAAAAATGAATGGTTATTTTTTTTTAAATACAAGAGGATTAATTAAATAAATAAGTAAAAAAATAATTAAATTTACTATCTTTTACTTAAATGATGGTTTTTGTCATTTTAAATTATTTTAGTAACCAAAATGAGCTTTGGTTTAAAGTTTGGTGATAAAAGTTTCTAAATTCTTACTTGAGTGACCAACCTGTCTATTTTAAGATACTTGGTGATTAAATGGAACTTTTGTTGAGAGTTGATTGACTAAATCTTCAAAAATATGACTCGGGTGACTAACTTGTCTATTTTTCGTTTGGGTGACTGAAAGGGTACTTCAATATGATATGTCAGCGTTTTTTGAGGAAAAAACATTGGAATACCTAAAATTTAGCTAAATTCCGACAAAAGTTTCATACATATTACCAAAATAATGGGTTATGTTAGCACTGGTTATGCCGGAGGTTATCTATTTATTGTCGTGACTTATGTTCCATACAGTAATTTTTATTAAAAATGTATTAAATTTTGGCAAAGGGTATCTGATTGATAAAATTCTTAAACTTTAGGATACTTAGTAGATAAAACTTTTAGAACTCCGAAGCTAGGTGTGATTGGGGGAGAGTAATACAAGAATGGGTGACCTCCAAGGAAGTCCTCGTGTTGACAACCCTATAAGGTTGGGAGTCCTCGGAAACAGCCTCTCGGCAGGGGTTACACTCTGAAGGGGTAAGGCTGCGT
This sequence comes from Simmondsia chinensis, assembly GCA_018398585.1. NCBI lineage: Eukaryota > Viridiplantae > Streptophyta > Magnoliopsida > Caryophyllales > Simmondsiaceae > Simmondsia > Simmondsia chinensis. Next base: position 10,535,472 of record JAGTTD010000014.1, read on the forward strand.
ACATCCATCCCCCAGACCCCGCTTCGGCGAGAGCCTTTGAAACAATGGGTCTGTTGTTATTGTAGTAGATAAAACTTTTAAATCTTAAAATATCTCATTATATATATATTGTAACTTTTAGAATATTTAGTTGATTCCAAACCTCATGGTATCTAAATAGTAACGTCCCTAGTTAGCTTATTTTTGTACATTTCCTCCAATAGTGTATTAAAAAATTATAATAAGGACCCAAAATTTAAAGCCCATTTGGCATTGTTTTCCTTTTATAGTTTTTTTTTTGTTTTTTTTTTATATTTTCGATAATCTATAAACTAGATTTTCAAAATATTTTTTCTTGTTTTTGTTTTATGTTTTTGTTTTCTCTCAAATTAGAAGATAAAGGAACCCAAAAAAAAAAAAAAAAATGTTGCTTCCTAAATTCGTCCACCATTTCAGTGCAATATTATCTCTGTTTCCCTGCTCATATTTTTACCCCAATGTTTCGTGTTCCTCTTGCTATCCTGAATGGCATCTAGTTCGAGTTCTTCTAGGGCATCGAACGGCAAGCAAGTTGCTCGTCTGTTATACCAGTTTAAGGTGTAACCTAGAAATTAGGGTTAGGGTTGATAGAATTGAGAAAGAGAGTGAGATGAGAGAGAGAAATAGAAGAAGGAGATGAGAAGTTAGAGAGTTTAGATGAGAAGTATTTGGTTTGTCATTGATTGCCTCCAAAGATCACTTACATTCCTATTTATACTAAATGACACCTCTAATTACATGTAACATCGCCCTAGGGATGATTTGACTTCAAATATTAACGAGCTTGAATTGTCCGAAGATGAGAATGTGAGTGCTGCTCTGAAAGACCTTGTCCTAGTGGGTAAAATCATGTAGAGCAGTTCTGTGGAAGGCATGGTCATTGCAAGGTTCTATCCATATTCATGACATTGGAGGTAATATGTTTCTATTTCTCTTTCAAAATGGCCGTGATAAAAGAAGAATCCTAGAAGAATCTCCATCGTCACTGAATGATTCGCATTTAGTGCTTAAGGAATGGTCGGGCTATGATAGTCCCTATGAAATGGACGGAGTTTTGGATCCCAGTCCATGGTCTTCCTCTTGACCTGATGTCTAGAAGTAATGCCTTGAGAATAGCTAAGTATTTTCTGAAAGATGAGGGAGTGCCGTGGTGTAAGTTTATCAGAATGAGACTCGTGGTTGATATTAGCTCACCCCAGTTGAAGGGGTTTTGGTTGAAGCATAAGGAAAAATCTGATATCTGGATTCATTTCAAGTATGAAAAGACTTTTGGATTATTGTTATATTTGTGGATGTCTTGCGCATATTAACAAAAAAATGCCCCTCTCATGGGAAGTTTGAAGATGAGGAGTCTTTTGATAACTCGCTTATTGCTGTGGAGTTCAAGGCTGACAAGATTTCACTCTCTATTCCGGTTTTGGAAAATAGTGATGCTATTAAGGAGGATTCTCCGGCTCCATATGGTTTGGATCTGGTTGTTAAGGACAAGAGACAAGAGGACCATCTTACTTACAAAATTTTGGAAGAGAATATGATCACCTTTCAAAGATGCATATTGTCCCCTTCTCGGAAATCCATGTATCCTTGATTTTGAAAAGATGGATGATCAAGGTCGACTTATAGGTCCCCCCTCTGTTGGATCCCTAGGTGCCAACTAGAAGCGATTGGGTATGGCTTCCAATTTTGTGGCAGTTAAAAAAGGTGCAAGAATGGCTTTGAGAGAAGTCATGAGTTCAGTGGTTAGCAGATCGACCATTGGCAATTGGGTTTTATGTGATTTGTGGGCTGAGGACTCCGATGGGTCTATTTAATCTGTTACAATGATCATGAGGTTGAGAATGCTATGTTACTTGGGGATGCTTTAGTTAGTTCTCAAAGAACGGGTGTTATCAGAAGGTTTACAAGTCTCAAAAAGGTGGCTAGAGCTAGGTTTTCCTATGGTGTGGCTGTCAACCCAAGTCTTCCTCTCCAGGCCAGGGTAGGGGTGTTTGCTCCAACATTGTTTTGTTGGAAAGTAACAACGGCATGATTCTCGACGTATCCAATTATGGATTTACAACAGGTGTCCCAAAACACTCGCCTCTTCATCCATGAGTATTACATGTTGGAACTGTCAAGTTGTGGCCTAGCCCCGATAGTTCAAGCTCTCAACGAGCTCTTGCGTCATTTTAGGCCGAGGGTTTCATTTCTCAGTGAAACAAATCAGAAATGTGACAGTTTGAATAAAATATCTGATAGAATTAATTTTCATTTCAACTTCTTTGTTGATCCACTGCGCAAGGGGGGTGGTTTGGCTTTGTTTTGGAATTCTGATTTCTAGATTGATATCCGCCTTTCTTCTGAAAACTTTGTTTGTACCTTCATTCTTGAGATGAGCTCGGGTAAGAAGTGGAAGCAGGTTTTTGTTTATGGTGAACCGGTTTTGTGCCATAGGAAAGACTTCTGGATTCGTATGAGGTAGCTTGTTTGGGGTTTTGCGGGGTCGGTCTCTATTGCAGGGGATTGTAATGCTATTCTTCTTCTCTTGACAAATTGAGTTATGTTCCTACAACGGATTATCACCTTAGTTTCTTGAATGGGTTTCTTGATGATTGTAATCTGTTTGAAATGGAATTAGGGGGATGCAGATTTTCTTGGTCTAACGGGCAATATGGTTCAAGGTGTATTATGGCAAGACTTGACAAAGTGGTTATCAATTCTGAGTGGCTCGCTTTGTTTCCTAATATTAATGTTTCTCTCCTCCCAGCTTCTGGATCCGATCACTCCCCGATGTTGTTGTGGTTGAATGATTCGATTTCAAAACCAAGATTCTCGTTTATGTTTGAGTCTAAGTGGCTACTTTTTGAGGGGTACTATGATGTTATTTCCCAGATCAGGTTGGGGGTCCTCAGAAACAGCCTCTCATCAGGGTCTCACTCTGACGGGGTAAGGCTGCGTACATCGTACCCCCCCAGACCCTGTGCAAGCGGGAGCCCCTATGGCACTGGGACTATTGTTGTTGTTGTTGTTGTTGACTGTGATGTTATTTCAAAGGCTTGGTAGCTGAGAGCCTCTACTTCCGTTGCTCCCTCCTTTGTTTCCAAGTTGGCCAAGTGTAGAAACTTCCTATCTAAGTGGAGTAAAGAGACTATGTAATACCCGGCCTAATTAAATTAAATTCGGTATTACAATATATGAAACTAAGGGTATTTAAATTAAATTAGACTCTATTGAATAATATGTAAAATTTAGGGTATTTAAATTAGGTTAAAACTTACTAGTATTTCGATTAGGTTTCAAAATTAAAATAAAGAAACAAATAAATATGTAAAAGAAAACCAAAAAGGAAACAAAAAAGAAAAGAGAAGGAAAAGAAAAAAAAAATTAAAAGTACAAAATTTAACGGGAAATCGTACGGTTTAGACCCCCAGCCCCCCCTTAATCTTTTTTAGACCCCTCTAACCTTAAATATACTTTTTTGGACAAAAATGCCCTCCTACCTCACCCCCCCCCCCCTCCGTCCTCTCTCTCTCTCCCTTTCTCTCTCCTCATTTAATACAAGGCAGACAAAAGGACACTTTTTTGACTTTTTCACTCTTCCTTTTCTCCATTTTTTTTTTCCTTTCGAATTTTTTTGTCAAAAAAAAAATATTATTTTCAAATTTTCCCTTTCTTCTTCTTCCCTCCCAGACCTTGTTTAGGTGTGTTTCAAGTAATTAGTGGTGTCTGAAATAAAATCATACACTGTGTATGATGCATTATAATGCTGTAAAGTGAACTTATTCAGGTGTATCACAAGAAATTAGTGGTAAATGACTTATTATACACAATGTATGATAGGTTATAATGGCATAAAATCGACTTTTGCTGGTTTTTTCAAGTCATAAGGGGTACAGTGGTCTGAAATCGAATCATACACTGGGTATGATGCGTTTTAATGGTGTAAAATGAACTTATTCAGGTGTATTCCAAGCAATTAGTGGTAAAAGACTTGTCATACACAATGTATGATAGGTTTTAATGGCATAAAATCAACTTTTACTGGTTTTTTCAAATAATTACTGTTACAGTGGGCTGAAATCGAATCATACAATGGGTATGACGAGTTAAAATGGTTTAATATGAACCTTTTCAGGTATGTTTCAAGTAATTAGTGGTAAATGACCTATCATACACAAATTATTATAAGTTTTAATGGCATGAAATCAACTTTTGCAGATTTTTTTATGTAATTACTGTTGCAGTGGTCTGAAATCGAATCATACACTGGGTATGATGCGTTTTAATTGTGTAAAATGAACTTATTCAGGTGTATTTCAAGCAATTAGTGGTAAATGACTTATCATACACAATGTATGATAGGTTATAATGGCAAAAAATTAACTTTTGCAGTTTTTTCAAGTAATTAGGGGTATAGTGGTCTGAAATCGAATTATACACTGGGTATGATGCGTTTTAATGGTGTAAAATAAACTTATTAAGGTGTAGTTCAAGCAATTAGTGGTAAATGACTTATCATACACAATGTATGATAGGTTATAATGGCAAAAAATCAACTTTTGCTGTTTTTTTCAAATAATTAGGGGTAAGTGGTCTGAAATCGAATCATGCACTGGGTATGATGCGTTTTAATGGTGTAAAATGAACTTATTCAGGTGTATTCCAAGAAATTAGTGGTAAATGACTTGTCATACACAATGTATGATAGGTTTAAATGGCATAAAATCAACTTTTACTGATTTTTTCAAGTAATTAGGGGTATAGTGGTCTGAAATCGAATCATATACTGGGTATGATGAGTTTTAATGGTGTAAAATGAACTTATTCAGGTGTAGTTAAAACAATTAGTGGTAAATGACTTATCATACACAATGTATGATAGGTTATAATGGCATAAAATCAACTTTTTGCTTTTTTTTTTAAGTAATTAGGGGTAAAGTGGTCTGAAATCGAATCATAAACTGGGTATGATGCATTATAGTGGTGTAAAGTGACCTTATTCAGGTATACTTGAAGTAATTAGCGGTAAAGAACTTGTCATACACAATGTATGGTAGGTTTTATTGGCATAAAATCAACTTTTGCAGGTTTTTTCATGTATTTATGGGTACAGTGGTCTGAAATCTGCTTATATACGTGTATTTCAAGTTTTATTGGTGTATGATGCACTTCATACACGGTGTATGATGGGTTATATTTGTGTAAAATCAGCGTGTATTTGTGTATTTTGGGATGTGTATTTAGAAAAAAAATATACATTTTGAGTGAAGTAATCCGTACGATTTCCCTTCAAAAAGGCCCTCCCATTCACCCCCCCCCCCCCCCCCCCCCCCCAACCCGTCCCCTTTCTCTCTCCTCATTTAATGCGCAGCCGATTACTGTACTTTAGCCCCTCCATTTCTCTCTCTTCATTTAATGCAAAAGTACATATTTTTACTTTATGTCATGTAACTTGCTTCTCACTCTATTCCTCCCTTCTTCTCATTTACCGCCCATTTACTCACCTCTTATTCATGGTATTTGTTACTTTTCTCTTAATCTGAATTCCCCAAGTCCATTTTTCTCTCATTTTTCTCTCAATCTGCTACATTGGGCCCTCGGAAGAAGAAGAAGAAGAAGCCGTTTTAAGATCGTGTTTGAAGCTTCGTGGCTTTGCTGTAGGTTCAACGTTGAGTCCTTACACACATTTCACAATTTTCAGATCAGATATTGAAGGTAACATGACCATTTGCTGACATTGTCGTTAATGTATCATTGTCCTATGAGGTCGGTGTGTTATAAGTCGTTTATGGTTTATGATTGGTTTAAATGATGTATTATAACTTTCTTTTGGTGTGTTTGAACTCATTAGTGGTGTATGATTAGTCATACATCGTGTATGATAGGTTTTAATGGTGTGAAATCAACTTGTTTAGGTGTGCTTCATGTAAATAGTGTAGTATGATCTATCATACACCGTGTATGATAGGTTTGAATGGTGTGAAATCAATTTGTGTTTGTGTATGTTAAGTAATTAATGGTGTATAATCAGTCATATACTGTGTAGGATTGGGTTTAATGGTGTATAACCAACTTGTGTTTGTGTGTGTTAAGTAATTAGTGGTGTATAATCAATCATACACTGTGTATGATTGGTTTTAATAGTGTATAACCAACTTGTGTATGTGTATGTTAAGTAATTAATGGTATATAATCAGTCATACACTGTGTAGGATTGGGTTTAATGGCGTATAACCAACCTGTGTATGTGTATGTTAAGTAATTAATGGTGTATAATCAGTCATACACTGTGTAGGATTGGGTTTAATGGTGTATAACCAACTTGTGCAGACGTTTTTTAAGTAATTAGTGGTTTATGAGCAACCATACACTGTGTATGATTGGGTTTAATGGCGTATAACCAACCTGTGTATGTGTATGTTAAGTAATTAATGGTGTATAATCAGTCATACACTGTGTAGGATTGGGTTTAATGGTGTATAACCAACCTGTGTTTGTGTATGTTAAGTAATTAATGGTGAATAATCCATCATACACTGTGTATGATTGGTTTTAACTGTGTATATAATGGGGCATATTAAACCATACACTGTGTATGAGAGCTTCAAAGGGTGTATGATGAACTTATTTTGGTGTCTTTCAAGTACAGAATGGTGTATGGTTTACCATACACCGTGTATGATAGCTTTGATTAGTCTAGGATGAACCTGTTTTGGTATCTTTCGTGTATAGAATGTGGTATCCTTAACCATAGACCGTGTATGATTGCTTTAAAGGGTGTGTGATGAACTTGTTTATGACTGTAACGCAAATCATACACCATGTATTCTTTCTTAAAGTAGTGTTATTTGTGTATTATGGTTTTAAACCAATCATACACCATTTTTAGTGGTTTCAATGCTGTACTTTCATTCCACCCTAGTGTGTTTCATGTCAATTTTGCTTTGATATCATGTTTTATTCTTGTCCACAGTAATGGGTGATGCTGCTATTGCATGCGTTCTCTACGGTGGCCACTTTAGGGAGAGGGCAAAGTACGCTGGTGAAAAATTGTCTTATATTTTTGTGGATGAGAAAACTGACTTCGCTAGTTTGCAAAGGACTGTGGCGGAGGTGATTGGTGCTCAGTTGGATGCGGGTTCAAAGATGCATTTTCAATCTTTCACCGCCGTTCCGGCCGTGCCCTTGTACGATGTCATTGACGATAGGTCCGTTATGTTTTGGAAGGCACTAGCCAAAGAAGATAGGGCGAAGCATCCTTTGATCGTAACTGTAGAGTCATCCGGTAACAGGAATCCTAGCTTCGATTGGCAACGAACTCCCTTTCAAACAATTCCCGATGGTGACGAGAATAGTGGCCGTTCGCACCCTGAGGTTCCCGAGACTTCTGGTGGATGTATGGATGCGGGGATGGAAGAAGAAGCCCGTGTAGATGCATCTGATGTAGATTTGAACATGCCTATTGTGACGGTTGAGGCAACAGCAACAGGTGGAGATTGGGAAAATTCCAATCAAAGTGCATGGGATAATTTGGACAATATCAATTTATCCCAGGTGCAACCGACTGTACCTGATGCCTCACCTCCAGAGGAGCACACTTACAAGCATTGTAATATTTCCCGTGAAGACCCTCTGATTGTCGAACCTGAATTGGAACGGAATGCGGAACCCAGCGGTCAACCGAATGTCCACCCTGACATCCAAGCTGCTAGTGATCCTCGTTCTGATGATGAGGCTGGCTCTGATGATGAGAGGAGCCGGATTAACTGGGTATATGCGCAGGGCCAGATGGTTGAGGATATTGAAGTCAATCAAATATTTATGACGAAGAGGGACTTGTTGACTAACCTGGCAGTGATTGCGCTTAGGGAAAAATTTGAATTCAGGAGGTACAAGTCGAACAAATCCTTAACGGTTGTCCGCTGCGCACAAGAGGGCTGCACATGGAGGGTTCGGGCTACGTGTGTAGCAGATGGTGGCTGCTGGATGGTTACAAAAGTAGAAAAGAACCACAACCACCCTAGCGATCTCACCACTGTTAGACACAGGCAGGCAACCAGTTGGGTCGCCGGGGAGTGCGTCCGCAAGAAACTTGTGAACCCCGGGAGAGTGTTCAAGCCACGAGATGTCATAGATGACATCCGCAGTTGCTACGGTGTCGATATCAGCTACAGTGTTGCTTGGAGGGCGAGAGAGTTTGCATACGACAATGTTAGATTGGGTACAGCCGAAGAGTCCTATGCATTCTTGCCTGCCTATCTGCAAGTCCTCAAACAGACTGACCCCGGTACCACATTTTATTTACAGACAGATGATGAAAGTAGGTTTCAGTACCTCTTCATTGCGTTTGGTGCTTCACTTAATGGGTACCGGTTTTGCCGGCCGGTTGTGAGCATTGACGCAACCGGGGTGTTCTGTTCATGGCCATTTGCCACGATGCCAACCAGCAAATTTTCCCGATTGCTATCGGCATCGGTGATTCAGAGAATGATGCATCGTGGCATTGGTTCCTCAGTAGGTTGAAGGAAGTAACTGGGGAGCCTGCTGGCCATGTCATTGTATCCGATAGACACCAAAGCATCCAACGCGCGGTGGAAGAACTTTTCCCTGTCACATTTCACGGGCTCGGCATGTACCACTTGCTGAACAACTTGAAGGCTAAATTCAAGAGCAACAGGAAGCATTTGGATCAGTACTACTACAAAGCAGCCAAAGCATACAATATTCAAGAATTCCATAGTTTGTTTTTCAGTTTATGTTGTGCCGTACCCGGGGCTAAAGATTACTTGGAAAATGTGGGACTGGACAAGTAGACTCGTTCCCACTCCCCTTATCGTCGGTCCAACATAATGACGACAAACATTTCGGAATCCATGAATGCTGTATTGGTCAAGGTACGTGGCTATCCAATTACAGCCCTTGTTGATGAGTGTAGGCTACTGTTGCAGAGGTGGTTTCACGAAAGAAGAGCCAAGGCTGAAGCTTGCATCAGTACAATGTCCCCCGACGTCGAAAAAAAATTACAAGACAAATTCAAGTTAGCAAGAACGATGACGGTAAGCTCCGTACATATTGTCATGTTTAATCCTTACTACAAAGCATGTTTATAGCATGTTGGTGCTCTTCGAGTGTGAAATCCGCTAATTTTGGTGCCCTTCGAGTGTTTCGTTGCTTATGTTTTGTTGTTTTTTTTTTAATTTTTTTTATTTTTCTCATATTTTTGTATTTTGCATGCACCTTGGTTGTTTGACGCGTTTGTCTATTATTGTGGTAATGCAGATATTGCGAGCTAATGATCATACGTTCGACGTCATCGATGGGGAGCAAAACTTTGTAATAGATATGTCGCTCTGGACATGTACCTGCCGCAGGTTTCAGCTTGAGCAGCTTCCATGTGAGCATGCGTTAGCAGTGGTACAGCACAGTCCTTATGCTCTGTACGACTTGTGCTCGCCGTACTACAGTAGAGAAAATTGGTATGAGTCGTATAGAAGTGTCGTCTACCCGATGCCGCACATAAGTGACTGGTTATCCCGCGTGATGTAGCTGACATGAATCTTCTTCCACCCGACGTTAGAACCTCTTCTAGGAGGAGGCGAAAGAGGAGGATTCAGTATGTCGGTGAGGAGCGTGTTCATCAAAGGTGCAGTCGGTGCAAGGAACACGGGCATAACCGATCCACGTGCAAGAATCCAATTGCTCTGCATCCTAGTGGCAAATGCACCTCATCCAACTCCGGCTGTCCATCTCAAGTCCCTCCTCCAAATTAACTTACAGTCTTCAAATGTATAAATTTTACTTGTGACATTCCTATATAATTTCGTTTTACCATAGGATTTACATTGTACATTACCATAGGATTTATGTTGTATCCAGTGTACTGAAAATTGTCGAAAGGTTGTGATGTGTATGTAATAGGGTAATGAAAATTGTGTATATTTCCATACTGTTGTATATTCCTGTAATGAAAACTGTCAATGAATTGATTTGAAGTTCGTCCCAATTGTGTGTTCTAAGTGGTTGATGTATTTTTCAAGTGTGTTACGATGTATGTCGACATGCATGGCTGGTGTATCGCCACACATATCAGCATCAAAGGTGTCCACAGGTCTGCGTCGCCACACTAAGTAGTTGAAACACACTTGTACAAGTTGATTTCACAGCATTAATACTTGTCATACAGTAAGTATGGTAAGTCATACACCACTAAGTAGTTGAAACACACTTGTACAAGTTGATTTCACACCATTAATACTCATCATACACTATGTAATGTAGGTAATACACCACTAAGTAGTTGAAACACATTTGTACAAGTTGATTTCGCACCATTAATACTCATCATACACTAAGTATGGTAAGTCATACACCACTAAGTAGTTGAAACACACTTGTACAAGTTGATTTCGCACCATTAATACTCATCATACACTAAGTATGGTAAGTCATACACCACTAAGTAGTTGAAACACACTTGTACAAGTTAATTTCACACCATTAATACTGGTCATACACTAAGTATGGTAAGTCATACACCACTAAGTAGTTGAAACACCCTTGTAGAAGTTGATTTCACTTGTACAAGTTGATTTCGCACCATTAATACTCATCATACACTAAGTATGGTAAGTCATACACCACTAAGTAGTTGAAACACACTTGTACAAATTAATTTCACACCATTAATACTGGTCATACACTAAGTATGGTAAGTCATACACCACTAAGTAGTTGAAACACACTTGTAGAAGTTGATTTCACACCATTAATACTCATCATACACTATGTATGGTAGGTAATACACCACTAAGTAGTTGAAACACACTTGTACAAGTTGATTTCACACCATTAATACTCATTGTACACTATGTATGGTAAGTAATACACCACTAAGTAGTTGAAACACACTTGTACAAGTTGATTTCATACCATTAATACTGGTCATACACTAAGTATGGTAAGTCTTATACCACTAAGTAGTTGAAACACACTTGTAGAAGTTGATTTCAAACCATTAATACTCATCATACACTATGTATGGTAAGTCATACACCACTAAGTAGTTGAAACACACTTGTACAAGTTGATTTCACACCATTAATACTCATCATACACTATGTATGGTAGGTCATACACCACTAAGTAGTTGAAACACACTTGTACAAGTTGATTTCACACCATTAATACTCATTGTACACTATGTATGGTAAGTAATACACCTCTAAGTATTTGAAACACACTTGTACAAGTTGATTTCTCACCATTAATATTGGTCATACACTAGGTATGGTAAGTCATACACCACTAAGTAGTTGAAACACACTTGTACAAGTTGATTTCACACCATTAATACTGGTCATACACTAAGTATGGTAAGTCATACACCACTAAGTAGTTGAAACACACTTGTAGAAGTTAATTTCACACCATTAATACTCATCATACACTATGTATGGTAGGTAATACACCACTAAGTAGTTGAAACACACTTGTACAAGTTGATTTCACACCATTAATACTCATTGTACACTATGTATGGTAAGTAATACACCACTAAGTAGTTGAAACACACTTGTACAAGTTGATTTCACACCATTAATACTGGTCATACACTAAGTATGGTAAGTCATACACCACTAAGTAGTTGAAACACACTTGTAGAAGTTGATTTCACACCATTAATACTCATCATACACTATGTATGGTAAGTCATACACCACCAAGTAGTTGAAACACACTTGTAGAAGTTGATTTCACACCATTAATACTCATCATACACTATGTATGGTAGGTAATCCACCACTAAGTAGTTGAAACACACTTGTACAAGTTGATTTCACACCATTAATACTCATTGTACACTATGTATGGTAAGTAATACACCACCAAGTATTTGAAACACACTTGTACAAGTTGATTTTACACCATTAATACTGGTCATACACTAGGTATGGTAAGTCATACACCACTAAGTAGTTGAAACACACTTGTACAAGTTGATTTCACACCATTAATACTGGTCATACACTAAGTATGGTAAGTCATACACCACTAAGTAGTTGAAACACACTTGTAGAAGTTGATTTCACACTATTAAAACTCATCATACACTATATATGGTAAGTAATACACTACTAAGTAGTTGAAACACACTTGTACAAGTTGATTTCACACCATTAATACTTGTCATACACTAAGTATGGTAAGTCATACACCACTAAGTAGTTGAAACACACTTGTACAATTTGATTTCACACCATTATGACTTATCATACACTATGTATGGTAAGTCATACACTACTAAGTAGTTGAAACACACTTGTACAAGTTGATTTCACACCATTAATACTTGTCATACACTAAGTATGGTAAGTCATACACCACTAAGTAGTTGAAACACACTTGTACAAGTTGATTTCACACCATTAAGACTCATCATACACTATGTATGGTAAGCAAAACACTACTAAGTAGTTAAAACACTATAATTGCCACAACTATCAATGAAATTGTGTACCAAGCAATATAAATGCCCTTGTTGATTTATATGGATGAGGCTGACCGGTTGGGGTGGTTGGTGGTTGAACATTGAATGTTCAAGGGTCATAATGGACTACCAAGCAAGATATTTAATAACCTCAACTACCACCTACTTTATCATACCCCTCTCCCACGGTTCTCCCCCTATAAAGAAATGAGATGGACAGGAAGCCAAGCATATACGGTTCTTCAATATATCAACCCGTTTAAATTCCTAATGTAAGTGGCTCTAGCAGCGGCTGTGGTGGGCCAGTGACAGCTGAGACACAAAGAGAGGTGGCACTTCTATGGATCATGTTTCATCAACAGCCTACCAAGCAATTAGTGGTGTATGATCAATCACACATGGTGTACGATGATAAGGATCTTGAACTTTGTATGCATGCAGTGGATGCACTTTACAGACAACATATGCAGAGGGACAACTGTATGTAGTTCCAGCAGTTATATATGTCCAGTTTGTCATACAAATTGTATGCAGGGTTTTAATGTGTGTCAAGTTCTATGTATCATACACAGTGTATGACGAGTTTTATGTATGGTAAAATCACGGGCTGTGCACGTATTTTTAAGTTTGTTGGAAATTATTGGTGTCACACCATTAATACGCTGTGTATGATGAGTTATATGGGTGAAAAATCAAGTTCTACAATTGTGTTTTAGGTACTTAGTGGTGTATAACCAATCATAAACGGTGTAGGATGAGTTTTAATGGTTAATAACAACCTTTGCACGTGTGAATACATCAATAGAAACATACAACAACATCAAAATATACAATATTACATACAACTTTCAATATAATGAATACAATGTAAATCCTTTGGTACAAGTATGCATTTTTATTACGCCATTTGAAAATACATCAATAGGAACATACAACAACATCGAAATATACAATATTACATACAACTTTCAATATAATGAATACAATGTAAATCCTTTGGTACAAGTATGCATTTTTATTACATACAATTTTCAGTATAATGAAAACAATGTATAATGAATAACGTAATTTTATTGACATGTATGCATTTGAAGCCGTTTATTCCTTCCGTGTCTGTACAAGTGTACAGAAGTATACAGCCGTAATTTCCCCATCTGCGCTTGCGCGCATTGGGAGATGCTCAGTCCTTTGGTCAGCAAAAATTCTATGAACTTTACAACAAAAATTCCACAGTCTGACCTGCAGTTAATATTAATACAGATTTCACAGCCAGAAATTATACATCATTGCAAGTAATGACTATTTTGCATCCACTTCATAACCAAAAGTCCAAATGAACGGAATAGTAAAATTGCATGGGAAGTAGATGTCATACCCCCTTTGCTGTGGACATCCATTCCGGTTGTAAGTTACCGAGAAAGGCTTGCCCTTGAACTGTATGAGGTCCTTTCCGACATCCCAAAAATTAACCAATGCTAGAGCATGTGAAAGCAATTTTGCAATTGGTTCCACATGTTCTAATCTTGCTGCCCTGAATTTGGCGGAGTACAAGGAATCAAATACCTGTATCCACCAATCATTAAGATGGATGGCAGCAAGGAACCAATGTTGATTAGGTTGATTAATGGGCATGTATATCCGATCCACGTTGTGGCAGCTGACCCCATACGTGGCATCCCCGGCAAGGAACTTAACGATCAACGAATAAAAATCAGTAAAAGCTGACTCAATCGGGATTCCACTGTTTTGAATCTGTTTTAGTAGGGGTCTAAATTGAGGAGCAACAGTTGTGTCCGCGCATGTTGCCCTCTGGTCGAATTGCTCTGGCCACTGATGTTTCTTCTCCAAAATGTAGTGCAGAATTACATCCATTTCCTGCGATTCCAAACTAATTAGTTGAGACAAGTTGATTTTACACACATAAACAAGTTCATTTTACGCAGTTCAACCTTATGACTAATCATACACCACTCTTTATTCAAAACACACTAACACAGGTTGATTTTACACCTTTAGCATCAACCATACACGGTGTATGGCTAGTAATACAACACTTACTTACTTAATACACAATAACATAAGTCGATTTAACACAGGTTGATTTTACTTATTAGTTGACACACGACAAAACTATCATGATGGGAAACATACCTCATCAGTAAGCCAGGCGTCCTCGTTTCTCAACTGATACCAAAATTGACCCGTCGTCACAGTCAAAACAGATAAATCGATTCGTTGATCATTAGGTAACGGAAAAGGGGTCTTCAAATCTCTGTAATATACAATACCAAGCATGATATATAAGCATACCATAAGAAAGATGATTTCAGACCACTGTAACAGTAATTACTTGAAAAAATCAGCAAAATCTGATTTTATGCCATTAAAACATATCATACATTGTGTATGACAAGTCTTTTACCACTAATTGCTTGGAATACACCTGAATAAGTTCATTTTACACCATTATAACGAATCATATATAGTGTATGATTCGATTTCAGAACACTAACAGTAATTACTTGAAAAAACCAGCAAAAGTTGATTTTATGCCATTAAAACCTATTATACATTGTGTATGCCAAGTCATTTACGACTAATTGCTTAAAATACACCTGAATCGAATCATTTTACACCATTAAAATGCATCATACCCAGTGTATGATTCGATTTCAGACCACTGTACCCCTAATTACCTGAATAAAACAGCAAAAGTTGATTTTATGCCATTATAACCTATCATACATTGTGTATGATAAGTCATTCACCACTAATTTCTTGTGATACACCTGAATAAGTTCACTTTACAACATTATAATGCATCATACACAGTGTATGATTTTATTTCAGACACCACTAATTACTTGAAATACACCTAAGAAAGATGCATTCTAGAAACATTTACATACAAATTAACAAAAAGCATCGTGCAAAATCATACTCACTTAGCGACCGTTGCATGGAAACTTTTGTAAAAATCTTCAAAATCTTCTATGTCTTTGTCGGAGGGAGGCTGGAATGGATTGAAGGGCAGAACTGGCTCCGGTCCGGGATGGGTAATTTTTGCCCGTTTGCTCTTACCCTCCGCAGTCCATTCCTCACCTTTGTACTTAGGGTTTGGCTTGGGGTCCCTCCTCTCTTGCCCCAAACTACACACTGTCTCCGGCAATGTCAACAAGTTTTCAACACCTTCCACATGCGGTGACGATGGTTCCTTGAAGACATTTTCCTCGGCCCTAGATGGCATAGCACATAGCAAAAGTCAATAAGCATCAACATGCATGAAAACATAATAAATTGGGACACTAACAAGGAATCTAGTGTCTTACCCAGTACGTACAGGAGAAACTATTATGGCTTGCTTAATCGGGGATGGATGAGCGTAAGTCGATGAACATAAGAGCGGCGACGTGGGCTGCCCTTGACGGTCTGAGAGCAGCTCCTTAATCAGTGCATCCTGAGCCTCAAATCGTCGTTTGTACATTTGCAGCATTCGCTGGTGGGCTTCAAGCTGCATCCGTACCATTTGCACCTCTTTATCCATCGCTTCGAGTCTCTCCATAACCTGCAATAAGTCCT
The DNA here is from genome assembly GCA_018398585.1 of Simmondsia chinensis. Taxonomy (NCBI): domain Eukaryota; kingdom Viridiplantae; phylum Streptophyta; class Magnoliopsida; order Caryophyllales; family Simmondsiaceae; genus Simmondsia; species Simmondsia chinensis. Next base: position 10,551,535 of record JAGTTD010000014.1, read on the forward strand.
CCAAATTGGTATAATCAGCAAATTTGAATAATGTAGTATCCACACGGATAAAAATGCGATTAAATAAACACAAAACAATTCATCATACCGATTGGTCCGCCGAATTGGTTGACGTAGGATACGGGTCCTCCCTGGATGCCGGCAACGGAGGTTGAGTTGCCAATGGTTGTGGCTCCTCACCAAGCTCTACTGGCATTACCATAACAGGAGATTGAAACCCCTCCTCAGCATCCTCAGCATAGGGAATGCCTTGTAGATTAGGCTGACCGGCTTCCGCACTCGTCAGTCTAATCGGTTCGGCATTCAATTGCTGATCAAAGGAAGATACATCATATACACGTTAGTAAAATTACAAAACACACTTCTAACCCAAAATATATGAAACATACAGTAGTAAAACAATAACAACATAGTGTATTTATTACCTGATCAAATACCGTTGAGAGCAGAGCGGAGTACGGAGCCTTAACGGACATCTTCCAGTTAAGGATCCGCCCAAGAGGCTGGTCGCCAACCCTCACCGCCCCAACATTGGCAAGTTCTGGAAGGGTTTCCAGGGCAAATATGGAAGCCACATCGTAGAACCCGTGGACGGAGTAGGTATTCTCCAAACCGTGGTGCATTCTTGCAGCGAAATCCTTGAGCTTCCACACCAAGAATTTCCAGCTCAAGGATCCCAATGCAACACGATTGAAAGAGTCCACATCGTCCACGAGGGCCAGGATGTTCGGGTCAATGCCCGTTCGCTTGCGTTTGGTGAACAGTAGACCCTCGACGAGGTACGCAACAGCAAGCTTAACCTGGTCCTCCATGATGGAGCAGGTTCTGCATGCATCAAAAAGCTGCTGCCTAGTCATCCTCCCCCTCATGCCATACTTGGCAACCAGCCTGTTGGGACCACCACGTACATCTTCCACACCGGCATATCTCAAGCCGGTGAGAATGCAAAACTCCCTCCTTCCAAGGTGCACTACCTTCCCACCAAATAAGAATGATAACTCCTCGGGATTGGGGTTGGCCACCTGGTGGAGAAGGACAACGTGAATGAGACTATGCCAGAAGCTGACATTGGTCTCACTCAGCCCAAGCAGATGCCCGACATTGTATTGTGAGGCAAGGGCAAGCTGTAATGCAAAACACTTTCAGTTAATATGGGATCATAAATGTCATTGTCAAAAGTCAACATAATTAAAATGGATACAGTGTCAAAGCTTGGCTTCGTCGTCCTTCAAGATTTCCTTTATCTCCGTAACAACCTTGGTTGACAAACCTATTTGGTTGACTTGGAGGAATTTCCAGAAACCCCTCGGGAAAATGTAATCAACCTCAACTGCAGGACGGCTCTTCCTACATGTGTAAAATGCCATCTGAAATAAAAGCAATACACCATTAATTACTGAACACAAACAGACACACTTTGGTTCTACACCATTGAAACAAATCATACAGAGTGTATGATTGATTATACACCACCACTAATTACTTATAATACACAAACACAAGTTGGTTATACACCATTAAAACCAATCCTACACACTGTATGATCGATTATACACCACTAATTACTTAACATAAACAAACACAGGTTGGTTATACACCATTAAACCCAATCAGACACACTGTATGGTTGCTCATAAACCACTTACTTAAAAAACATATACACAAGTTGATTTTACACCAATAAAACCAATCTTACACACTGTATGGTTGCTCATATGAAACATGCAGAAGTTCATTATACCACAAAGGTCGATTTTACGTGAAAAAAAATCACAAAACATGCAGAAGATCATTTTACACAAATAAAAAACACTAATCACAAAGCCACTAACACCAAAACCCTAAACCCTAACAAATACTATGCACTATGTTCAGGAAATGGTACGAAACAAATGGATATTATACATTGGAGCACCAAAACCCTAAACCCTACAAAAATAACTCTTACTCACCTTCGAAAATGGTGATTAAAGACTGGACCAGCTATAGATCAAGGATGAAAGTGTGAAAACAGAGGTCAGACCCACGGGAACGAGAATTGCAGCTGAAGTAGAGGAGAAAGAGGATGAACAAATTCGCAAAGAGGAGAGAGAGAATGAACGGGTGAGAGAAAGAGGAGAGTGACTGGTGGCTTGTAAAACAAGTTGCTTATGGGGAAGACAGCAAGGCGGGAAGGGGTTTTACAGCTGTATGTAAATAAGACGAGAGCAGGGGTACGGATGGGATGGCATTAAATGAGGAGAGAGAAAGGAGACGGGTTGGGGGGGGGGTGAATGGGAGGGCCTTTTTGAAGGAAAATCGTACGGATTACTTTACTCAAAATGTATATTTTTTTTCTAAATACACATCCCAAAAATACACAAATACACGCTGATTTTACAGAAATATAACCCTTCATACACCGTGTATGGAGTGCATCATACACCAATAAAACTTGAAATACACGTATATAAGCAGATTTCAGACCACTGTACCCATAAATACATGAAAAAACCAGCAAAAGTTAATTTTATGCCAATAAAACCTATCATACATTGTGTATGACAAGTTCTTTACCGCTAATTACTTCAAGTATATCTGAATAAGGTCACTTTACACCACCTATAACGCATCATACCCAGTTTATGATTCGATTTCAGACCACTGTACCCCTAATAACTTGAAAAAAAACAGCAAAAGTTGATTTTATGCCATTATAACCTATCATACATTGTGTATGATAAGTCATTTACCACTAATTGTTTTAACTACACCTGAATAAGTTCATTTTACACCATTAAAACTCATCATACCCAGTGTATGATTCGATTTCAGACCACTATACCCCTAATTACTTGAAAAAACTAGTAAAATTTGATTTTATGCCATTTAAACGTATCATACCCAGTGTATGATTCGATTTCAGACCACTTACCCCTAATTACTTGAAAAAAATAGCAAAAGTTAATTTTTTTGCCATTATAACCTATCATATATTGTGTATGATAAGTCATTTACCACTAATTGTTTTAACTACACCTGAACAAGTTCATTTTACACCAATAAAACTCATCATACCCAGTCTATGATTTGATTTCAGACCACTATACCCCTAATTACTTGAAAAAACCAGTAAAAGTCAATTTTATACCATTTAAACCAATCATACATTGTGTATGACGAGTCATTTACCACTGATTTCTTGGAATACACCTGAATAAGTTCATTTTACACCATTAAAACGCATCATACCCAGTGTATGATTCGATTTCAGACCACTTACCCCTAATTACTTGAAAAAAACAGCAAAAGTTGATTTTTTGCCATTATAACCTATCATACATTGTGTATGATAAGTCATTTACCACTAATTGTTTTAACTACACCTGAATAAGTTCATTTTACACTATTAAAACTCATCATACCCAGTGTATGATACGATTTCAGACCACTATACCCCTAATTACATAAAAAAATCTGCAAAAGTTGATTTCATGCCATTAAAACCTATAATAATTTGTGTATGATAGGTCATTTACCACTAATTACTTGAAACATGGCTGAAAAGGTTCATATTAAACCATTTTAACTCATCATACCCATTGTATGATTCGATTTCAGCCCACTGTAACAGTAATTACTTGAAAAAACCAGTAAAAGTTGATTTTATGCCATTAAAACCTATCATACATTGTGTATGACAAGTCATTTACCACAAATTGCTTGAACTACACCTGAATAAGTTCATTTTAAACCATTAAAACGCATCATACCCAGTGTATGATTTGATTTCAGACCACTGTACCCCTTATTACTTGAAAAAATCAGCAAAAGTTGATTTTATGCCATTATAACCTATCATACATTGTGTATGATAAGTCATTTACCACTAATTTCTTGAAATACACCTGAAAAAGTTCATTATAACCATTTTAAGGGATCATACGCAGTGTAGGACCGGATTTCAGACCACTGTAAGACTAAATACATAAAAAAAACTGCAAAAGTTGATTTTAAGCCATTAAAACCTATAATAATTTGTGTATGATAAGTCATTTATCACTAATTACTTGAAACATACATGAAAAGGTTCATATTAAACCATTTTAACTCATCATACCCATTGTATGATTCGATTTCAGCCCACTGTACCCCTAATTACTTGAAAAAAATAGCAAAAATTGATTTTATGCCATTATAACCTATCATACATTGTGTATGATAAGTCATTTACCACTAATTGTTTTAACTACACCTGAATAAGTTCATTTTACACCATTAAAACTCATCATACCCAGTGTATGATTCGATTTCAGACCACTATACCCCTAATTACTTGAAAAAATCAGTAAAAGTTGATTTTATGTCATTTAAACCTATCATACATTGTGTATGACAAGTCATTTACCACTAATTTCTTGGAATACACCTGAATAAGTTCATTTTACATCATTAAAACGCATCATACCCAGTGTATGATTCGATTTCAAACCACTTACCCCTAATTACTTGAAAAAAAAGCAAAAGTTAATTTTTTTGCCATTATAACCTATCATACATTGTGTATGATAAGTCATTTACCACTAATTGCTTGAACTACACCTGAATAAGTTCATTTTACACCATTAAAACGCATCATACCCAGTATATGATTCGATTTCAGACCATTATACCTCTAATTACTTGAAAAAAACTACAAAAGTTAATTTTTTGCCATTATAACCTATCATACATTGTGTATGATAAGTCATTTACTACTAATTGCTTGAAATACACCTGAATAAGTTCATTTTACACCATTAAAATGCATCATACCCAGTGTATGATTCGATTTCAGACCACTGCAACAGTAATTACATAAAAAAATCTGCAAAAGTTGATTTCATGCCATTAAAACCTATAATAATTTGTGTATGATCGGTCATTTACCACTAATTACTTGAAACATACCTGAAAAGGTTCATATTAAACCATTTTAACTCGTCATACCCATTGTATGATTCGATTTCAGCCCGCTGTATCAGTGATTACATGAAAAAACCAGTAAAAGTTGATTTTATGCCATTAAAACCTTTCATACATTGTGTATGACAAGTCTTTTACCACTAATTGCTTGGAATACACCTGAATAAGTTCATTTTGTACCACTAAAACGCATCATACGTAGTGTATGATTCGATTTCAGACCACTGTACCCCTTATTACTTGAAAAAACCAGCAAAAGTTGATTTTATGCCATTATAACCTATCATACATTGTGTATGATAAGTCATTTACCACTAATTTCTTGTGATACACCTGAATAAGTTCACTTTACAGCATTATAATGCATCATACACAGTGTATGATTTTATTTCAGACACTACTAATTACTTGAAATACACCTAAACAAGGTCTGGGAGGGATGAAGAAGAAAGGACAAATTCGGAAATAATATTTTTTTTTTGACAAAAAAATTCGAAAGGAAAAAAAAAATGAAGAAAAGGAAGAGTGAAAAAGTCAAAAAAGTGTCCTATTGCCAGCCTTGCATTAAATGAGGAGAGAGAAAGGGAGAGAGAGAAAGGACGGCTGGGGGGGGGGGGGTGAGGTGGGAGGGCATTTTTGTCCAAAAAAGTCTATTTATGGTTAGAGGGGTCTAAAAAAGAATAAGGTTGGGGTGGGGGTCCAATCCGTACGATTTCCCCTAATTAATAGAAATACACCTGAATAAGTTCATTTTACACGATTATAACGCATCATACACAGTGTATGATTAGCTTTCATACCAATGCACCACTAAATACTTGAAAAAACCTGCAAAAGTTGATTTTATGCCATTAAAACCTATCATACATTGTGTATGACAAGTTATTTACCACTAATTACTTGAAGTATACTTGAATAAGGTCATTTTACACCATTATAACGTATCATACCCAGTGTATGATTCGATTTCAGACTACTGTAACAGTAATTACTTGAAAAAACCAGCAAAAGTTGATTTTATACCGTTACAACCTATCATACATTGTGTATGACAAGTTATTTACCACTAATTACTTAAAATATACCTGAAAAAGTTCATTATACACCATTTTAAGGGATCATACACAGTGTAGGATTAGCTTTCATACCGTTGTACCACTAAATACAAGAAAAACCCTGCAAAAGTTAATTTTATGCCATTAAAACCTATCATACATTGTGTATGATAAGTCATTTACCACTAATGACTTGAAATATACCTGAATAAGTTCATTTTACACCATTATAACGCATCATGCACAGTGTATGATTCGATTTCAGACCACTGTAACAGTAATTACTCGAAAAAACCTACAAAAGTTGATTTTATGCCATTAAAACCTATAATAATTTGTGTATGATAAGTCATTTACCACTAATTACTTGAAACATACCTGAAAAGGTTCATTTTAAACCATTTTAATGCATCATACCCATTGTATGATTCGATTTCAGCCCACGGTAACAGTAATTACTTGAAAAAACCAGCAAAAGTTGATTTTATGCCATTAAAACCTATCATACATTGTGTATGACAAGTCATTTACCACTGATTGCTTGAAATACACCTGAATAAGTTCATTTTACACTATTAAAACGCATCATACCAAGTGTATGATTCGATTTCAGACCACTGTACCCCTTATTACTTGAAAAAACAAGCAAAAGTTGATTTTATGCCATTATAACCTATCATACATTGTGTATGATAAGTCATTTATCACTAATTACTTGAAATACACCTGAATAAGTTCACTTTACAGCATTATAATGCATCATACACAGTGTATAATTTTATTTCAGACACCACTAATTACTTAAAATACACCTAAACAAGGTCTGGGAGGGAAGAAGAAAAAAGGGCAAATTTGGAAATAATATTTTTTTTTGACAAAAAAATTCGAAAAGAAAAAAAAATGAAGAAAAGGAAGAGTCAAAAAAGTGTCATTTTGCCTGTCTTGCATTAAATGAGGAAAGAGAATGGGAGAGAGAGAGAGGACGGATGGAGGGGTGAGGTGGAGGGGCATTTTTGTCCAAAAAGGTCTATTTATGGTTAAGGGGGTCTAAAAAAGAATAAGGTGGGGGTGGGGGGTCCAAACCATACGATTTCCCGTTAAATTTTGTACTTTTAATTTTTTTTTTTCTTTTCTTTTCCTTCTCTTTTCTTTTCTGTTTCCTTTTGGGTTTTCTTTTACATATTTATTTGTTTCTTTATTTTAATTTTGAAACCTAATCGAAATAATAGTAAGTTTTAACCTAATTTAAATACCCTAAATTTTACATATTATTCAATCGAGTCTAATTTAATTTAAATAACCTTAGTTTCACATATTGTAATACCGAATTTAATCTAATTAGGCCGGGTATTACATAGTCTCTTTACTCCACTTAGATAGGAAGTTTCTACACTTGGCCAACTTGGAAACAAAGGAGGGAGCAACGGAAGTACAGGCTCTCAGCTACCAAGCCTTTGAAATAACATCACAGTCAACAACAACAACAACAATAGTCCCAGTGCCACAGGGGCTCCCGCTTGCACAGGGTCTGGGGGGGTAGGATGTACGCAGCCGTACCCCGTCAGAGTGAGACCCTAACGAGAGGCTGTTTCCGAGGACCCCCAACCTGATCTGGGAAATAACATCATAGTACCCCTCAAAAAGTAGCCACTTAGACTCAAACATAAACGAGAATCTTGGTTTTGAAATCTAATCATTCTACTACAACAACATCGGGGAGTGATCGGATCCAGAAGCCGGGAGGAGAGAAACATTAATATTAGGAAACAAAGCGAGCCACTCAGAATTGATAACCACTTTGTCAAGTCTTGCCATAATACACCTTGAACCATATTGCCCGTTAGACCAAGAAAATCTGCATCCCCCTAATTCCATTTCAAACAGATTACAATCATCAAGAAACTCATTCAAGAAACTAAGGTGATAGTCCGTTGTAGGAACATAACTCAATTTGTCAAGAGAAGAAGCAATAGCATTACAATCCCCTGCAATAGAGACCGACCCCTCAAAACCCCAAACAAGCTACCTCATACGAATCCAGAAGTCTTTCCTATGGCACAAAACCGGTTCACCATAAACAAAAACCTGCTTCCACTTCTTACCCGAGCTCATCTCAAGAATGAAGGTACAAACAAAGTTTTCAGAAGAAAGGAGGATATCAATCTAGAAATCAGAATTCCAAAACAAAGCCAAACCACCCCCCTTGCGCAGTGGATCAACAAAGAAGTTGAAATGAAAATTAATTCTATCAGATATTTTATTCAAACTGTCACATTTCTGATTTGTTTCACTGAGAAATGAAACCCTCGGCCTAAAATGACGCAAGAGCTCGTTGAGAGCTTGAACTATCGGGGCTAGGCCACAGCTTGACAGTTCCAACATGTAATACTCATGGATGAAGAGGCGAGTGTTTTGGGACACCTGTTGTAAACCCATAATTGGATACGTCGAGAATCATGTCGTCGTTACTTTCCAACAGAACAATGTTGGAGCAAACACCCCTACCCCGGCCTGGAGAGGAAGGCTTGGGTTGATAGCCACACCACAGGAAAACCTAGCTCTAGCCACCTTTTTGAGACTTGTAAACCTTCTGATAACACCCGTTCTTTGAGAACTAACTAAAGCATCCCCAAGTAACATAGCATTCTCGACCTCATGATCATCGTAACAGATTAAATAGACCCATCGGAGTCCTCAGCCCACAAATCACATAAAACCCAATTGCCAATGGTCGATCTGCTAACCACTGAACTCATAACTTCTCTCAAAGCCATTCTTGCACCTTTTTTAACTGCCACAAAATTGGAAGCCATACCCAATCGCTTCCAGTTGGCACCTAGGGATCCAACAGAGGGGGGACCTATAAGTCGACCTTGATCATCCATCTTTTCAAAATCAAGGATACATGGATTTCCGAGAAGGGGACAATATGCATCTATGAAAGGCGATCATATTCTCTTCCAAAATTTTGTAAGTAAGACGGTCCTCTTGTCTCTTGTCCTTAACAGCCAGATCCAAACCATACGGAGCCGGAGAATCCTCCTTAATAGCATCACTATTTTCCAAAACCGGAATAGAGAGTGAAATCTTGTCAGCCTTGAACTCCACAGCATGAAGCGAGTTATCAAAAGACTCCTCATCTTCAAACTTCCCATGAGAGGGGCATTTTTTTGTTAATATGCGCAAGACATCCACAAATATAACAATAATCCAAAGGTCTTTTCATACTTGAAATGAATCCAGATATCAGATTTTTCCTTATGCTTCAACCAAAACCCCTTCAACTGGGGTGAGCTAATATCAACCACGACTCTCATTCTGATAAACTTACACCATAGCACTCCCTCATCTTTCAGAAAATACTTAGCTATTCTCAAGGCATTACTTCTAGACTTCAGGTCAAGAGGAAGACCATGGACTGGGATCCAAAACTCCGTCCATTTCATAGGGACTATCATAGCCCGACCATTCCTTAAGCACTAAATGCGAATCATTCAGTGACGAAGGAGATTCTTCTAGGATTCTTCTTTTATCACGGCCATATTGAAAGAGAAATAGAAACATATTACCTCCAATGTCATGAATATGGATAGAGCCTTGCAATGACCATGCCTTCCACAGAACTGCTCTACATGATTTTACCCACTAGGACAAGGTCTTTCAGAGCAGCACTCACATTCTCATCTTCGGACAATTCAAGCTCGTTAATATTTGAAGTCAAATCATCCCTAGGGCGATGTTACATGTAATTAGAGGTGTCATTTAGTATAAACAGGGATGTAAGTGATCTTTGGAGGCAATCAATGATAAACCAAATACTTCTTATCTAAACTCTCTAACTTCTCATCTCCTTCTTCTATTTCTCTCTCTCATCTCACTCTCTTTCTCAATTCTATCAACCCTAACCCTAATTTCTAGGTTACACCTTAAATTGGTATAACAGACGAGCAGCGTGCTTGCCATTCGATGCCCTAGAAGAACTCGAACTAGACGCCATTCAGGATAGCAAGAGGAACACGAAACACTGGGGTAAAAATATGAGCAGGGAAACAGAGATAATATTGCATCATGCACCTAAATAAGTTCATTTTACACCATTAAAACGCATCATACCCAGTGTATGATTCGATTTCAGACCACTGTAACAATAATTATATTAAAAAAAACTACAAAAGTTAATTTTATGTCATTATAACCTATCATACATTGTGTATGACAAGTTATTTACCACTAATTAATTGAAATAAACCTGAATAAGTTCATTTTACACCATTATAACGCATCATACCCAGTGTATGATTCGATTTCAGACCACTGTACCCCTAATTACTTGAAAAAAACAGCAAAAGTTGATTTTATGCCATTAAAACCTATCATATATTGTGTATGATAAGTCATTTACCACTAATTACTTGGAACGTACCTCAACAAGTTCATTTTACACCATTTTAACGCATCATACACAGTATATGATTCGAAATCAGACTAATTACTTAAAAAAACTGCAAAAGTTGATTTTATGTCATTAAAACCCATCATGCATTGTGTATGATAAGTCATTTACCACTAATTACTTGAAAAATACCTGAAAACGTTCATTTTACACCATTTTAACACATCATACACAGTGTATGATTCGATTTCATAACACTGTAACAGCAATTACTTGAAAAAATCAACAAAAGTTGATTTTATGCCATTAAAACCTGTCATACATTATGTATGATAAGTCATTTACCACTACTTAATTGAAACATACCTGAAAAAGTTTATTTTATACCATTATAACGCATCATACACAGTGTATGATTTTATTTCAGACCAATGTACCACTAATTATTTAAAAAAATCAGCAAAAGTTGATTTTATACCAGTAAACCCTATCATACATTGTGTATGATATATCCTTTACCACTAATTACTTTAAAGATACCTAAAAAATTTCACTTTGCACCATTTTAAAGGATCACACACAGTGTATGTTTAGCTTTCATACCACTGTACTAATAAATACTTGAAAAAACCTACAAAAGTTGATTTTATGCAAATAGAACCTATCATACATTGTGTATGATAAGTCATTTACCACTAATTACTTGAAACATACCTAAAAAAGTTCATTTTAAACCATTTTAACCCATCATACATATTGTATGATTCGATTTCGGACCACCGTACCACTAAATATAGTAAAAACCCAGCAAAAGTTGATTTTATGCCATTAAAACCTGTCATACATTGTGTATGATACATCATTTGCCACTAATTAATAGAAATACACCTGAATAAGTTCATTTTACACCATTATAACGCATCATACACAGTGTATGATTAGCTTTCATACCACTGCACTACTAAATACCCGAAAAAACCTGCAAAAGTTGATTTTATGCCATTAAAACGTATCTTACATTGTGTATGACAAATTATTTACCACTAATTACTTAAAATATACCTGAATAAGTTAATTTTACACCATTTTAACACATAATACACAGCGTAGGATTAGCTTTCATACCACTGTACCACTAAATACATGAAAAAACCTGCAAAAGTTGATTTTATACCATTAAAACATATCATACATTGTGTATGACAAGTTATTTACCACTAGTTACTTGAAGTATACCTGAATAAGGTCATTTTACACCATTATAACGCATTATACCCAGTGTATGATTCGATTTCATACCACTGCACCACTAAATACTTGAAAAAACCTGCAAAAGTTGATTTTATGCCATTAAAACCTATCATACATTGTGTATGACAAGTTATTTACCACTAATTACTTGAAATATACCTGAATAAGTTTATTTTACACCATTTTAACACATAATACACAACGTAGGATTAGCTTTCATACTACTATACCACTAAATGCATGAAAAAAATAGCAAAAGTTGATTTTATGCCATTAAAACCTATCATACATTGTGTATGACAAGTTATTTACCACTAATTACTTGAAGTACACCTGAATAAGGTCATTTTACACCATTATAACGCATCATACCCAGTATATGATTCGATTTCAGACCACTGTAACAGTAATTACTTGAAAAAACAGCAAAAGTTGATTTTATACCATTACAACCTATCATACATTGTGTATGACAAGTTATTTACTACTAATTAATTAAAATATACCAGAAAAAGTTTATTATACACCATTTTAAGGGATCATACACGGTGTAGGATTAGCTTTCATACCACTGTACCACTAAATACATGAAAAACCCTGCAAAAGTTGATTTTATGCCATTAAAACCTATCATACATTGTGTATGATAAGTTATTTACCACTAATGACTTGAAACATACCTGAATAAGTTCATTTTAAACCATTTTAACGCATCATACCCATTGTATGATTCGATTTCAGCCCACTGTAACAGTAATTACTTGAAAAAAATCAGCAAAAGTTGATTTTATGCCATTAAAACCTGTCATACATTGTGTATGACAAGTCATTTACCACTGATTGCTTGAAATACACCTGAATAAGTTCATTTTACACCATTAAAACGCATCATACCCAGTGTATGATTCGATTTCAGACCACTGTATCCCTTATTACTTGAAAAAATCAGCAAAAGTTGATTTTATGCCATTATAACCTATCATACATTGTGTATGACAAGTTATTTACCACTAATTAATTGAAATAAACCTGAATAAGTTTATTTTACACTATTATAACGCATCATACCCAGTGTATGATTCGATTTCAGACTACTGTACCCCTAATTACTTGAAAAAAACAGCAAAAGTTGATTTTATGTCATTAAAACCTATTATACATTGTGTATGATAAGTCATTTACCACTAATTACTTGGAACGTACCTCAACAAGTTCATTTTACACCATTTTAACGCATCATACACAATGTATGATTCGAAATCAGACTAATTACTTAAAAAACCTGCAAAAGTTGATTTTATGCCATTAAAACCTGTCATACATTGTGTATGATAAGTCATTTACCACTAATTACTTGAAATACACCTGAATAAGTTCACTTTACAGCATTATAATGCATCATACACAGTGTATGATTTTATTTCAGACACCACTAATTATTTAAAACACACCTAAACAAGGTCTGGGAGGGAAGAAGAAGAAAGGGTAAATTTGGAAATAATATATTTTTTTTTGACAAAAAAATTCGAAAAGAAAAAAAATGAAGAAAAGGAAGAGTCAAAAAAGTGTCATTTTGTCTGCCTTGCATTAAATGAGGAGAGAGAAAGGGAGAGAGAGAGAGGACGGATGGGGGGGGTGAGGTGGGAGGGCATTTTTGTCCAAAAAGGTCTATTTATGGTTAAGGGGGTCTAAAAAAGAATAAGGTGAGGCTGGGGGGTCCAAACCGTACGATTTTCCAAATTTAACCCCCCCCCCCCCCGTCTCTTTGTCTCTCTCCAGTACACTCTCTCTCCTCACCATCTTCCCCACCGCCTCTACCGCTCGTCGCCCGTGCCGCTCGACCCGCGCCGGTACCGAGCACCACCACCCCGGTACGTATCTCTCTCTTTGTGCTCTTTTCTATTCTACCGTCCTCCCGGCGCCGCCCAGCTACCTTGACGGTACCGGTACCGCCTCCCTCCTCACGGTACCGCCTGACCCAAGCGGTACGACCCCGACCTTCACGGTACAACCCCGACCCTCCCGGTGCCGCCTGACCCGCGCGGTACAACCCCGACCACCGCGGTACCGCCTGACCCACACGGTACCGCCTGAACCCACGTGGTACGACCTTGGCCACCGCGGCACCGCCACCCCCACCTTGGTACCGCCTCCCACCCCATACCGCTCGACCCACCTGGTACCCGCCACCTCCACCTCGATACCGCCTCCCACCCCATACCGCCTGACCCACCACGGTACCGCCACGCCCACCTCGGTACCGCCTCCCTCCCCATACCGCCTGACCTCCCCCGGGTCTATAAATACCCCACCCCTCCACCCCTCAAACCTCACACCTCAACCCACAACACTCTCTCTCTCCTCTCGGTTCTCTCTCCACCACCCACGATTCTCCCTCCTCGCATCACCAGTGCCGCCACCTCGCCGGCACGACTCCAACCGACCCTCCGTTGCCGCCACCTTGCCGGCACAGCTCCGACCGACCCGCCGGTGCCACCACCTCGCCGGAACAGTACCGGCCACCCTGTCGGTAACGCTATCTCATCAATTTCAAAGCTAATTAACTATAGGAACTGGATTTTTGAGTTAAAAGCTAGCATCTGTAAGTATACTACTTCCCCTACTTGTTTGTAAAGTATGAAAATTGCTTTAAATGACTTGATTTGTGAGACTTATATTTTGAATGATTTATTGTTTTCATAAAATAGGATTGGGCATATGTGTTTATGTGATTTTGTGATTTGGACTCTTATGGGTTAAATTATTGGTTTATATGTTGATTTAACATGTGAAATTTCGAAAGAATTTGTACGAATATGTGAATTTCGAAGGAATTTATACGAATATGTGAATTTCGAAGGAGTTTTTACGAATATGTGAATTTCAAAGGAAATTATTGTGAACTTGTGATTTGAATTTGAAAAGGTTTTATAGAGCTTACAGATAACTACGTTGACCTTCCGAGGTCTGTCGACTATGGAATACGAAATACGAAAGTCGATTACGACCGTGTCGCGGGAATAATATCGGCACGTAGTTTCCGATGTCTGTTAGTTCTTCTGAACTAACAGATACTGCGTTTTGATCCTAGCGGATCTGTCGACTTGAACCGGTATGAATAAACCGGTTCGAATACGAAATACGAACGCCGATTATGACCCTGTCGCTGGAATAATACCGGCCGTAGATGCGTCTGTAAGTTTACCGAAAAGCTTTGTGAAATGAACTGAGTTATGAAACAAAATGATTTTCGAAGATTATTGATTTTATTGGTTTTAATTGGAAGTTTATCCGTGTTAATAATATGCATAATCCGGGTAGGGAATGTGCTATACTTACTGAGCGCGTTGTTTGCTCACCCAATTCGTTTATTTCTCTTTTTCCCAGATTAGTAACTCATGGCAGTTAAAGAGGGACGAGGAAGGCAAAGCGACTTGTTGTTCTGAACATTTTGTTGATTTTGAAGTTTAGCTATTTAAATAAGTTCGTACTAAAATATGATAGACTATTTGAGGTATTGAAATTTGGAGCTTCCACACTATTAGAATTAAGTCATTGTTATGATGTATTTGGATTTGATGTTATGAATTGGAAATATTTATGGAATTTGAGGAAATTATGATGGAATGATTCGGGCTTCGTACTATGATGGGGGATTTCATTGTAATACGGTCATATAGCGCCCGTTTAACTCAAGCCTATTCGGTATTAAAGTTGGGGGCGTTACAGACTAAAAGGGCTTCTGTTTCGAAAATTAATGCGATCAATTCCGGGTTGCAAGAGCTCCAGAGTCAATCACTGTCGAGTGAAGCGAGGTTGGAGGAGATTGATTTAAGGAAAAAATTGGACAAAATCCTGGAAGGGGAGGAGAAGTATTGGCTTCAACGTTCGAGGGTTAACTAGCGCTTACATTTGGGGATCGCAATACAAAATTCTTTCACACAGTGACACTGATGCGCAGGAGCAGTAATTATATTTCCAGAATTCTTAACTCCAATGGGCGATGAGTCGATGGTGATATGCAAATCTGTGCTGTTTTTGGTGATTATTTTAGGGACCTTTTTAGTCCCAAACCTTGTTCCAACCTTTCTGAAGCTCTATGTGTCATTCCTTCACTAGTATCCCCTCAATTCAATGCATTATTGGAGGCACCTGTCACTGTTCCAGAAATTGAATACAATCTCTCTTAGTTGGGGAGTTTTAAAGCTCAGAGGTCAGACGGTTTCTCAAGTATTTTCTATAAGAATTTGTGGTGTATTATTTCCAGGGATGTTTGTGATTTGGTGAAAAAAATTTCTGGGTTCAGTGTTCTCCCCCATAACCTTAATTATACAAACCTTATCCTTATCCCAAAAGTGCAAAATCCCAAGTGTGTTGGCCAATTTCATCCTGTTAGCCTTTGTAATTTTTCCTATAAAATAATCTCAAAATACTTTCCAAGCATCTAAATCCTATCCTACCTTCTATCATATCCCCAACCCAAGTGGCTTTTGTTCATGACTGTAGATTATTATCGTTCACGAGGCTTTTCACGCCTTAAATAGAAGAAAGAGGGTTAAAGTCTCAGTGTTGGTGCTTCAGATCGACCTTTCTAAAGCCTATGACCAAGTCAATTGGGAATGCTTTGAAAATATTTTGTGGGGTGTCAGTTTATCTCCGTTGTTTGTGCCTTGAGTTATGGAATGCGTGCACTCGGCGTCTTTGACTCCCGTTGTCAATGGCATTCCTTGTTCTCCGTTTTCCCCAGGCAAAGGTTTGAGGCAAGGTGATCCTCTTTCACCTTATCTTTTTATCCTTATCATGGAGGTGTTATCCCGTTTAATTGGCAAGGAGGTGTCGGGTAGGAATTGGAGACCGTTTCATGTCTCGAGTCATGCCCCATTGTTGTCTCATCTCTTATTTTCTAGTGATTGCCTCCTTTTTTGCAAAGCAAATGCGGAGGTTATTCGCTTGGTAAAGAGGGTCATTGATCCCTTTTGTGGGGCTATGGGTCAAAGAGTCAATTTAAACAAGTCTGGTGTTTTTTTTTTTTTTCTAGTAACGCCCCTAGGGAGCTTAAAAATATTTGTATGGAAGAACTTGGTATGTCATTCTTTAATCTTGATGAGAAGTATTTGGAAATCCGATTGTTATGGAGTATAAATAAAAAGAAAGCTCTTGACTATCTTTTTGATAAAATGAATAGAAAGGTCGGATCTTGGAAATCTTCCCTTCTTTCTCATGCTGGTCCATCCCCTAATATATTTTCCGTTGTTTTAAAATCTCCGTTACTCTTTGCCACAAAATTAATGCCCTCATTGCTAGATTTTGGTGGAAGTCAAACATGGATGGCATTCATGGTATTCACTGGGTGGGTTGGAGAAAGCTTGCCCATTCTAAAGGGCTTGGGGGTTTGGGTTTCTATGACATGGACGGTATGAATTTGGCTATACTATTCAACCAAGTTTGGCGCCTTAATGATCCTAACGCTTTATGGGCTTGTTTTATGAGGGGTCTTTACTTTCCGGATGGGGACTTTTGAGCTGCTAAGTTTGGGTCTTGTTCTTCTTGGTGGTGGAGGAGTGTGTTAAGGGGGAGAGACTTTCTTAAAAGGGGATTTTTTGAAATGTGAACAGTGGTGCTATGATTAATGTGTGGAGTGATGGTGGGATTCCAAATTTGTGTTTTAAACCATCCCGTCCTGCATCAGTTGAACCATGTCAAAGGGTCACCGATTTTATTAACCCATCTTTCCATTCTCGTAATGCCAGTAAACTTGATAGATTTTTCTCCTGTGAGGTGACCCATGCAATTAGGGGAATCCCGTTTTTGATCCCGTGGTGGAAGATAAAATTGTATGGAAGTGGGATCCGAAATGAGTATTTAAGGTGAAACAAGGCTATGCGCTTTGGACCCGTGTTCATCTCCCCTATCTTAAGCCTCTTCTTCTTCGTGCATTCTGGACAGGAAGTATTTCAATTGCATTTGGAAGCTTCACACCCCACCTCGAGTCCGCACCTTTAACAGGAGGGTGGTCCTTAATGCCATTGCCTCAAATGACAGCTTTGCACGAAGAGGGGTCGTTATTTGTAAATCTTGTCCTCGGTGTGGGTCCACTGATGAATCGATTGAGCACATTTTGTTCCTTTGTCCCTTTGCTTTGTTGTATGGTTGGCGTCATGCTTTGGTTTCAAACCCGATATGGTCGGGTTTCCGTGGTTCCCACATTGGTGGGATTCTACCTGTGCTGTGCTTCACGATGACCCATATATTTTATCTATGATTGTTTTTTTTATGTTGGTGGCTGTGGAAATTCCGTTGCAAGCTTATCTTTCAAGATCTTAAGGAGATGGATCGTTAAGGTTGCATGCGATGAAGCAGTTGAGTTTTTGGACTTGGTTAATGGTGATCAGGTTATTGCTCCTTATATCCAACACCCCAACGAACTCTCTCAAGATTAATAGAAATGCTATCTGGACCGATCCTCAATCCCTTGCATCGTGGGCTTTGGTGGTTAGGGATTCCATGGGTTCCATTATTGATGGTGGTTGAGAGTCCAATTTTGCTTGTTCTCCATCGGTGGTAGAGTGTCGTGCAATTCAAATGGCTTGTATTCACGGATTCAGAAATCTTCTAAATATATCTCGTCGGACCTCCTCTATAAGAAATTTGACCAATTTATAGATAAAACACTAATTTAGTACATGATTATAATAATTTAGTTTATATATCAAACAGAAAATGGATATGCGAAGGCAAGTGGCTAAACTCATATGGTTGATATGCCAAGGCGAGTGGCTAAAACTGACAAATATCATTCTAATTAAGGCGATTGGCTACAACTGACAAATATCATCCTAATTAAAGCGATTGGCTCCAGCCGAAAAATATCATCCTAATTCTCTAAATAAAAATTCTCAAACAATTCTATCTTGGATATGCAAAAGCGAGTAGCTAAAGAAATTCTCATTTGAAATCCTCTCGCATAGTGAATATGTAAGGGCAAGTGTATAAAAAACTGAAGACGAGTGATTAAAACCCACAAATGCCATCCTACAAAATTTAATAAACTTTCGTAAGAAATTTGACCCATTTTATAAATAAAATACTAATTTAGTATATTATTATAGTAATTTGGTTTATATATACATATTTAAAAAAAAAAAGAAATTCTCAATTGAAATTCTATAATGGATATGCAAAGGCGAGTGGCTAAAACTTAATTCTTTTTTAGGTTTAAAGATAAAGATAAAGATAAAGATATAATAATAATCATCATGCACTTAGTCATTTTCCCGAACACATTATACAATTATTAAATATTTTTGTGAATTATCTTGGGTAGCAAGTCTTGTACAAGATCATGAACTCACGCAACACTGAATAAATATACCCTAAAGGATTTTACTAAAAACCACCTAAATTTTAAGCACGGTTTCAAAAATCCAACTAAGTTTTCTAATTTTTCAGAGTCCCACCTAAACTTTCCAAAATTATTCGACACCACCTTAATGTAAATTCTGTCAACATCCGTTAGTTTTAGCTAAAAAACTTTGGAAAGTATAAGCAACTTTAAAAAATTAGAAAATCTATGTAGTTTTTTTAAAACTGCACCTCAAATTTACATGATTTTCAGTAAAAATCCCTACCATATATATACAAAATTTCTTTTTACACTTTCTGCCACCCCCTTGGGATGCACAAAATTTTCCCACTCATGAGATGGGAACTTAAATAAGACACTTTCTTTGGTAGATAAAAAGAGATCGAGACTATTTTAATTATGAAGTGGTTTTCGAGCCTCAGCTCGTTAGTATTTTACCAATAGACTAAGGCCTCATAAGTCATATCCCAGGAATGCTCTCTCTCAAACATTTCAAGATAGCTTTCGAGGCAACTTTCTTGGCCGTCTTCTTGTCAGACGCTGTACAAGTATGCTTGTAAACAACCCCATTAGCTTCCACCTCGAACGTGATTGAAGCAACACCGTTTTCGTGAGAAACGATGGGTTTTCTCTTATCAAAGTGATGCTTCTGACACAGCTCATCGAGTTCTTTGATGGGGTGAAGCTTTACAGTTTCTGGAGTAATAAGGGGCTCCAATAAAGGCCTTATACTTTGAAAAACAAGGTCTTTGTTGTAATTAGAATCTACAAAAATTGCTCCAGCTAGTGATTCTATTATATCTGCCAGTACCTGTATTTTTCAATGGAAAAAAAAAATTAGAATACAAAAGGAAAAAAGGGTTCAAGTAACAAATTCAAACAATCATTATCAAAGATCCCGCATGTTTTATAACAGCACTTCTAAACTAAAGGGTGGGTTAGATGGTAAAGCAGTTGAACTCGACACCTTGTGAAACCTTAAGTCTAAGGTTCAAAGCTTACCAATAATTAACCGCTTAGGATCACCTAGTGAAATTTTCGAGTAGGTGATGCATCCAACCCTGGTGGGAGCCCTCTTTGAGGCACTGGACTGTTGATGCATCCAAATCGAGTGGGGTGTAAGTTGGCCCCGGCACCCTAGTTACTAGAAAATAGTATACAGATGCAGCTATAAACGATATAGGATGTCTTTCGTTTTTTATAGTAAGTTGCCTTATATCCTTGAAATGGCTTAATAGTTAAATTATTTATATTGTAAGTGAGATCAGAGTCACCCAACATATAGAATCTCATTCTCTCTTTGTTGTTTTTCCCCTACAGGCACATATATGCATTCTTTAGACACCAGGACACACTATATGACACTTATAAAAACACTCGCCAACATCGGTCTCAAACATCAAAAGCATGCGTCACAAATCAACAACAAAACGTAAAAGATCATATACATCTTCAGCATTGCCAATCAATACCGCAAGCAACCAAAGCAAATGCTTACGGCTCCTCTAAAAAATTAGCTATATTGTAAGTTTGCTTTTACAAGATAATAATTAGAGAAATAAGAACCAATGTATAATGCATTATAAACTTATATGTAACATATATAATATAGAAAACCTGCATATTAGTTAATATTAGAACATAAAGTGAATTATTTAAGGTGTGTTTAAATTAATGTGGACACCTCCGTTACCACAAAAAGGGACCATTAATCAAAACTTTCTTTGGGCCCCTAGATTCTTAAGACCGGCCCTAATCTTCAGCGCAAAAGAAAAATAAAGATGAGAGGAAATAAGTTATGATGATGACTAACCTTGGGGAAGTTTATCTCAGATTCCCACCCAAAGGTTGATTCCAGTGACAACTGATCAAAACTACACACTGCATCAACCACCTGCCGGTGCAGCTCTTGGGAAGCATAAAGTACATGCTGGTGCAGTCCAGCCTTAACGGCTGATATTGCGTAGCAATCATTATTCACCGAGGCAGACCTTAGATCAGTTAACAGACCAGGGGTCATCCCAGGATATTTGAAATACAGGTGTAGCGTTATTAAGTGATCCAAAACTGCGTCCCCAAGAAATTCTAGTCGCTGCACAAAAAGCGATAAGATATGTTAATATTTGAGGTTAATAGGTGTAATCTTAGGTAGGTTAATAATAGGCCTGCAAATCAATATCAAAGGGACTTTGAGCTTTGCTAAGCAGTTTATTTTATGAAAAAGCAAAGTACACAAGCACGACAAACACTTGGGTCCTGTTTGGCATCTAGAATTAGGATTCAAATTCCAATTCTGTTGTTACTTCACATGTTGATAGGATTCAAGCCAACACAAATCCCACTTGTGCCAACTTGGATCCCGAGATGACTTGACCTGATAATCCAAAATCTAAGATGAGTCAAGCATAAAATGAACCTACTCAACTAAACCGAAATCCAATTGATCCAAGATTCGAGATTCTTCGAACACGAATCATTCTGATTGAAAACCAACCCTAGTTGATCTAAAATCCGGATTGAGGCAAGCCGATTGACCAAATTCAAAATGAGTCGAATTGTTATTGAATTACAATTCCAACCTTGGATTCCTTTTGATTATCCAAACAACAAAATTTCAAATCCATCCTAATTTCAGTTTTAACAATTCCAACCTAATTCCAATTCTATTAAAATTGGAATTGCGATTGTTATTCTACGGTCTAATTCCCATTTCTTAAGCCAAATAGAGCCTTGTTTTGTGCAAATGTTATGGTAGAGAGAGGAAATAAATGCTAGAACCCACATAAGGATCCCACACGTGTTCCGCCCATGTAGACCCCATGTCTGCTCTCCCTCTCTATCTATCAGAACATGTCAACCAATATATTACGATGCCACTTTGATTCTCTGACATTATATATTAATGATCCTAAATATATTACCTAAACTCGGGAATGAAAGATAGAACACCAATAATGTTTTCAGAGATTAGAACCGACTAGTTGCTAAAAGATTGTTCAAATGTTTTTCTTCTCTAATTTCAAGAGTCCAAATATCTTTATTCAAAATGGATACCCTTAAGCATAATAGATTTGCTCAAGGAAAAAAAAAAAAAAAAAAGCATAATCGATAGTCAAAGTAACAAGAAATCCAAACATAGCTTTTATAGAGCTTACTTGATAGCACCGGGGAATTTCAGGCAACATAAAAGAACCGTGAGTTAGCGCTTCCACAAGCAAAGACGGATCCCGAAAGGTATAGTTTAGCAATGACTGAAGACGGACTATGTTTACATGCCTATCTGCACAAACCGAGAAGTTTTGCTGGTATGGTATATTGGAAAAGCCTACTTCTACACCAAGCCAGCTCAAAAACGAGAAGGCTGCTGCTTCACCACCAGTGCTTAAGAACACACCGATTAGTGCTTCTACAACATCAGCCACTGTCTTGCTCTTTAACCTTCTTTCCCCTCTACTATAGATTTTTCTCGTGTTAGAAAGAAATTCTTGCTCGAATGTGTCATGTTTGAATGGATTCCCGGGAATGATCCACTCTTTTGGAACAAATGGCTCATTCCGAATGAAACCCTACATCCGCTTAACAAAATCAGTGTCTTGCAAAACCAGTGAGAATCCCAAGATGAACGATTGAAATTTTTAATTTTATTGAGTATAAATGCAAATGCTGTAGATTGGGTTTCTTGTTTAATATTACCGGAATGTTCCGTTTGCAGGCTAGCTTGCACAATGCCGCATTTGAAATTATTTTGTCTTTCTTGACACTGAGAAGTCCTTCATGATGGCTCTGATAAGTTTTAAACAGCTGCTGGCTGACAGCATATTTTAAAAATGAATCGCCAAGGGTCTCGAGGGATTCCAAGTGAAACTTCTCTTGGCATTTTTTGGTAGTAATTGCCTCCAAGACCTGCAGTACATAATAATTTGCCAATGATCAAAAAGACACTTCATAGTAACAGTCGATTAAAAGGCAGAGAGCTTGTAAAGGCTGAAATTAGCAGGTAATGCACTTACTGTTTCAGAGTACCACAAGGCAGAAATCATAGAATTAAATAATTATGCAACGGATATTAAGTACAGGAGAATAACTTAGCTGTTATATTATAGCTTCCCGCAGTGACCGAGATACATCAAGTCATGTACTCAACACCCCTTTTCGAAGTTCCACACCCACAATCGCAACGGTGATTCAAAACTACGGTTGAAATCATCTTCAGCCATCAGGTGGATTATTTCCATGGGATATTGAGTAGAGGAGAATAACTTAGCCATTATATTATAGCTTCCCGCAACAACCGAGATACATCAAGTCATGTACTCAACACCCCTTTTTGAAATTCCACACCCATAATCGCAACGGTGATTCAAAACCACGGTGGAAATCATCTTCAGCCATAGAGAAGGACTATTTCCATGGGATATTAAGTTATCGGAAGTCAGAAAAACATGTTTGAAAGACATGCAAGAAGTCATAATATCAACAACCGAAAACCTTTCTCCTCTATCAAGTATCCCCGAACATTCTCACTGCACATAGCAGCGCACAGAGCTACATATAAACGGTAATACCACTAGTAAAAGAAGGTTGAACATTTAAAAAATAGAAACCTACATGCAATTTAATTGAATCTCTCATATTGACAATTATAAATACAGTTTTGGAAACCAGTGGAATCTCTCATATGTTCAGAGGTTAAAACTCACAATTGTAAAATTGAATTTATCTCTCAACTTACTCATATTATTGGCATCTATACATATAATACTCGAAAACAAGTATTTCTGAGTGTGTTCTGAGCTCAGAAGTTCACAATCATAAAAGAAACTTATGTCCAAACTTATGCAAGCTATAAGGTTGGCACCATGGACAACGAAACCACATAACTAGCCATTACTCAGATAAAAAGCGGGTGAGATTGAAGTACCTTTGCGGTTGGAATAACGACACTTTGCATGCAGTGATCCGCATGAGTCTTTCTTAAGTTGTCACTTAGAAGCAAGGATTCAACTCGATGCATAATTGAGGGAACAAAAGAGAAGGTATACAATGTAGTGGTTGAGAAAGGATAAATGATGATGCTACATAGTTCAGGAGGTAGCTCCACTGTTGCATCACTTGATTCTGGAAATGCAAGTACAGAGAATTATTAATGTGGTAGTCACAATAAACTAGACAAGCAGCATTCATAGATTGTCTAAGCAATCACCAGTCCGACATTTGGAAAATTTTCATCAAACAGGCATTACTTATAAGATTGCTTTTAGGTAAGGAGCTATCTACCTAGTCTCAGCCAACCTGGAAATACTACTCGATTGCAAAAGCAATAATATATCCAAATCCAGCATGTCGGTGTGAAACCAAAGATGGAAGTAAACAGACCATCTTAAATCCTAACTTTGATGGCTGGATGAAGTATCCCATCTTTCTGACCCCAATAAATAATGTTTTTGATTTTCCTTTCTTTTTCTTTCCTTCTGTTTCCATTTCAAGGAGAATGGTGGAGTGATTTCCCAATATTTTTAACCGGCAAAGTAGAGAAGCACATTAAACATGTTTGTAACCCAAGTAAAATTACATGGACAGGACGCTATACATGATCACATGAAAACATAATGTGATGTTTGTTATGTAACATATTTAATAAGCTATAACATGATTGCCTTTATATAACGACACACTTGTAACGCCCTCTATAGAGCACATATTTTATTGTATTTGCCAAAACATATTTATGAATAAGGCCAACATAATGTTATGGTTGTTATGTAACATATTCTGAACTAGCCATTACGGAATTGGCCGTTATGTAATGGCACACTCGTGACGCTCTATGTAGTGCATGCATATTGTAATGTACTTGCCAAAAACATATTTACAAATGTTTTTAATATGCTAAAAACTATAAAAGAAGGCAGTTTGACGTTTTATGCAGACATATGGCTGAAAAACAATTTATGAATCTTTAGAAAGCCCCAATGCGATCTCCTTGGCTAATTATGCAAAGTATGTGAGACCCTGCTTCAACAACACCATAACCACAAACCATGAATTTATTCCACGGTTGGTCACAAAATAAAGGAATTAAGACAGCAGCCCTTAAGTGTAGTAAGATAAGTTGAGGATAACACAATTCTGCTGGATGCAGGCTTATTTAGACGCTATGGTTATCCAAAATGTTAAATACAATCAAAAGGAACCAGAGCAGAGTGACAATAAGCCTGGAAAATGCACCTTTGTCTTTCTTCTGTCTGCTCCGGTGGAGGTGATTATACAAACGAAAAATTTTCCTCCCACTAAGGAGGGGCTGGTTTCCAAAATGCAAGTCCAAGCCATGTCTGTATCATTTTAAAGCAAGACTTCAGCAAGATCATCAAAGGAGCTATAAATCAACATGAAAAATACTAAAAACACAGTTGTAGTACAATGTACAAGAAAGATCAAGAAATACGATGAGAAACTCCACTAACCGTGTCTTATAGTATTCTCTGTACGTGAGAAATCCACCATCTTTCAAGTTCAGAAGGGAGTTTCCGTTCAAATCATTTAGAAAACCAGAAACACAATAAATATAGCCACTATGAGGGGTATACACCAAGCAGTTCTCCAGCTTGCAGCTGCAGATTAAACCACTTTTCATCTGCACACAACGACGAGGACAGTCCTTCGAACGAGGACACTTTGTTGGAGAATCCTGGACATTATCATGTACAAATGACAAGGAAATAACAGCTGCCCAGTCCACAATTGTTGACTGACATGGGAGAAGAATATAATCATATATTGGACGATCTTCACTAAGACCCATTTTATCTAACGCCTTCAATGCCTCCATCAACTTATTAAAGTCATGGTCTAGAAGAACTCTCAAGACAGAGACCTGAAACCTTCTACACAGAAGTACCTATATACATCATACTTAAATTATTAGCCACAGGTTAATTAATATCTGCAGCACCAATCTCTCAATGTTAAGTATCGCACCTGTTGTCGAGAAAGAGCAACCATCCCTCTATATTTCATGCACATAGAAATTTTCCCCAGATCAACCTCCATGTCAAATTCCATGCATTCAAGATCAATATCAAGCTTCTTCTCAACAAGTAAAGCAATGTCATGCACAGGAACCCCATGAGAAAAATTCTTCTTTAGCTCAATTACGTAACAATGATATGATGTTGAGGGGCCTTTTTGGCCTTGACTTATAAGCTCAGCTGGGACATAACTTGCTTGATAATCATCATAAGGTTCGTACTCTGCATATTTTAACAGCAGAAAGAGAACAGAGTAACAATTCCAGATGCAACTAATACAATTTGAAATTTTGAAACTTGAGATACAAATGCACCCTAATATTTTAAACAAAAGGGTGGCATGCGGCAACTGGGTCATTTTGATGACCTGGTTTGATGCCACCCCGTGCATTTTAGGCCATCCACTGCTTTATAATTTGTCCTCTCCCACTTATCCGCCCAATAAAATAAAACAATAAGAAAGCATACCCAGTTCCTGAGCAAGATTCTCCTCCACTACAATATCTGGAACAAGACTGTCAGTCAAAGCACCCATTTGATGAAGTTGCTTGCATGCTTCAAAGCACGCTAATTGCTTCAGAATTTTCCCATTGCCTTGAATAGTAACTGACCGTAATGGACAATTATTGGGAAATTGTATGGTACAAGTATTTGAATCCTCATCAATGGTACAACGAGGTGATGGTTTGAAGTATCTGTGCCATACAAAGCAGTAACATTTAAGAAGACAGATTCTTCAATCATGAACAATAAAATCACAGACACAGCAGAGTAATTAGTCTAGAAACGTACCCATCAGAAGGAAGCCGTGCGCAATAGAAGTATATTAAGCTGACACTAGAACTCAATGTCAAAACAGCACCTGTTCTTTCAACAAGATAGATTTCCTTCTCAAATTCATCAAAGTCAATAGGCTCGCAGGGAAGTGATGCATGAACCAGAGACTCCTTACGCATTATATCACCACAAGAAAGATAGTTTCTCACTCGGGCCAGCTGAGAAGCGTCTCCACTGTTAAAGTGAATATGAAGTCAATCAATTACTGAAATAATGAAAGCTTGATTAACCAAGCACACATAATTACCGACATATCACTCAACCCCTTCCTATTAATCTCTTTCCCCCCTGTTGGGGGTGGGGTGGGGTCTAAAAATAAATGACGGTTTCTTCGTTCCTCATCAAGGCATATAAGGATTACCTCTGCACCATCAATACAAAATCAGAATTCTGCATTCTAGCACGGCCTCTTGACTGAATGAAACTGCAAACATTCCCAGAAGGATCAAACCTGATGACCAGGTTGCAGCTCTGCACATCCAACCCCTCTTCAAGTATGGAAGTTGCAACAATGACATTTGCCTGTTACATATAGTATATCTCAAACATTTAACGGGAAGCTGAATGTTATTATGTTCATGGAGCAGTATGACAAGAACAAGGATATAAGAGACGGGAGAAAAGAGAACTCACTGTTCCTCTCCGGAACTGTTCAACAATTTTATTCTGCTCCTTCCTACTCTGTGACTGCAACCTAGACTGATTCCCAGCTATGTATTCTGAATTCCATCCAATTAATTTTGGAAGCAGCTCACTCAAAGCAGCATGAAGGACAATAGCAGTTACAACCCTCTCCACGAATACTATGCATCTCAAGTCTTTGACATTCCTGAAAGACAACAGCAGTAAAACCTCAGTAGAGTAATAAAGTTAATGACGTCTCTAGCATAATCAATGCAACGCATTATCGATCCCAGATAGAAACCAGGAACATAAAGGATGGTAAATCACATATGTTAGTGTCAATCATATTTAACTTATACCAAAAAGGGTCCAAGGCACTAAAGTCCATCCAAATTTTTCAAAATGAAATACAAATATTATTCTACAACAACAAAAAACAACCACCTCAATGCCACAAGGGCTATGACGCAAGGAGCCTTACCTTTTCATACAATCCTAAAGGGAGGCTATTTCTAAAGGGCCCCAAACCTAAAAAATTTCACCAAATGTCACCCTAATCTGGAATGGTCCTTCTATTCCAAAGCCAAAGCCTTTCCATAATTGCAACAAGAAGTATGTATTTCATAGCCACTAAGACTCATGTCTAAGCAGTAAATGACTAAATCAAAGAGGTAGCAGGCTCAAAACAACAGATCAGTAACCAAAAATACATCGAAAGGCCACAATCCATTGACCACTTTACTTTCCATAGCTGGGTAAGTGGGGCAGAGGATAGAAAGATATTGGAGAACCAGGCAGATACACAGTAGTAAATGCCATCAATTATAAAAGGAGAATGGATCCACCTATATTGGAGAAGAGACTCCACCAAAGCGCATACTTTGGAAGTGACAAACCCAAACTCAACATCAGCCTTCATGTTATCACATATTGACCACTCTGCAGATAAACAAATTGCAACAGTCATATACTACCTATCAAAAAATTAATCCATGACAATTACTGGTTATTCAGGGAAATAAATATCCACAGTTGTATTGCACATGATTGACACAACAAAACCATGGGACGCATGAAGAATTGTGCTAAGTACCAAATGGAACATGGGTTGAAAATGCCTTAAGTACATCTCGGCAGAAACCTTTTACAGTAGCTTGGCCACTGAGATCTGATTTCTCCCAGTAAAATGTGTCATTTTCTTGAGTATACATTGATTCTGCAGCCTATCACCAAAAGCATAGGAATTTAGATCTCTTACATAAGAAACCAGCAACAGTGAGACCAACAAAAAGAAAAGAAGACACACCTTCATAGCTAGCCAAAGCCCAAGCTCCTCCAAACAATACAAAAATGTTGATGCAAGCTTGGCTACTTTCTTGCGTAGAGAGTCTTCAATAGATTTTTCAAGGCCCAAATTTAAGATAGAAAACATGTGCTGAAAAATAAAACGGTGGTTACAACATTTATGAGCAAAGGATACTACTCAAAAATATTTGCAACATCACATAAGAAATGTTGATAACCACACAAAGAACGGACAACATCACCATCTTTTAACTGCACATATCAATATTCAATGTTGGAGTTCTTTTATAGGCTTCCAACAGGAACAAGCAAGCCATAACATTCATTATTTGTCATGGTAAACTTAACATTGTTACACCTCACGCAATAAAGACAACAATATTCAATATCCTAACCCTAAAGTAAATCTAGGTTTGGCTGGAAGTATCATGCAATGGAACCAAATTTAAAAGAAACCCGGAAACAGAAAGATCAGGAGAAAAGTGTCGCATCCACCTACCACCAAGGCCTTGGTTTAGTTGTAAGGACAAGAGGTCCTTCATCCAAATCACCCTTTCCCCAGCCCTTATAAAAGAAAATGTCAATCAATCTATTGAAAAAGGTAACTGAAGATAGAAATGACGCACCTCTTTCCTTAGCTTCTCCAAATCGCCCACAACATGTACCCGACAAGGATATGGAATACTTGTTGGCTCATAGAATTTAATCTTCGCATTTGGAAATGGTATGTATTGTGCAAGTACAGCTTCACTATCACAAGTGTATACCTTCATTCCGTAGGAAGCACGCATCAATAACAGTTGCAGACAAAAAATTCCATGCTTTACAAAGCACATTGAAGAGCAAAGGCTAATAACATACTTCCATCTACCAACACCTGAATGTAGCAGAAGATATAACTAGAAAAGGAGAAACAACTTCACAGACAGTGGCTTATGAACCAAAAGGGCCATTTCATTCACTACTACAGTAACCATCATGGCAGATGAGATGAGCTAAGCCTATGATTTTACAAGAAACCTACTCTCAGAAGAAATTGCACCTCAAGGAAAAATTAGCATCCCTATTAATATAAAACAAAATACAAAGCAACAAATGTTAAAAGTAATAATGAGGTCAACACAAAAAAATGAACCTTTGAGTTCCTGTTCAAAAAAAAAAAAAAAAAAAAAAAAAAAAAAAACCACCTTTGAGTTCATGAGATTCTCCAGCTCTCTAATGTGCTTCCAGTAATCGGATCCTGCACTTGAACCTACATAAAAAAAGGGACAATAAAGCAATGGACTGAAGAACAAGAGTACAGGATGTACAACATGCCAACCTTTCGTTGTGACTGGAGATGCAGTCATGCCAAATATCCTAGGAAGTCCATGATTACGTGATTGGCGATGATAGAACTCCTGAGGGAATATATGAAATGCTTTAGATTCACAGGAAAGATACAACAAACCTCCCCCCCCCCCCCCCTCCGCTCTTTTCAGAACTAGAAAAAGAAGTCCAACCAAGAATATCATGATATAAACATGTTTATTAGATGAACAAATGGGAAATGAAATGATGAGAACGTATTTCCATAGAGTGTCATTATAGGTGGCCAACGAACAGGATCAAGCCGACCCATGACCTGACCTGCGAGTCAGCGGGATACAAACGAGTTGGATTGGGTCAGATCCGTCCATGCACTAGGTTGACCTAGGTCGGGTTTGGGGGAAAAAATCTCAAACCCAATTTGACCCACAAGACAGTCCCATGACAATCAGGTAAAACCAAGTCACATGTCTAACTTGAGTCTGACTACCCCGAGTCAAACTAGTTCCAACCCACCAGCGCCGAGGGGGGGGGGGGGGTGTTGGTGGGTCAAAATTGGGTTGGAACCGGGGTTTGACACGGGGTCAAACCCAAAATACAGATTATTTTTTATTTTCAAACACGTTTTACAATAAAGAATATAAAATATGCATGCATAATACACAAATAAATAATACTATTAGTTATTTAAAAAATATAAATATACAATGAAATATAATACATAAACTATAACATAAGAAGTATTACAAATAATTTTGTAAAACAAATTTAATTTATCTTAAATCGATAGGTTATATGAAATATTCAGTCATTTCAAAATCAATAGGCACAATGCTCAAAAGAGTTGCTAGCATTTTAAAATGGACATGACACATTATGATGAGACCGGGTCAGACCCATGTTTTCAGAGGTCCAAGGCAGGTCATACCTATGTCTGATCCATGTCAGACATGGGTTGGA
Organism: Simmondsia chinensis; assembly: GCA_018398585.1. Classification (NCBI taxonomy): domain Eukaryota; kingdom Viridiplantae; phylum Streptophyta; class Magnoliopsida; order Caryophyllales; family Simmondsiaceae; genus Simmondsia; species Simmondsia chinensis. The sequence continues at coordinate 10,582,603 of JAGTTD010000014.1, forward strand.
CACAGATCAGAGCGGTTGCAGATTAGGGGGGTGGGTTATTTATCCAAAAAACGAAAGTTAGGGGGTGGTTAGGGCTAGGTTCGAACAAAAAATTGTCGTCCCGTGACCCAGCTCGCTACAGTGCGCAAGTCAACCCAAGTTAACCCACTAGTCTGATGGGTTGGGTTAGGTCAGCTCATTTCATTGGTCGAATTGGGTCATGTCACGAGTTCACATGACCTGTTGGCCACCTCTAGGTGTTGCCATGGTTGACAAAATAAAGGACCATGTAATGACATTGGAACTGATTCATGTAAAGGTTAACAATTTGAACAATGGCATGAAAAGTGTAGAATGGTTTTGGAGATCCTCCTATCTGCAAATAACTGAAACTACATCAATCAATGAGGAGAGGCCGGCCAAAGAAAATTTGGATGGAGACGATTCAACATCACTTCACCTACCTCAACCAAAATGAGGAGATGGCCCTAGATAGAGTTGAGTGGAGGGTTAGCATAAGTGTAGCCAATATAGCAGTTTAAGATCAAGGAGCACTTCTAAGCTAGCACTAGTGCCCCGAGGCTTTTATGTATGCCTGTTTGATTATACGCACTTTTGCTGTGTTGGTTGCTTATTGTTCTGTCGCTTTGTCGTTTTATTGCCTCTTCGTTATTGTATTGCCTACTTGCTATTTTATACTCTCCATATGCTTGCTATGTGCCGTTGTTTTTATACTCTTATACTTAGATACTTGTATGCTTTATGCTTTTATGCTTCTCAGGTTGGGGGTCCTTGGACACACCCTCCCTTTAGGGTAGCACCCTGAAAGAGTAAGGCTGCGTACATCCCAACCCTCCTAAACCCTGCTTATGCGGGAGCCCATGAGGCACTGAGTTTGTTGTTGTTGTTGTTGTTGTTGTACATCGATCAATGTTTTGATCTCAATCAGAATAAACATAGATTTCAGAAAAAGCACATACACAGAACCCTGTCCACATGCAGCGAAAATTACAAATATTATAGGCTGTAACTTAGGTTCAGGTCGAAAGTCTCAAACATTAGCATTAATGTGGGAGCCATCAATAACCTTGCTTCTCTTTAAAGATTCATTAGCTGAAGGTTACAAAAGAGAATTGTCGAGGATTGTTATTACTCAAGCCAATTTCCTATACTGTCAATGAAGGACCAACATTTGCTACACCTCATAGTTATCAGAGGGCCATCTAGCAAATATTATCAATCTTGAATACAAGGCTTTCCATTACTATTAATGTAACAGTATTATTACCTTCAGACTACTAGCAGACTTTTTATTGTCTTCTGGTTAAAAAAAAAAATTTTACTAGTATGCCTTAAGTAATATTACATTTGCATTTCTAATAGAACTCCTCTCTAGAAGAAATATGCCTTGCAGGAAGCAAAACCCAAGGAAACCGCCAAAATAGTGATTACCTTCATTATGGAAGCGTAAGGATGTCTTCCTCTGGCTTTATGACATTCGTCAAAAATCAAAACTTTAATCATGTCTAGCTTAATGAAGGCACGCCTCAAGGCATCAAGTAAGATTGCTGGTGTCATGACAAGGACCTAGAACATAAAAACAAGATTCAATCCCCAAACACATGTTCCTAGCATAAGATCATTAAGTTTATGAATACAAATCATGTCTGGTAAAAGTGGGTAGGCATTCTAGGCAACGTAGAAATAAGAGACAAAATAGGTACAGACTTTGCTATATTCATCAAGGAAAGGGGGATGCTGAGACAAGAGGTGTCCCAAAAAGATTGTAAATACAACAGAAGTACATGGAACGATTCTATCATGCACTAAATATATCAAATTATGAAAAATTAGAGATCAGGAAATGAAAGCACATGAAGGGATGTTTTAAAGTTTTAAGGATTTTAAAAAAGTTCAGCTACGACCATGTATGTCAAATACAAGTTCAGAACAGTTATCAGTGACATTCTAGTGGAGATGAGGGTTGAAATATAATGTATATCAAAAAGTTAGCATTTCGAGTACTTTGGATCCGTGGCCCATAAGAATACAGATATCCATGTAATTCAAGATCGTCAAAAGAAGAGAAAAGACTATATCACCCCATGTTTTGTATTTTCTTTCCCTGGTTGTTTAGTTGTTCGTAGTCTCCTGTCTTTGATACTTACCTCCTTGATTTGCGCTCTTATTTTCTTATCCTTGATAGTTTATTACTTCTAATTTTCTTCGCTAAGTTTCTTTTGAAATGCATGCTTGTGTTTTGCTTCACCCACTTGGCTTGTTTATGGTGACTTTTTAGTAACCACTTCCTAATGCCCAAATTCCCCAAACCACTAAGGGGTAATTTTTGTAGACAGCCAAAATCAAATGGTAAAACATTATCCAAATATTACATCCTGGATTCTCTCCATAGAACTCCCTTTCTAGTTTATCCTCCTTTGTGGTACAAAGCTTAGTTTTGCGTTTGGTTTGGCTTCACTTGAAAATCCATTGCTCCATTGCTCGCGATTCATTTCACATTGGCTCCCAATATTTGTCATGGTCATGACACTATCGGTTTTCCTTGACATTGTTTAGATATCAAGCAGGTGTCCATGGTTCGCTGCCAGGTCGCTTCCCAGTTCGCTGCCCAGGTCGTGTCCCAGTCCGCATCCCGACCTTGTCAAGGTGCCGTGCTGTCGCTGCCCAGATCGCGTCCCAGTGCGCGTCCCAGGCCCGTGCCAGTGCGCGTCCAGGCCCGTGCCAGTGCGTGTCCCAGGCCCGTGCCAGTGCCGCGTCCCCAACGTCCGTGCCAATGCCGCGCTGCAGCTTAGCCATGCCCAGGCGCTCCTCCTAGCCGTTAGAGCCCCGCTCCTCATGACCGTTAGAGGCCACTCCAAACTAGCTGTAAGGAATATTCTTTGAAATATTATTCTAGATTTACTTGATGTATTTTATATTTTTAGATATTATTGTAATTCTATAAATAGTGAGTTGTAATTCATTTTGTAATCATCAATTTACAAATTAATGAAATATCTCTTTCATTTTCTCATCTAACTCTCTCAATTCTCATCTTACGCTTCTTCTTCTTCTCTTCTTACTCTAATTCTTTCTCTCATCTAAGCTCTATTTCTTTCTCTTACTTAACCTCTATCACTAAAACGGGCTTAAGTTCTACACTTGGGCCGTCACAATCCTCAAGGTTGTGACAATATTACGCACAAAAAACAAAACTTATGAAACATGCCTGTCAAATATTTCTTCATTTCATCCCGAAAGAAAACAAGTTCAAATTGCTTGAATGGACCTCGTAGAGTAGTTTGTCCACACATCATCATTTACCTCATGCTTTTCCAGTTGTCCCTTCCAAGTCGCTGCATCCCAATAATCTACTCCCATTTCTCCCCAGTATTTTCCCACTATCAAGTCGGTGTGCATCTTTATAGCTTCAGCTTGCTAATCAATCACCAGCAACAACCGATTTTACATTCATGACAAATATGTAAAAATAAGAAACATAATAACAGTATGCAAAAGGAAGCACATGAAACGCACTTGAGTCACCAGAACAACAGCAGGCACTAAAAAGACCGCAATGTAAGGTGAAGGCTTTCGCAACAAGTATGCATAATTACGCAAAAGCATGATAGCAATCAACGTTTTCCCGGACCCGGTCTCCAAGAACACGATAGTGTTCCGCTTGATTGCTTTCTCCAATGCCTCAATTTGGTAGCTGCAAATGTTAGCTCAGAGGGATTATCCCGCTTAGTAAACATAAAATTACGAATATAATCACAAAAATAATGCAATTGCAAGTGGAAAGAGGATAACTCAGCTATGAATATGAATTATAGAGCCCGAAAGGATAAAAAGAAGGTACAGTCCTAGGCTTGAATTACTAGTTCCCTTCCCATAATAGGATGTGAAACCATTTCAAAACTCTCCTTATTTTAAAATGACTTTGTAGTCATCCATCTTTTTCATTCAATAATATCAAAATGTAAGTTCGGGAGGGGGGGTTATCACTTAGGTACCATGAGGTTTGAACATATATCACCAAAGTAGCCTGACATTTCAATATCTACAATAGGGTACCCAAGGTTTGAAATTTTTATCACCTAGATACCCTATGTTGAAATTTGATAATTTTTGGTAAGAATGGAACCAATTTTATGCAAAAAATTGCCGATATATTACATAATTACAATAATATATTTGTAAGTCATGCCAATATTTTCATCAAAATTCAGTAAATTGGGATACAATATTCACCGAATATTGATATAAATTACCTAAATATTAACACAATCATACGTCATTTTTTTCATTTTGGGGCAAAAAATCATCAAATTATAGTAAAGATACTAATATATTATTGAAATTGTGTTTAATTTTAGCATTTTCAATGAAAATCTATCGAATTTTAACAAAAAGGTATATGATTAATAAAATTTTAAACCTTCAGAATACCTAAATGATAAAATATTTAAAATATAAGATATCATATTATATATATTAAAACGTCAGGATAGCTAGGTAATAAATGCTCAAATCTCAGGGCACTTAAATGATAATTTATCTCAGAGAGGCAATAAAAATACGATACTTTTCACATAAATTGAATGCAAGATGAAAGCAACGAAAGTGTTTTGGGGCCAACAGCACATAAGTAGTTCCTCAACTAAATGCACATTCACGATCGATGAATTCTGCTTCGCGAGACCCAAAATTAGAAGCATACCTTCTAGCAAATGGCAGAAAATGCGATGATGATTGTTGAGCTTGAGAAATCTCCATAGCAGTAGGTTCAATAATTTGCCCTCTCTCACTGAGAGGTACACAATCAGTAGTAAACCCCAGTAAATTCAATGTAACTTCACATACATACCTAATAAATGAAAATTTGGGAAGGCTCTGTTACAGACTCCACTTATTAGTCTAGTAAAAAAAAAAAAAAAAAAATCTTACATTGGAGTTGTAAGAGAAAAGAGATCAAATATATAAGTCTATTGGGATTCTCCACTTAATACCAATTAGTTTTAAGATAAAACCCACTTGAGCTTATGTATGGACCTGTACGTTTCAACTCCGTGGGTTAGGACTAAGGCCCTGTAAAGTTTTAACAACTTTGATCATTCAAAAAATTTACAAAGGCCCGATTATCAACCTTGATCACTCAACAAATTTACCAAATAAACACAACATAGAAACCCTAATTCCAGACCTGTATGAATGTATTACTTTTCTTCATCATCATTTTTTCAAGAAGATCAACTTTTTATAAAGCATGGCCATAAAGAACAATACACCACCAACAACAATAACCCAATGCCTCAAATAAGCACCCACCAAGGTAAAGTCTAGGAGGTGTAACATGCAAAGATACTGTTTCCAAAGGGCCCTAACCAAAGAGGAAAGAAACATAACAAATAACGATCATTAGTTACTTTGTCCTTTTAGGATAGCATCCTGAAAGGATAAGACCTTTTAGGCTCTATTATGATAGAAACCCTTAAAATACTGGAATTGTTATTATCATTGATAACAAACATTTTTTCAAGAAGATCAACTTTTTATAAAGCATGGCCATAAAGAACAATACACCACCAACAACAATAACCCAATGCCTCAAATAAGCACCCACCAAGGTAAAGTCTAGGAGGTGTAACATGCAAAGATACTGTTTCCAAAGGGCCCTAACCAAAGAGGAAAGAAACATAACAAATAACGATCATTAGTTACTTTGTCCTTTTAGGATAGCATCCTGAAAGGATAAGACCTTTTAGGCTCTATTATGATAGAAACCCTTAAAATACTGGAATTGTTATTATCATTGATAACAAACATTTTTTCAAGAAGATCAACTTTTTATAAAGCATGGCCATAAAGAACAATACACCACCAACAACAATAACCCAATGCCTCAAATAAGCACCCACCAAGGTAAAGTCTAGGAGGTGTAACATGCAAAGATACTGTTTCCAAAGGGCCCTAACCAAAGAGGAAAGAAACATAACAAATAACGATCATTAGTTACTTTGTCCTTTTAGGATAGCATCTTGAAAGGATAAGACCTTTTAGGCTCTATTATGATAGAAACCCTTGAAATACTGGAATTGTTATTATCATTGATAACAAACATTAATTAAGAAAATGAATAAAGAAGAAGAAGGAAAGGACATACCCAAAAATTACAAAGATTTAAGATGAAAGAAAGAAGGCGGCAAAGCAGAGGATCACAGGGGGGTTTGAATTTATAGTGAGAGAGAGAGAGAGATAGAGAGGGGGGGGGGGGGGGGGGGGGGGGGGGGGGGAGTAAATGGGTAAATAAACAGTGACAGTCACGCTTTTACTGCATCTTCCCTGCTAAGGAAACTCCCTTGGAAACGGCCGAAAAGTACAAGCCCCTCTATTATCATTTGAACTGTGGTTTGAATTTTAATTTTGTTGTTTGATTTATCTCTTGAGGGAGCAACATTTAAGGTAATTCGGATATATTAGAAGGAGGTCGGAGGTCGGTCAACGCTCTAATAAGGATATGCGAATAGCCCCATACTACACTAGGTACGAGAGGAAAAGGCAGGCCAAAGAAGAGATAATTGGAGACGATCCGACAAGACCTCACCCACCCAAACCTTCGGAAAGAGATGGCCTTAGATAGGGCCCAGTGAAGGGCTAACATAGGGGTAATAGATGTACTAGTTGGAGTAGGGTAGTCTAGCTTTTCAGTACTAGGCCTTGTCATCTTCTTGGCGCACTTATGTTGCGTATTGGCTCTCATGATCTGCTACTTGCCTACTTGTCATTTGATTTCTACTTGATTTGACTTGCTTTGAGTTTGTTTGTTTTGCTCGCCGTGTGTTTTGTCTTACTCATGCTTGAATGCTCTCTTGTTTCCAGGTCACCATACTTTAGGCCGCGGACCAGCTTCTCAGGTCAGGGGTCCTCGGAAACAACCTCCCTTCACAGTAGCCCCCGAAGGGGGAAGGCTGCGTACATTTACCCCCCCAGACCCTGCTGCGGGAGCTCTTGGAGGCACTGGGCTTCTTGTTGTTGTTGTTTGTTTGATTTATCTCTTAAAATTAGAATTATAATTTTACTATTTTATTTTGTGAAATCTATCTATCTTTTAACTCTAAGTCCTTGCCCCCTCAAATCCCTTCCTTCTCTCATCCCTCTCATCACAAAAAACTACATCTTTATTTTAATTTTAAATTACAAAAATATTTATTTTTTATTTTATATTATATACAATTCCTTTTCTATATCATCAACAAATTCCTTCCTTGTCTCATACCTCTCATCACAAAAAAACTGTATTTTTATTCTAATTTAAATCACAAAAATATTTATATTTTATTTTTTATTATATACAATTTCTTATCTATAGTATCAACAAAAATTACATATCTATTTTACATTCGCCAAAACATATTTTTAGGTATCACATATAACATTTATTACAAAATTCCAATAAGATTTACAAAATTCCTATGCTATTGGTCATTTAAAATTATTTAAAGAGAAAAAAAAAACAAAAAAAACTACAATAATTACATAAAAAAATTTATCATCTACGATACTTTTTTTCTACACTAATAACTTTGCAAATGAAAAAAAAATAAAAAATTTATCATCTGCGGCACTTTTTTCCTACTCTAATAACTAGCAAATAAAAAAAAAATTACATTAGTTATGATTTTAAATTGAGTTATTAAAATTGTCCTTGTACCATCCAATTCTCGAAACTAAAAAATTCAAAAAACTACAATGACTTTCCCGCTTATGTTTTCCTGCACTAACCACCCACAACCCCCAAATGGCCCACTATTATTTATAATTTATTTTATTTTAAATCACAAAAATTATATATCTATTTCATATTCGATAAAAACATATTTTTAGATATCACGAAAACATTTATTACAAAATTCCAATGACATTTACAAAATTCCTATGCTATTGGTCATTTAAAATTATTTAAATAGAAAAAAAAACCAAAAAATAAACATTACAATAATTACATAAAAAAATTATCATCTACAAAATTGTCCTTGCATCATCCAATTTCCTAAGCTAAAAAATTCAAAAAACTGCAATAACTTTGTCGCCTATGTTTTCCCTATACTAGCCACCCACAACCCCCAAGTACCCCCAATATTATTTATAATTTATTTTATTTTAAATCACAAAAATTATATATCTATTTCATATTCAATAAAAACATATTTTTAGATATCAAGAAAACATTTATTACAAAATTTCGATGACATTTACAAAATTTCTGTGCCATTGGTCATTTAAAATTATTTAAAGAGAAAAAAAAAACCGAAAAATAAACACTGCAATAATTACATAAAAAATTATCATCTACAAAATTGTCCTTGCACCATCTAATTCCCTAATCTAAGAAATTCAAAAATCTGCAATGACTTTTTCGCCTATGTTTCCCTACACTAACCATTTCTATTTACTCATATTTGTAGTATACTTTGTATATTTATTCATGCAATCATATTCTTTTTATACTTAAACCATTTCTTAACAAAATCGTTATGCTAAATGTTCCTAAGGTTGCTTGACTCAAAACCTTCTATGATCATGTTTATAGAATATTTGCTTTTCATTGAGGGTTTAATCTGTCTTCTTCTTCTTTGTGAAGAAAGTCCCCACACTTTCGTAATTCAACAAATTTCATAACCAAAAACTTCATTCTCTTTCAAACAATTGCACAAATAAATATATTCTTAATTGTTTTGTTTTATAGTTTTACTCTTAAACAATTCTAGAAAAATCATGCTCTGATTTTTCCCTAATTATTATGCTTTTTAAGATCTTCTACATATTTGAGGTAGGCAATTTATCCATCTCTATTTTTTTTTTTTTTTTTTTTTTTGCAAAACTAAATGGAGTCGGTTCCCAAAATAATGCTAAAAAATTAAAAAATTAAAAAAATAATGCTGAAAAAAAAATATTTCCAAATCTACTGTTGAACCGCGTTTACTAAACGCGGCTTTGATAAACCGCGTCCAAAAACAGCGTTTAATATTGGAATAAACCGCGTCTTAAAGACGCGGTTATATTTTAAACCTCGTCTTAAAGACGCGGTTATATTAATAAAACCGCGTCTTTATGACGCGGTTTTCTGTTGTTATAACCGCGTTTTTGTGACCCGGTTTACTAGGTTTATCTAATTCACGCGTATTCTCTCCGCTACTTTCATCGTCTCTCCGCCTCTTTCTCGTTAACCCACCACCAGTCACGTCGTTCGCCTCGTCCTTTCTTTTGCTTATACACTGGAGATCTTTCAAGTAATATTATTGGAGTTATTTGACCTCCACTTATGATGTTGGAGCTTCATTAAGAGAGACATGGGATCAATATGATAATCATCACAAATTGCGGCATAATAAAAACTATAAACGAACAAAAAAATTGAAGAATTGCGGCATAATGGTAAGTATAAGTGAAAAAAAAGGGCTTTTGGATTGCTGACGTTAAACCGCGTTTTGTAAACGCGGTTTATATATAAACCGCATTTAGTAGACGCGGTTCAGTGGTAAACCGTGTTTAGTAGACGCGGTTTATATTAAGATAAACCGCGTTTAGTAAACGCGGTTTATACTGATATAACCCACATTTTTTTATCCGATTTTATTGAAATTTAAACGCGGTTCAACAGTAGATTTGGAAATATTTTTTTCAGCATTATTTTTTTAATTTTTTTATTTTTTAGCATTATTTTGGGAACCGACTCAACTAAATGTATAGAGAATTGTGGTAGACTTAATTTTTTTTCCCTGTATATGATTGCTTTAAAACATTAAAGGCATAAACAATTTCTAGGGCAACCTATTTTATTGGAATTCACCCCAATTGATTGAATTGCGGATCATAGTTTGATGTAGTCGAAGATGGATAGTTATTCGAGTATTTTCCGATATTTATAATACTGTCACTTCGCCCTTTATTGAGATTGGAAAATATTTAACTTTTGGAATATTTTATTAAATATATATCTTAAGTAGGAGTTCCCACTCTTTCAAAAATTCAGGAAATGTCAAATTATATATCTTTGGCATGACACGTAACCTAAAAGTCAAATGACTTTCTTCCCACAAAAACTTCTTCCATACCTTCTCACAAAAACTACCTATCTATCTTCTATCTTATACATTATTGAAAAGTCTTTACTTCTCTCAAAACCCTCCAAACTCCAATTCCAAGCATTATAGGCCATGACCTCCTTAGCAATAAATTCACCCTTGCATTTAAGTTGGAGACTTACATTTTTTTGGATTAACAAACTTTATGCCAATTTAGTGTGAAATTTTTTTTAAAAAATAGTTTAAGAATTGAAAGAAGAATAAGAAGTTAGTACTTAATAGTTTGTAAACACCCTTCGTACATCGCACGGGATAACACTAGTTTGATTTTAACTAAAAATTATTCTTTTTAATTTTTTAGAGTAAAGGTAAAGAATTCCAATTTTATATTAACTCATTTGACCTGAAATTCAAAATGATCCTATTTGATTAACCTAAACCCAAAAATGACTCAAAATCAAAAGCTTTAAACCCAATCTAAAATTTGACCCAAACTTCGAAATCACCCAACTTGAATTATTTAAACTTGAAATGACCGAAATCGACTTAATTCAAAGTCCAAAGTGACACAACCCGATTGGCTCAAAACTCAAGATGACTCAAATACAAAAAATGAAACTACTCGACTTGAATAAGATGTAAACAAGCAAAGCCGAAGTGAAAATTACCTGACTAAATTTACCTAGGACTTAGTGCGACCTTAACTAAAAATGATCTGACCCATCTCAAACTCAGACTAAAAAGACTTAAAATTTGAAATAATACAACCCGTTTGTCGAGTACTCGAGTATGAACGGACTCTTGAATAAAATATGACCCATGCGCCTCCCTCAACTGGTCTCAGCCCTCGCTTATTACCTGACCCACCCACCTCCCTCAACTGGCACGTGCGGACGCATGACACGGCACCTCTTGCCGGCGTTCCTACTCCTCGATCCCCGCCCCACCCTCTCCACAACCGTACAACTTTCATCCTCCTTCGTGCTCATCTCGATGGTCTTTTTTCATATTTGAGATTCAGATATGGGATCACTCTCCCTTGAAGCACTGGCGACGTACGGCCTTGGTGAACACCACTGCTCAACGCAGCCACTGCGCTTCACCGGGAAGGCTAACACCACCAAGGACTCGAAAAAACAGAGCACCTCGAACCACCACCGCCGGTCTTGCTTTCGTGCAGAACCACCGCCGATCTTCGTCACCAAGACCGAAAAACACCAGATTTGGCCGGATACCACCAGATATGTTTACCTCCGTTGCCGCTTGGACCACCGAGCACCAAGAAGCATCAGAGATGGGCTGGTGATCACCAGATCCGTCCACCTCAAACCACCGAGACCTCCGCCGGAGCACCACCGTGCCGACCGACACCTGACCGGAGGACAAATGTCTTAAGCTGTTAAAGCGATGTCCATATTCATTGATGGCTTGCTTGAAATGATGTCAAACTCATGGCTCAAAGCCGTCTTTTGAGAATTCAAGTCAATCTACGATGCTTTTGTCCCTATAAAGAAAAGGTTGAGATCTAGATGTTCGTATGGCTTTGTTCGGTTTCATGATCCACGTGAAGCTGGAAGGGCGATTTCGTCCATGAATGGATGATAGGTGGCAAGCGTTAAGCTCGGGGTTGAATGGGCTAACCCCGATAGAAGATCAACGGAATCATCCATTCGGAATGAACTTAGATTGAGGGATCTCCAGCAATCTAGAGCTACTGCAGGTAACCAGGTTCAGAGTGTTGCTACTCCCTGTCAGGCCGAGGAGTCTGCGACTTCTAACATTCCGAAGATTGTGGTTTCTAATGCCAATAAGACTGTGGAGGCTTGGCTCAACCGATCTATAATTGCACACTCGTATGATGAGGTTAGTCTAGATGACATCCTCCCTTTTATCATGGCAAATGGCCTGTATGATTTAACCCCTCGAGGGTCAAACACCACTACTTTTGTCCTGGTTTGTGACTTGGTTGAGACTCTGGAGTCCTACCTAGGCCCGCATGAAGAGATTTTACTTCAAAAGTTCAGAGAGGTTTATAAATACACTTGCAAGACTCTTGGTTCTCTAAATAGAAGAGTATGGATCGAGGTACTTGGCTTACCTATTCAATGCTGGACTAAGGATTGCTTTACGGACCTCGCTAAAATATGGGGGAGTTTCATTAGGGTGGACAAAAAGACGTTGGTTATGAGATGTGTTAATGTCGCCAGGATCCTCATCAACACCTGCTCCTCTACATTTATTCATCAGATGGTCCAAGTTCAGTTTAACAGGGGATCCTACTTAGCCCTTGTTAAGGAAGGTAGTTCAGAGATGATCCCAGAGTGGTTGCTCTTGCAGCTTCGGCTAGATTAGCAAGGGAGCGGGCCTCTTGTTCTCCGCATCCACATCGTGACAGTCAGTGCACCACCTTGGCGCGACATAACACACCGGATCAGCCTTCTCAGGTACAGATAACGACTGCCATGGGTGCTAGTGTGGGCTTTGGGAGCCACCATACAAGATAGGTGAATGAAGGAATGAGTGTCTTAGAATTGTCATTGGGTCAAATTGATATTTGCATTGACAGTCAGTATGTTTGGAGGTTGGTTCGGGATTGTTGTTAGACACGTGATGTGCTTCTTCCTCCACTATCCCAGCCTGTTGCTCAAATAACACTTCAGGAAGTCCGAGAAAACCAACATTCACTTCCCCTTCTCCCGTGGAATGAAAGTGACAAAGCCGAATCAATACAGCCTTATGCATAGACTTCGCCTCATGAGAGCGAAGCTCGGGGCGTCACCAGTGATTATGATTCAGGGTCCTCTGGGCCTGAGTTTCCACCAGACTTCAAGCCCCCAAACATGAATAGGGCAGAGCCACTTTTGGAGGGGCCTAGCTTTGTCCGGAAGAGTAAAGGAAAAGGGTTGATGACAAAAAGGGAAAGGAAAGCTTTGAAGCGCAAGAAAAAAAGAAAGAGAAACGGGAGTTTCAAGAGTTCTTGAAGGATATGTGGCCCAGGAATAGCGGGCAGCAACCGACTAAGGCCACAGGCAAGCAGAAAGAGAGGAAAATGGCCAAATGGGGTGGTAGCGTGCAAGAGGTCGAGAAGATCCGTCAGGCTGAGCGAGTAATTGAGATGGGGAGAAGGCCAAGTTTGAACTTTGATGGGTTTGATCTGCCTACAGTGAGCGCTATACTTGATAAAAGGGTAACTTGAACACCTTCTATCTTGTTTGGAATGCCCTGAATCCGAATAATTCATAGTTGTCTACTGAGGATCGTCCTGCGATACCTATTGTTATGCCTGTTTGTTTTTGCCTATTTTTTGCTCGTAGCCCTGTTTGTGTTTTCTGTTTCTACCTTTTTGAGCCCCGCTTTTTAGCGGGTTGTCTTAAGGCTTGCTAGATCGAGTGCCTGTTTTGTTTTGCTATCACGTTGCTAATTATCGGGAAAAAAACAACCCGTTTGTCTAAAAACTACGATGATTTGAGCTCGAAATAATATTAATCAATTCAAACCCCATAGATTCTAGCCTAAATCCCCGAAAAACCTAACCCAATGAACTCAAAGTCCAAGATAAATTGAACATTAAATGATCCAACATGATACTTAACGCGGTTGGATTTGAAATTCGAATATCTCGAACTAAAAGTGAATCGCTTCAACCATAATAACTCGAAATAAATGTGAATCGCTTCAATCAAAATTCAATCATAGCTTATTTTAAACTCAAAATACTCCAACTTGATTGACTGAAAACAGGTGATAATTTAAATCCTTACGGAATTATTATTCCAACTTCCAATTATTTTGATGAACCAAACAATAGAGTCTCAATTCCATCAGAATTCGAATTCTACCAGAATTGGAATTGAAATTGCAATTTTACAATCCAATTCAAATTTCAATTACATGTGTCAAACAGCATATTAATCTCTACAACATTATAATTTTTTAGGAAAGTCTGAACAATTTTTAATCAACAATAACAAATTCAGTTTTTCAAAGGCTCCTACCAAGACAGGGTCTAGGATGGTTAAGATGTATACAGCCTTACCCCAATAGATTATAGTCCTAAAGCGCGATTGTTTCCAAAAGATCTTCAACCAAAAAAATGCAAATAATCAAATGGCAAATAGCAAACAAAGCAGTATCACACAGTATTTATAAATCCAAGTCAAATAAAGCAGTACTACACATGCAAGTATCAAGCAACAAAAAAACAGCAACAACAATAGGCATTTAAGCCTAAAAGTGCTATGAACTAGCACCGTTATGCTCCTCTCCACTGAAAATTTTCAATCAACTACCTTTCAATCACAATGTTAATCATTTATTACCGACTATTTTCACGTGCAATAAAAAGTAAAATAGGTGAGTTAAAATCCACATGGAAGTCATATAATATTTAATAGATAGCCAACAAATTAATTTAAGGTGGTTAATTGAGAAAATTAAGTAAAAAATGACAACCTTTTAAGATAATTTTTAAAAAAAAACCTTACTATTTTGTTCTTTTGCATTGCAAAGACCGTGTTATTTTTAAGGGATGTTTACATTTTATTACTCTAATATTTTTAGAAATAATAAAAGGGACTATAACTTTTTTGAATTAATAAAAATGCCTATTTTCAGCGTGATAATATCATTTTCTATTAACAGAACTAACATGTCAACTGTTTTTGTAATAATGCTATACTAAAATGATAAAAGTACCCTTCTTCTTTCAATACTCTTATTCTTACGTTATTAGCACAAATTTTGAGATGTTATAATATGTAGAAACTATCGATTTTTACTTAATTTGTTTACAGATATAGCAATTAACGGGTAATTTTTCATTTAACTTTAGCATTAAAAAAAAATAGTTGCTACTTCAATTCTGTCGACAAAAATTGGCATTACCATGCCAGAAAGTGAACATTTTATTAATATAACAAAACCTTAGGAATTTTTATTAATACAATCAAAACTTAGGAGTTTTTTTGTTAATTAAAAAAGGTTGGGATCCTTTTTATTATTTCTAAAATTATTGGGGTACTAAATTATAAATAATCTTATTTTTAAAACAGGAGAAAAATTTTTGTGCACCCAATCTATTTCCATAGAAATCAATTTTGAAACATAGCTCCCCTTGTACGGAAATGTATGAATAGAATGTTTTCCATTCTCACTCCCACATTCCTCTTTATTCCTTCTCTCCGCCAAAGAGCCAATCAATTCCCAGATCATCTAATATTTGATGGAAATTTAATAATTAGCTTAAAATTTGAATATTTATTATTTAAATACCATAATATCTTAACATAAACAATGAGCTATCTTAAATTTGAAAATTTTTATCAATAAGATATTCTATACTAGAATTCGATGAACTTTGAATGGCAATTTTTACCAAAAAATTATTATATAGTTACATGATTGTTATAATATAATATAAATGAGTTATTTTTAGTATGTCATTGAAAATTAAGCTTATTCTAATAGAAGCAACCAACATATTACTAGAATCATGTCTTATTTTACTTGCATCTACAATTAATATTACTTTTTTCTTTTTTTAAATGAAAATATAAAATATCCTTCTAAGGACAGCATCTCAAAATAGGGAATCTTAAAGGCTCAGCTTGCAAAATGGAGAAAAGAGCACAGGAAGTAGCATGGTTTCAAAGAAAAACACCTGCACTCTTATGACTGTCATTACTTAGCTAACCATTCGGCATACCTGTTCACCTTTCTAAAACCATGAATGAAAGAAATTTGATCTAGAAAAGAACTAATAGATCGAATAGCTTCCACAAGCTCAATTTAATTACTAAGAAATTTAAGACATGATCTAGCCTATCTCTCTAGGGTACAACGCAAAATTGCCTCCCGAAAACTTTACCAATTAAGTTAACTGACACCTTAAATAAACTATATCATTTTTTTTTTTTTGTGAACAAATATTATTATTAAATATGTTTGGATTTTCAAGATTGGAAGAAATGTATCAAGGGCTAGGATCCAAAAAGCCTAAACTTGATCCCCAAGGCATGGCAAAAATGCTTTACCTTTCCAAGCCTTAATTAAGTGGATCTCATGTATACCAACTCATAGGTCGAGCATAAAGGCACGATAAAAATTTATAAACATGCTTATTGAAAAACTACAAGACAAGTTTTAAAAATGATTATTTCTTTCTAGTTTTATTTTTAGTTTTAGGGCATGTTTGGTTTTAGATAAAAGTGGAGGGAGGTAATCTATAATGATGTAATAGTTAATGAAGGATGATATCAAACGAGCCTTTAAGATTTTATTTTAAAAACCTTAAACAGGCCTAAAAACAAAGGGTCAAGTTGGTATTATTTTATGTTTCTAATTCTATAAAAGTTTCACAATTTTTTTTGAGTACTTATTTCTTTTCTTGGTTTTCGCAAAAGTTGAAAACAATAGATCGTAAATAAGGATGTACTATTTGTTAGTAGTCAAAAGTTAGAATTGGAAATGAGATGGAACAAGTGTGAAATTTTTGTTTAAAAAAAAAGTGTGAAGCTCTCGTTTTTTTTTTTTAATTTCTTCAATTTTTGCTACAAATTTATATATATGTAAAAAAATAATAATAACAATTTCTAACTCTAGTTTTAGCATATCAAAATAAAAAGCTAAAAATAAAAATGATACAAAATAAAACTTTAATGAATCAGCTATTCAATATTAAAATCTATCGAGATTAAAATCCGGAACTCAAATTTAAACTTTACCAACTGAAAATAATTTTATTTAATAGACTTTTGATGTTAAGATATTTGAAAAGAGTATTTTATTTGTAAAAATGGAATAATAAGAAAAAACATTTAGTGTATATATCACCATGACAATTTGTTTTGAGAAAAATAACTAAAAAAGTTGATGTATTTGCAAAAGGGATATATTTTGAAGTTTTATTTTGCCCTTTTTTTTTCCCCTTTTGAAATATATTATTATTAGGTTATATCTCAAATTACTTGTTTTAGTTTTATGGGGTTGCCTTAAGGTCACCGATTGATCGGAAGTGAAGCCCGATCGATCGGGTGATTTAAAGAAAGATTCCGGGTGATCATTCAAGTGATAGGAGTCTGTCTGAGCACAGTGTGAGGGACTCTTTGTGTAGTCAGTCTACAGGACTGGTGGTATGTGAACAAGGGCTTTATAGGAAGCAGAAAGGTTTTCACTTCAAGCAATTCCTGACGAGTAGACGTGTCACGTTTGGTGAGTCTTCATTGCTATCTCCACAGAAGATGTCATCAGTTGTTTTTGATTCAGGTCAGGTGAGTAAGTGAGAGGGAGTAAAGTTGAGTAACACAGTTCAGCAGCAGGTGGCTGTTTCAGATAATGTGTCACGAGCCAATTTAGAGAAGAAGAAGATTGGCATTGCTGATAACCTCTCAGATATGTTCACTCAGTTTCTACCTAGCAGAAAGTTCAAGCTCCGCTCAGACTCGATTATGTTTCGTACTTTGTTGAGATAACCCCGTGTGTGGGGGTTTTAGTGGAGAAGGTGGAGATAATTATTTATGTATGTAATTTGAGCCAAGGTGGAGATTTGTTAGGTTATGTTTCAAATTACTTGTTTTAGTTTTATGGGCCGTAGGGTCACCGATTGATCAGGAGTGAAGCCTGATCGATCGAGTGATTTAAGAAAAGATTCTGAATTTTTTAGGCAGTTAGAGGGCCGATCGATCGGGTGTTTCCCGATCAATCGGGCCCTCCCCGACCTGCGCCTATAAATTAGGTCATAGGGTTTCGTCATCTGCATCCAATCAAAGAGTGAGGCGCCGCCAGAGGTGATTTCGTAATTCCTCTAATTCAGTTTTTGAGTGCTACGAGAGTTTAGAGAAAGTGATTGTAATTTTTTCATAGATCTCGTTCAAAGGAAGTGTCGTTGTAATTCTTCCATTTAAGTGTTAATAAAAAATCTCCATCTTCGCCCGTGGTTTTCTCCCCTCCCGATTGTAGAGGGGTTTCCATGTAAATATTGTGTGTTCGTGTTTGTTCTTTTTTTTTCCATATATTTGTTTACTTCTTATTTGTGTGAGTTATATTATTTGAATCGAATCAAGTTATAAGGGCTTCACACTTCCGCATCAAGTTTTTACCCTAACAAATTGGTATCAAAGTATATCAAATTTGTTTAGTTTTCCGCACAATTATCCTTATTGTTTCTTCTTTAAATATAAACTTTATGATTTTAGTTACTCTAAACTTTGATCCTCATATCGAATGTACTTTTACTTTTTGATGTTTACAATATTGATATGTTCAGGTTTAAAATTTTGTCATTTATACACTATAACTTGGAGTTTAGTCAGTTTTCTTGAGGCAATGGTAATTTGGAACATGTTTACAATAATATCTTGACACCTTTTGAAATTCAATAACTACAAAATGTTATCCTAGCACATTATCAGCAACTCCTATCCAACCTTGTAATGTTTTGTCATAATAAATACTGAGGTGACACATTTATATTGAATGTCGTATGTACGTATGCACTATAATTGGGCTAACAGAGTAGGAGAAGTCTAAATTTTGGGAGAACTTAGACATTAACAATGCAAGGCATACCCCAGGACAAACAAGTGGTGATAGGTGGTGATTTCAATAGGCAGGTGGATGTGGCCATAGTTGGATACACATCCTACCTTGGAGGCTTTGGGTTTGAAACTAGGATTGCTGAGATTACAACTCTCCTAGACTTTGCGGTCACTTATGAATTAATGGTTGCCAACACCATTTTCAGAAAACGTAAAGAGCATATCATCACGTATAAAAGTGGTGGGATAAGGACTCAGATTGACTACATACTACTAAGGAAGAGGGCACACAAAGATTGCATGTATTGCAAGTTTATCCCTGGGGAAAGCCTTGTTAGAGCCGATGTCTTACGAAACCCAATTTTTTGTAAACATTTTTATTAGTGAATAAAAGTTATTTATTATCATCTATTTAATTTGCGGGTCTTTATGCATGTGATATTATTCTCTTTCAAAGCACCTACCATGAGATGGACGAAGTCCTTAAATGACATTTGGGATATCTCTTTTTAGTGACATTATGCAACAGATAGACTAAATAATGGACAAGGATGTTATTTAATAATTAGTTTGTAATCAGTAAAACTTTACCAAAGAGGGCACCAACACGCTGTCAACGGATCCCATGAGAACTCCGAAGTTAAGCGTGCTTGGGCGAGAGTAGTACCAGGATGGGTGACCTCCTGGGAAGTCCTCATCTTCAGGTTGGGGGCATTAGGAAACAACCTCTCTTCAGGTTAACACCCAGAAGGGGGAAGGCTGCGTACATCCACCCCCTCCCCCAGACCTTGCATAGGCGGGAGCCCTTGAGGCATTGGGTATGTTCAACAACAACAACAACAACAAGAAGTCAGTAAAAGTTTGCGCTACTTGTCTGTTAAGACTATAACATGACATTTATATAACTTGTCTTGGTTATATGGATAGTAATCCAGGATGTTGTGTTGCTGTGTTACATTGAGATTGTTACACTGAACATGACCGGGTGATTTGCTCATTTCTGTACTACTATCAGAAGTCCGCGACTCATATATTTTGTTTATACAATGACTCTTAATCTGGGAAATAGTCCAGACTCGTGCATTGAATGTTAATTGCTTTGATTTGCTAAAATTATTAAGTCTAGCCGGAATCTTACATTCGTCGGGTAATTGCATGAAGTGTAGCACGTGCGGATATTTTACTAGAAATCTACCATGTGAAATGTTCCCTTAGTTGATTCGCAAATATTCAAATTAATTCCAAAGACTTTGACTGGGGCATTCCTTATGTTGGACATTTGGAATTAGTACAAAATTATTTTTTTTTTATTAATGAATAATTCGAGAAGGCAAGTTGGAAACTAAAAAAGAAAAGTGAGAAAGAATGACAATAGTAGTTTAAGTTATTTTTTTCATGGACATTTATTAAAGGGGTTAATTGTGAGTAAACTATTATATAAAAATTTAACAGATAAATATATTTATTTCTAGAGTGCAGTAAAACTTAATTTTATTTATTTAATGAAATTAAGTTTTGCTAAATGGTAATACATTATTATCATGAGATGGTAATCAGATTTGACCCATTTGGAGCTAGAAATAAATTGTCTCCGAGGCCCCTGCACAAGCTTTTAAATAATGCACATACAGAAATCAAGAGAATTCATAAGATTTATTTTATTCAAGGAGTTGAATAATTTTTTTTATTGAATCCAAAACTTCATGGGATGAATTTTACAAGAAAATTTAAAAAGGTAAAATGGATTAAGAATGCACCAACTAATGTGTCGCACGCTGATTGGTTGCCTGGGGGGTCCACGTCCCCTCCCCATGGCCAACCAACACCGTGCGCTGGCTCCTCCCTAGGTCAGCGATCTAGCCTCATGGCGCGGACCAATGACAGGGTGCCACGTGACACCCTGTGAGTGGCAGATATAGGACGCTTGCGGATTGGGTTTTAAATTCGGTATTTTATCCTAACTAAAATACAATTTTACCTTTTATTTATATTTCTTATAGAATTAGTCAGGTTTTGAGACTTCTATAAATAGGGGTGTCTGCCTCATACGGATATAATTCAATTCGCTCAGTTTTCTCCCAATTAATTAGAGAATTAAAAAGAACAAAATCCTTTCCCAATTAATTCTTAAAATCGTTTTTAAGAATTACTTGATTTTATGATGCCTAGCCCACTCGTTCGGTACTAATAGAGAAATTGCGGAGAAGATCTCAGAGGTGTCGTTTGGAGCATCTTTGCACTTGCAATCTACAACGAGGTATGAGATTTCCATACTTATACTTTTTATACATATTTAATTTTTTTTCATGGGCATGTCATCTATGCTATGCATTGTTGTATCTAAATGGAGTCAAAGATTTGTATGCATTTAAAATTAAAGAATTTTAAATTGGGATTTCACTGCGCTAGATACAATTGTTGCTATTTAGTTTATGTAATTAAAATTACACCCAACAGGCCTATTTACGCAGCACAGTGCATTGTGTGTGGATGTCAAGGCCAAGATTAGGGGCAAGAGAACTAGGGAACACGCGAAGCCACACACTCGTTGGAGGGACTTGAAGGGAGATAAGTATCAAACCTTTAAGGAAAGAGCAGAGTCTAAGCTTGACTGGGACTTGGAGGAGAATATAAACCACATTTAAAACTGAATGGCTCAGAAAGATTGGAGGTGCGGCACACGAAGTACTAGACATGTCAAAGGGTGGGGCGCCAGACCACAGAGAGTCCCGGTGGTGGCGTAGGGAGGTCTAAGTAAAGATTAATACCAAACAAGACTACTTCAAGAAATGGAAGCAATTGTTCACCAATCCGATTAAGGAGGTTCATGAACCATGTGTATTTTAGAAATGGTTAAGTTACTAAAAAATGGTTCCCCGTCCCTTATCTATACCGTATTCTCAAATATTTAATTTTTAACTAAGTTTGTTGAACGTGGATAAATTTTTCCCTAGTTTTGCACTTATATTGATGTTAAGTATGAAATCTAATTATAAAAAAATTAGCATACTTAGTTTCTTATTCAATGGAGTTTGAACAAAGTTTGTAACTTCGAGTGATGAAAAGAGTGGTCAAGGTAGCATTTAGTAATGATGTGAGGGATGACCATTAGTAACAAGGCAAATTACAGTGATAAATATTCAAAGTGATGGGAGTAGAAAGGGGGTCAAAATTGTGATGACGGTGGGAGGGGGGTGGCCATGACAGTCACTAGTGATGATGACATTTGATACTTTGTGTTAGAAATACTTCAATTTTTAAGTTGTTTTGGGTGGGGAGCAAGCACTTTAGTGGACTAGGGAGCAAGAATCGGCTTTCAATTTTTTATTCTAAATTTAATGATTCCTTATCGAAAACAAAAAGCTGAACTAATTTATTTTTTCTTCGTACTCTTCTTCTCGTTGTTAAAACTTTTATCCTCAATTCAATTGTTAGATGTAATTTAATCTATTTCTCTAGAGTGTATTGCAGGATAACCTCCTAAAAAAATTACCAATTAACCTAACTAACACCTTCAGTACAACAACCACAGACCCAGTGTCTTAAGGACTTCCGTATAAGTGGGGTTTGAGAGGTGTGGATGTACAGCCTTACCCCTTCAGGGTGTAACCCTGCCGAGAGGCTATTTCCAAGGGCCTCCAATCTTATAGGGTTGGCAACACAAGGACTTCACGGGAGGTCACTTATCCTGATATTACTCTCGCCTAAGCACGCTTAACTTCAGAGTTCTAATAGGATCCGGTGCCTTAGTGCCTGATAAATGAACCCTTAACCAACACCTTCAGTAAGCTATCTTAAATTTGTTCTGCTTTTCAATAATAGAACAAATATATGTCAAGAGATGAACCAAAAAGTGTACCAACACGCCGTTACTGGATCCTATTAGAACTTCGAAATTAAACATGCTTGAGCAAGAGCAATACCAGGATGAGTGACCTCCTGTGAAGTCCTCATCCTTAGGTTAGGGGTACTCGAAAACAACCTCTTTTTAGGGATAATATCCTAAAGAAAGAAGATTATGTATATTTATTCTTTTAAATTTTACTTAGACGAAGACCCTTAGAGCACTGAATATACTGCCTTTTATATGTCAAGAGATGGGAACCAAAAAGCCCCAAACTTGAGACCTTTTTTAGCAAATTATCGCAATTTTAAAATTTTTTTTTAGCAAATATCATAGTTTTAAAAATATTTAGCAAACTATCACATTTCACTATTGCACACTGGGTGCACGACTTACGGGAAGGCATGCAACATCGGTACTGTTGCACGCTGTATGGGCCGGCATGCAACAGTGGCCAAAATTTTTTTTAATTTAAATTATTTTTATTTTTAATTTTATAATTTGAACCACTAAATACATATACATTTTAAATTAAAAGGTATATGTATATTATTATTTAAACTATTAATAAGAAAAATATAAATGAGGGACACATTTAAATGAAGAGATAATGATGTGTATATTATTATTTAAACTATCTCATACAGGAACTATGGTATTATAATATTATTAATAAGGATGATATAAATGAGGGACGCATTTAAATGAAGAAATATTAATGTTTCCAATAAAAAATCACGAGTTTACGAATTTATATATTATTATTTGAACTATTTTATTAGATATATGTAACTCAAAAACTAAAAAAATATTTCATATAGTTTATAAAATATATTTTAAAAATTCATATATAATTTGAACTATATGAAATGATTTTTAGTTTTTGATCATATATTTAATAAAATAGTTCAAATAATAATATACAAATTCGTAAACTCGTGATTTTTTGTTGGAAACATCAGCATCTCTTCGTTTAAATGTGTCCCTCATTTATATCCTTCTTATTAATAGTATTATAATACTATAGTTCCTGTATGAGATAGTTTAAATAATAATAATATACATATCATCATCACTTTATTTAAATGTGTCCCTAATTTATATCTACCTTATCAATAGTTCAAATAATAATATACATATACCTTTTAATTTAAAATGTATATGTATTTAGTGATTCAAATTATAAAATTAAAAATAAAAATAATTTAAATTAAAAAAATTTTATTAATTTTTTTTAAATTTTGAGATGTAAAACTAAAAAAAAAAATTATGGGTACTGTTACATGCCGTTCCGTACGGCGTGCAACAGTGCCGATGTTGCACGACGCACGGGATGTCCTGCAATAATGGGTGCACGCCTTCCCGTAAGTCTTGTACCCAGTGTATTATAATAAAATATAATAGTTTATTAAATATTTTTAAAACTATAATATTTTACTAAAATTTTTTTTAAATTGTAATAATTAGCTAAAAAAACTCCAAACTTGATCCCCAAGGCATGTTACAGGGCTCTACTTTCCAAGTGGGTGATTTTCTTCCACTCATGCCAAAACGACAAGGACCCCAAACTGACACTTTTGGAATAATTTTGAAAGTGAAAACTTTAGGGCCCTTTCATACTTTTTTTGAAAAATGGCCTAATCTTAAAAAAATTTTAGAAAATTGTCCCACTTTGAAAAATTTTTAGAGAAATGGCCTTGTTTACTGTAGCAGTATCGTTGGACGACCGGTGGAATGGCGTGCAAGGATGAAAAATGAAAAACCGAACGTCGTGCAACAATGGTGGTTGCACGACCGATCGTACGTCGTGCAACGTTAGTCGTTGCACGATTTCCGGCCAGTCGTGCAACCACCACTAGTTCACGCCACCCTGCATGCAACAGCCAACTTCCGTCCACAACCCATGCAGTACTGTTGTTCCTCTGTATCGGTTGTGACCTTACCTTCCGCTACTGATGTGAGAATACGGCTGCAACCTCACCTGTACAATATATTTCTTATCCATTATGCGTCATATTATATAAATTACGGTAATGATAACAAAATATTAAAACTACATGAGTCGAAATACTGAAAATGTAAATAACTCGAACAGTAATAATAACAATCGTATATCGTATTACAATACAAAAAAAAAAGTATTGCAGATCTTAAGGATCAAAATTTGATGTGGACCTACGACTAGGTTCTGCACGATGTTGCGAGGGTGTGGACTCCCTGTGAACGGAGTAACTGTGTCGGCGAGGAAGTTCACGTCTACTTTCTTCCACACCATGTAAAGTACTGTAGTCGACACCTTTGTTACGCAGAATTTGTCGAAACTCAGGTCCTCCATCCAGAGCATCCATTGCAGCACTGCAACCACCTAGAACATCTACGGAGATAGACTGCACAGTGTGGCGAGCAGTGTCATGTATTGCCTGAGCTACCCTTCTAGTCTGTTGTCTAAAAGTGCCAATCTGTCACGTAGTTCTTTATCATGTTATTAAAACATAATGTATAAGAAGTTACTGGACAAAGGTTTTCAATGTACTTACAGCTCGTTGAATACGATTGCCAGTTGGTTCATAAACTAGCCGAGGGTGGGGTGGAGGTCGAGCTTCACGCCCTTCGATGACACGCCTAGTGATAGATAAGTACCAGTCCATGTACTCTGTAGGCGATGTCGGAGGATCAGGCACGTTGGCGATACTTTGCTCCCGTGTGTCCCACATCTCGACCCAGTGCGCGTGATATATAACCCAGTTCTCGTTGTGCCTGCCATGACGAGATGTACTGTGCAACGTGTCAAGAGTATCAACAGGATCTGGAATATGCTGCGTCAATCCAAACTGACGCAACACTCTGTCTGGGCAATGTAATTCTACAATGCCGAAGAATATCAGAGGTCCTACATATGTCCAGATGTGATGACCCTCGACACAAATTCCAGCAGCTGAACGTCGTACGGCGTGCAACACAGTGGTTGCACGCCGTACGGCCAGTCGTGCAACCACTGAGTTGCATGACTTACGGTCGGTCGTGCAACCACTGTTGCACGACTGGCCGTACTGTGGTGGTTGCACGCCGTTCGGTTTTTTGTTTTTCATCCTTGCACACCATTTCACCAGTTGCCCAACGATACTGCTACAGTAAACAGGGCCATTTATCTAAATATTTTTCAAAGTGGGCCAGTTTTCTAAAATTTTTTTTAAATTAGGCCATTTTTCAAAAAACGTCCCTTTTTAGGTATTATTTTGGACAATATTGTTATCAACTCTGCGCATGAGATAAAAGTGAATTTTATATAGGAATTATAAGAATAAAAAACTAATATATAAATTTATTGAATTATAAGAATAAAAAACTAATATATAAATTTATTGAATTATATTATCTAATACCAATTGATTATTTAATAAAATATTACTTAAAACTATATGTGGATCTCCTCAACTTCGTAGGTTGGGCCGAAGCCTTATGAAATTTAAGAGACATGCTTATTGTATTTTTATTTTTTATGTAGTTTTTGATTTGAAAAACTAAAAAAATAAGATTTGAAAATGATTATTTTCTTTTTTGGTTTTGCTTTTAGTTTTATTAAAATTAAACTAAAAATATGAAAAATAGTATTTTAAACATGATTGTCAGTTTTTGTTTACAAATATACATTTTGATTTTTGAAAAATAAAAAATTACAAAAAGAAAAACAAGCCTTTAGTTTTTTATTTTAAAAACCTTAAAATTAAGGTTTGAAAATAAAGGTTTTAGTTGGTATTATTTTATGTTTTTAATTTTATATTTTTAAAGTTTAAAAACAAATTTTTCAAATTTTTTTCGATTATTTTTTCTTTTCTTAGCTTTCAAAAAAGGCTTTGACAAAAGTTGAAAACAACAATTCATCAAGAAGGATGTATTATTTGTCAGTAGTCAAAAGTTAGAATTGAAAATGAAATGACCAAGTAGGAACTTTAATTTCTTTTTTTTTTTCTTCTGAATTTCTTCAATTTTTGCTAGAAACTTTAAAAACAAAAATATATAATGAAAAAAATAAAATTATTTGTAACTGTTTTAGCTTCTCAAAAATGAAAAGATAAAAATTAAAATGATACAAAATAGAACATTAACAAATCAGCCATTCAACATTAAAATCTGTTGAGATTAAAATTTGGAATTTAAATTTTAAACTTGAGCAGTGGAAGATAACCCTTTTATTTAATGGACTTTTGATGGTAAATATTTCATAAGAGTATTTGGTTTGTAAAAAGGGAAACGTAGGATGGATAGTGCTATAACAGAACAAGTTTGACGCGCTAAAAAATATTAAGAGATGGGTGAAAGACTAGGTTTAAACTACAACGGCCTAGAAAGTGACATGATCAACATATTCTATGCTATTGAAGGCGGTGTACATGGCAATACCCTACGAAATAAAAAGAGGAACCGTATGTAAGTTCCGCTCTAATAATTTGTTAATTTCTTATTGATGGGAGAAGTTGTCATTTTGGGTAGGCTCGCGATTCGACACCGGGAGGTTTTTTTTTTTTTTTTTTTTTTTTCTTTTTTGGGATGATTGGTTATTGGGGTGGAGTGGTACTTTCTTTATGTAGGCATCTTTGGTAGGTATCTTTGACGATGAGGTCTTTCGGTGTAGTGTTTTGTCAGTTTGTACTTTTTATTGTAAAAGGGTGTTGATCTATAAGGTCTTTCGATGTAGCGTTTTGTCTGTTTGTACTTCTTATTGTAGAAGGGTGTTGATCTATATCTTGGGATGTGGCCACAAGTAGATCTTGATGTTTTTTTTTATTTTTGTTCCATTTTTGCCTTGACTTCTACCTAGTCCTATGTAGTCTTGGGTTCTGCCCATGCGAGATACTGTTTTTGTATCGTATTTTTTCGCTAATTATTGAAAGAAATGGACAAAATATTTAGCGTATATACCAGTATGACAATGTGTTGTGAGAAAAAAGAACCAAAAGGTTAATTTATTTGCAAAAGGGATATGTTTTGAAGCTTTATTTTTTCTTTATTTTCTTTTTAAATATATGATTTATTATTAAAAATATAAAATTTATGATTTAGGCATCCTAAAATTTGATCCTCATTATTACTAAGGTACTCTTACTCTTTGATGCTTATAATATGATATTTTAATGCTGAAAATTTTATCTTTTAGACACTCAGACTTGGAATCTAATAAATTTTCTTAGAACAATCACAACTTGGGACATACTTAAGATAATATATAGGCACCTTTGAAATATTGTGACTATTTGCTACACAATGTTATCCCGAAACATTATTTCAATAATTTATAGGCAACTCCTATCCAATATAATTATTTTTTGTCCTAATTTGATGAAAAACTGATGTAACATATTTATATTGTCAAAATTATATTATATTAGTATTTTACAACAAAAATCTCATCTTATTTGTACAAAGTTTATCGAATTTTTATTGAATGATAAAATTTTTAAACCGAAAAGTAACTTGTTGTATATTATGATGATGCTTAGAAGGAAAAAAACTCAAATTTCACAATAATTAAGTGATAAATTCAATTTAAAATATATTATTATCCTGACGTATATATACTTGTTCATGATGTTTTTGGTTGGGTTCTTAAGGGTAGAACTAAGCTCAAGTTCCTTGCCTTTTTAGTGAGGTCTCCCCCTCTATTTATAGGGGATAAATGCGTGCGCATGAAGTAATCGGGGGGTACCGCCTGGTTGCCACAGACAAGAGGGTTATTGGTGATTTCTAGACGTTATGTCACTGAGGTAGGATATCAAAGGGGGCGGTAATGGCCCCTGGATCCCGTACCGCTCGGGGGCAGTTATGCAGGGAGGCGGTATTGACCCCTGGACATATTGCCACCCGAGGGTAATTGGGAAGGGGGGCGGTATTGACCCCCGGATCCCGTACCGCCCGGGGGTAGTTGTGCAGGGGAGGCGGTATTGACCCCTGGACCCTGTACCTCCAGGGGGTAATTGGGAAGGGGGGCGGTATTGACCCCCGGATCCTGTACCGCCTGGGGGTGGTTGTGCAGGGGGGGCGGTATTGACCCCTGGACCCTGTACCGCCTGGGGGTAGTTATGCAGGAAGGCGGTATTGACCCCTGAACATATTACCGCCCGGGGGTAATTAGAAAGGGGGGCGGTATTGACTCCCGGATCCCGTACCGCCTAGGTGTAGTTTTTATATTCATCAGTTAGCCCCCCACTTTGTGATCAAAGTTTCTTTGCCCTCAAAGTGTATAAATACCACTCCATAATCTCGCCACCTGGATACTTTTTCCTCTCCAATTTTCTCATCAATATTTTAGGATTTGGTTATGGAGGATGTTACTCGTGAGATGTTAGCTTGGCTTCTTGCCAAATCTCTTCTAAGATTTTCTTGTGTATCCTCTTGGTTCTATGGTTTGCTCACAGATTATGACTTTGTCAAAAAACAATCTTTTCGTGCACTTGACTGTTGTGCTGATTGGGTACTGCTGCAATCAGAAAGCGAGTTTTCTCGAGAGAACCTGGGGGTATTTTCCTCTGCTGGGGATTTTTCTCCGATCATGCCGCCGGAAATAATGGAGGTGTTGACAGATAATGTTAGAGTTCTTGGTGCTCAGGGTGGCTTAATACTGTATTGAGATTATAATCTTTCAAAGTTGTTTGTATGTAATCCTGCCTTGGGCGTGCGTCAGTCGGTACCGTTGCCTGAAGGTACTTTGATGAACTGTTTGGACGTTCCCTTGAACTTAGTGTTTGGATGTTTTGAGTCTACCATTCAGTTCGGTTTCTACCTTTTCCTCATGGTAATGGACTTATCCTACCCTTGTTATGACTTTTGGCCTAATGAGTATCAAGTGTATTTTTGGCAAGGTGATTGGAATTTCTGGGGAAGTCTTAATGTGGGTCCCCGAAACATTTTTCTCATGGATCATGTCTGCTTGCGTGGGGAGCTTTTCTTTTTGTCCTACTGGGGCCACTATATTGACGGTACTAACAACCGTCCCTATATAGTTCGCTGGAATACTGAGACAGGGGTTTCTTATAATATGACACTTTCAGACGTAATTTGGGATAACCTATCAATGTGCCGGGAGGCGAAGATCTCAAAGTGGTGGGACGTGATAACATGACCCCCTTCCTTGTGCCTAACCACACTCCAAAGTACGGTGTTCACTAGCTGGACTTTAACCGACATTGAGGGCCCTTCCTCTTGGGTAAGGCGGGATCGGCTATTCATTCGGTTACCGTGGTCCGGGGGTAGATGGGACCCGGCTATCACAAGTTTTACCGTATCCAAAGAACACCTAACGTTCACGGCACATAATCAGGTGTTTCGATGTTCGCTTCATGGTGATCTCCGTGGCCGTACAGTTTTCTTAGGACATTACCAGGGGGAGTTCCACACACAACTGTTTCCCTTTTCGGGCTCTTTGTTTCATTGAGGGAATGATCCCATAGTACCTTAATGCAGCGTTTGAGTAGATTGTAATAAGTGTAGGAGGGTATTTTAAATCTTTACTGTACATTACTTTTGGCGATGTAGTTGTATTATCGGAAACTTGATGTAATGAAATTTTGTTGTAATATATATGAATACTCTGGCTATATATATATATTTTAAAGCTTTATCTGTATCCCTGTCATGGTTTGCTACTTTGTCGTGCCTGCTTATATTTGTGTGAGCTTATTACCGGCCCTATGCTAGCTGAGATGCCAACAACCGCCCGGGTGTTAGATGGGGCACACAACTGCGGGCTCCCAAACTGGTGAGAGTTTACCACCTGTCGCTGATGTTAGGTGGGACATACACAACCACCCCGATATTAGATGGGGTACACAGCAGCGGGCTTTCAAGTTGGTGAGAGTTTACCGCCTGTCCCTGATGTTAGGTGGGACACAAACAACCGCCCCGGTATTAGATGGGGTACACAACTGCGGGCTCTCAAGCTGGTGAGAGTTTATCGCCTGTCCCTGATGTTAGGTGGGACATACACAACCGCCCCGGTGTTAGATGGGGTACACAACCGGGGGCTCTCAAGCTGGTAAGAGTTTACCGCCTGTCCCTGATGTTAGGTGGGACACAAACAACCGCCCCGGTGTTAGATGGGGCGCACAACTACGGGCTCTCAAACCGGTGGGAGTTTACCGCATGTCCCTGATATTAGGTGGGACATACACAACCTGAACAAGAAATTGCGAGCCCTATTGTTAAAGGGACTTAGAACACCAAGGGCTTCCACATTAGGTGAAAGCCAACCGCCTGCAGTCCTTCACATTAGGTGAAGGATAACCGCCCAAACATTTCTTGCTCCCTTTCTTCAACCTGAGCAAAAAACACCAAGCCCTCATTGTTAAAGGGATTTGGAACACCATGGACTTCCACATTAGGTGAAAGCCAACCGCCTGCTGTCCTTCACATTAGGTGAAGGATAACCGTCCAATCATTTCTTGCTCCCTTTCTTCAACCTGAGCAAAAAACACCAAGCCCCCATTGTTAAAGGGACTTGGAACACCGTGGACTTCCACATTAGGTGAAAGCCAACCGTCTGCTGTCCTTCACATTAGGTGAAGGATAACCGCCCAATCATTTATTGCTCCCTTTCTTCAACTTGAGCAAGAAACACCAGGCCCCCATTGTTAAAGGGACTTAGAATACCAAGGCCTTCCACATTAGGTGAAAGCCAACCGCCTGCGGTCCTTCACATTAGGTGAAGGATAACCGCCCAACAATTTCTTGCTCCCTTTCTTCAACCTGAGCAAGAAACACCAAGTCCCCATTGTTAAAGGGACTTAGAATACCAAGGGCTTCCACATTAGGTGAAAGCCAACCGCCTGCGGTCTTTCACATTAGGTGAAGGATAACCGCCCAATCATTTCTTGCTCCCTTTCTTCAACCTGAGAAAGAAATACCAAGCCCCCATTGTTAAAGGGCCTTAACATACCAAGGGCATCCACATGAGGTGAAAGCCAACCGCTTGCGGTCCTTCACATTAGGTGAAGGATAACCGCCCAACCATTTCGTGCTCCCTTTCTTCAACTTGAGCAAGAAACACCAAGCCCCCATTGTTAAAGGGACTTAGAATACCAAGGGCTTCCACATTAGGTGAAAGCCAACCGCCCGCTGTCCTTCACATTAGGTGAAGTATAACCGCCCAACCATTTCTTGCTCCCTTTCTTCAACCTGAGCAAGAAACACCAAGCCCCCATTGTTAAAGGGACTAAGAATACCAAGGGCTTCCACATTAGGTGAAAGCCCACCACCTGCGGTCCTTCACATTAGGTGCAGGATAACCGCCCGACCATTTCTTACTCCCTTTCTTCAACCTGAGCAAGAAACACCAAGCCCCCATTGTTAAAGGGACTTAGAATACCAGGGGCTTCCACATTAGGTGAAAGCCAACCGCCTGCTGTCCTTCAAATTAGGTGAAGAATAACCGCCCAACCATTTCTTGCTCCCTTTCTTCAACCTGAGCAAGAAACACCAAGCCCCCATTGTTAAAGGGACTTAGAATACCAAGGGCTTCCACATTAGGTGAAAGTCAACCGCCTACGGTCCTTCACATTAGGTGAAGGATAACCGCCCAACCATTTCTTGCTCCCTTTCTTCAACCTGAGCAAGAAACACCAAGCCCCCATTGTTAAAGGGCTTAGAACACTGTGGACTTCCACATTAGGTGAAAGCCAACCACCTGCGGTCCTTCACATTAAGTGAAGGATAACCGCCCAATCATTTCTTGCTCTCTTTTTTCAACCTGAGCAAGAAACACCAAGCCCCTATTGTTAAAGGGACTTAGAACACCTTGGACTTCCACATTAGGTGAAAGCCAACCGCCTGCGGTCCTTCACATTAAGTGAAGGATAACTGCCCAACTATTTGTTGCTCCCTTTCTTCAGCCTGAGCAAGAAACACCAAGCCCCCATTGTTAAAGGGACTTAGAACATCGTGGACTTCCACATTAGGTGAAAGCCAACCGCCTGGGGTCCTTCACATTAGGTGAAGGATAACCATCCAACCATTTCTTGCTCCCTTTCTTCAACCTGAGCAAGAAACACCAAGCCCCCATTGTTAAAAGAACTTAGAATACCAAGGGCTTCCACATTAGGTGAAAGCCAACCGCCTGCGGTCCTTCACATTAGGTGAAGGATAACTGCCCAACCATTTCTTGCTCCATTTCTTCAACTTGAGCAAGAAACACCAAGCCCCCATTGTTAAAGGGACTTAGAATACCAAGGGCTTCCATATTAGGTGAAAGCCAGCCGCCTGCGGTCCTTCACATTAGGTGAAGCGTAACCGCCCAACCAATACTTACGAGTCCCAAGGGCCTGTGCCATGTGGTGCTTTTCTCTCTCCTTTTGCCCTTTTCGATTCATTTTCATATAAAACCCCTCAAAAGCCCTAATTTCCCCATTTCTCATTTTACTCTGCAAAATTTCGCCCTTATTTCTGCATTTCTCCCTCTAGTTCTCCTTCGATCTTCACTTCCACTTATTTTCGTGACGATTCAAAAGTATTTACTTGTTTTCTCACTACTTTTGAAATGCTTCTAGGTTTTTCTCTCTTTTTGTTTTCGCCTTTCGTTTGACAGGGGGTTTTCTTGTTGGGACTTCCATGGTGGAACCTGAGGTTCCCATGGTGGAACTTGAGGTTCCCATGGAAGACGAAAGTATTGAGCTGGATCCCCAGCTCATAGATGACCTTACCGCGATTTTAGCCGGCTGTCCTGCCGTTTGCCCTGGGGAGGCGGGGGTGTTTTTTGATTAGGGATTTTCCCCTTCTGCGTGTTGGCCTGGTCCTGAGACTGCGTTGTCTTCACCTGATACCAACGCCCCCGCCCTACCAATGGGAAATTCTGGTGGGACTTCTACTTTTTCTTAGGGCAAGATCCCGTTCTAACTTTTCTTTTTTTTTTTTTTTTTTTTTTGAACTAGTTAAATGGCTCTAAAATGCGTGCAGAAGGGCAGTGGACATTCAGACTGTGCTGGAGGGGCATGTTCTGATGAGGGAATGATGGTGGAGCCGTTATCTCAAATGGCTCCCTCATCACCAACGTCTCCTGAGGAAATGGCCGTTCGCACCCAGTATCCCGATACGGCCGCGGCTCTTCCCCTAGGAAACCTTGTATCCTCATTAGTCACGGTGGAGGGAATGAGAAAATTCCGCGAAAAATATTTTTTTCCAAATGACTACGAAGTCGTTGGCCCCCGGGAGAGCGACAATATTTATTACCCTCGTTCCCCTGAATTCTTTGCTGTTAGTGTGGACTCCTTAGATGCCGGCTTGCGATTTCCCTTGCCGCCAATCCTGGAGTGGGTTTTTAGGTAATACTCTGTATGCCCCAGCCAAATTACCTCTAACGATTTTTGTAATATTTACGGTTTCCTTCTTACCTGTTTTGTGGCCGGATTAATTCCCTCCACCCGCAGTTTTGATTTCTTATTTAGGGCCAAACAACTTAAAGGCATTGTCGGCTTTGAGGGGAAGAGCGGAATTAAGTTTGTAGAGCTCAACCCCTCAACGGTGAATTTTTGGCAGAATAGGTTTGTTTTGGTAAGGCCCCCTTATCCCCTCGGCATCCCTCATTACTAGACTCCGCTGAATAAGTGTAGCATCCCCTCAGCGGACGAGCTATCTAACTTAGACAAGGCGGTAGTTCGATACTTTGAGAGGGATTCAGGTGCACGGTACCTCACTACCTAAAAGGTGTTGTGCCAAGAGAATGTTTTGATCTGGGCGAGCTTATGCGCCCAACCAGTTAGCAGTAAGTAATTCTCTGGAACGGGAAAGTTTTTCTTTTTGGGTTTACACCGCCACTTAATAATTCTATCTTGGCTACTTAATTACTTCTTTCCAGGACCAGAAGCTGATGTGGATATTGTGGCCCTCACGGAGTCCTGCCGCGAGGAGCAAAGGAAAAAGGGGAGAAAGGGTGAGGGTAAGGGTAAGAAAACCGTCAGGAGAAGTAAAAGGACCGTCGCTGAGGAATGAGAGAGGCCTCCTAAGAAGGTCACACGGTCTAAAAAGTCACAGGTGGAGGCTCCCGCTTCAAGCAGTAGTTCGGAGGTGCCCATTCTACCAGAGGTCGTCTCTGAGATACCCATAGTCCAAGCGTCTCCTGCTGCTGGGGGTTTTCTCCAACCCCAAGTGATCAGGAAGTGCGCACTTCTATGCCCCATCAAGGGAATGATGGAGCATCAGCCGTGCCTCATCCTCAGGATGTCCCAGCAACGGAACCTTTGGTGGAGGAGAGGCCCAGTGCTACACCTGCCGTTACCGTCACCCCGCCGGGAGTGATCGTGAGTGAACCTCTTCCAGCACCGGCTAGCAGTTCAGCCCCTCAGGCTCCGGGAGAAGGAATGGACGTAGGCCTCCAGCTAGAAAGGGAGGAAGAAGGAGAGAGGCCCTTGGAAGTGCCGGTAGCGGTGTCGGAACCGCCTCTGATAGAGACGATAATGCCCGCCCCTACGCCTCCAAGAGGAGGGTCCCCTGTCAGGACCTCATCTTCATTGCCAGCATTGCCCCAGGAGGCGGTAGCAGATGTGAGGCCTGACATGCAAATAAACGACAGCCTCCTTCCCTCGTTCCATATAGACCTGACTGCCCCTGACGACCTTGCCGGCACCCCTCCTAAGCCTCAAAGGGAGGCTCCTAGGGAAGAGGGAACTCCCGTAGATGAAGGTGCACGGCCTGGGGATTTTGCCTACCTTTCTCCTCGCCAAAGTGTTAGTGCCATTCAGCGCACCGCCTTGACGGTTCTTTCATCTGGAGATCCGCAAGTTGTAACTAGCGACACGGTAGCTTCTTGCGTTGCTAAGGTAAAACCGCTTACTATACCTTTAAGCTATTATCACGTTAACTACATGCTTTGGTAATGCATCTTTCAGGTCAGCTCCCTGTCTGCTGCTATGGCCTTAGGGTGGTTTCGTGAACAGGAAGCCGCCACGCGAGAACTAACCCGGTTGCAGGAGGAAAACAGAAAGGCAGTTGAGGCGGCACAGAGAGCTGAAGAAGAAAAAAGAGAAACAGGCTAGGACCATACTGAGGATGGAGAGGGAGAAGGAGATCCTGGCGGTTGAGTCTCAGGGCTTGAAAGATAATGTTGGCAAGCTCAGGGAGGAGAAAGAAGCGTTGGCCGCTGAAGCTCAAGGACTAAGGGAGGGTTTTCAAAAGCTGCAAGAAGAACTCTCTTCCCAGCAGACGCGGTCAGAGATGCTTCTTACCGAGGTTCAGCATGCCCGGTCCGAGGCTGCGGAGGCGGTTTCCCCCTTTAGGGAAAGTTCTGAGTTTCTTTCATCAACGAGTACCTTCTATTGGGAGGGTTTTGCCTCAGGTCTGTCATCGTTTGCACGGCGTCTAACTCACAGCCATCCTCAGCTTAGCCGTGAATCTCTTCAGCAGACGGCAGACCAGCTTCGCCAGGAAATTGTTCGCTCTCGAGGAGGTGCTGGTGGCGGCTAGGCTTAGACCTTAAGTTTAACTTTTGTTCTTCCCTTTCCTCTTTTGTAAATGTCAAGAGAATGTAAAGGGGGCGCCCCTTTTTGTTGTAACCCCCTATTTTTTGGCTTGTATATGTACTTGTACATAGTATGTTTAGAGGCGGAAGTACCTCTGTTACCTTATAGGATGTATGTTCTATTGGAACTAATGATAGTTCGTTGTGCATTACCTCTCATTGTTTTTCTTCAAGCTACGACTTTAATAGCCTTGGCTTCTTGTGAGCTATGTGGATGCAATCTTTAGGAATGTACAATTTATTTATGCACATGGGGTACCGCCCCATTTTTCTTGGGATACAACTCGTACTGAGTCTATCTAGGTTCAATATTTTACATAATTCTTTCACGACTTACCGAGCTATGTGTAGTACTTTTTGAGATTCTTGATGTTCCACACTCGGGGTACCTGGGGACTGTCCATGCGTTCCAGCTTGTAACTTCCTTCCCCTAACTTCTGAGCCACACGGTAGGGTCCTTCCTAATTGGCAGCTACTTTGCCAGCTCCTATCCCCTGGGCCACTGTATTTGCTCGTCGTAGGGCTAGGTCCCCTACTTCTAAACTTCTTGTCCTTAGGCGTTTGTTGTAGTACTGAGACACTCGTTGCTTTTGGGCCACTATCCGAAGAAGGGCATCCTCCCTGACTTCGTCCACCAAGTCCAGAGCGCACCTTCGTTGGTCTTCGTTGCGTAGATAGTCATAGTGTTGTATGCGGTAATTGGGCTCTCCCACCTCCACTGGAATTACCGCCTCGGCCCCGTAAGTTAGCAAGAATGGGGTCTCTCCTGTAGCCACGCGGTAGATCATTCGGTGGGCCCACAGTATGCTGGGTAACTCTTTTACCCATCTTCCCTTAGCTTCATCTAACCTCCTTCGAAGTCCACTAGGTATTTGTTTATTTTCTGCCTCAGCTTGTCCGTTGCTCTGAGGATAAGCGACGGCCGTGAAATGAAGAGCAATGTTCATGTGCTGACAGTATGTTCGGAACTGCGGCGAGGCGAATTGTGTCCCGTTATTTGTGATAATGGCCTTGGGGATTCCAAAATGCGTAATGACATTCTTCCACAAAAACTGCCGCGTTGCGTTATCTGTAATCCGAGCTACCGCCTCGGCCTCCACCCACTTACTGAAATAGTCTACGGCGACTATCAAGAATTTCCTCTGCCTGCTGGCTAAGGGGAAAGGCCCTAGGATGTCCATTCCCCACTGGTCAAAGGGTATAGGGTCAACAATGGGTTGTAGTGGCGCAGCGGGAGCGTGGATGAGTGGACATTTTCGTACAAGGGCGCCGGCATCCTTCCTCCGGGTAGGCCAAAATTATCCTGCCCTTAACATCATCCCAGTAAGGGCTCGCTTTCCAATGTGAACTCCACAGATTCCTTCGTGGATTTCCCTTAGAGCGTAATCTCCTTCCTCCGGTGCTAGACATTTGAACAAGGGATGTGTGAATGACCTTTTGTAGAGCTGATAATTGATTATTGTGAAATGCACCGCCCGTCTTTTCAGCCTTGGTGCTTCAATCTTGCTCGCGGGTTCCTCAACGTGAAGGATGAAGTCCCAAATCGGACGCATCCAGTTATCCTCACATTGCACTTGCATCACATCCATGGGCGCTGCCTTATCCACGTATTTAACATTGGACTCGTGTGTATGAACGTGCCCGTTAGGATCCTTACCTCCAGTACTAGCCAGGCGGCTTAGTTCGTCAGCACGGTGATTACTTTCCCGGGAAATACTCTGTATACTGAAGCCCTGAAACTCAGAGACCTTGGCTCGAATCAATTCCAGGTACCGGGACAGATGAGGCTCTTTTACTCCGTAATTACCCGTAACTTGGTTCACCACCAACTCCAAGTCGCTATGGGCCTCCAGGTAAGTTGCTCTGGCGGTCCTCACAAAGTCCATACCGAGCAGCAGTGCTTCGTACTCGGTCTCATTGTGAGTTGCATCGAAGTGTAACCTTACCGCGTACTCCACCCGCTCTCCCTCGGGGTTAACCAGTACTGTGCCTGCGCCTCGGCCTCCTAAATTCACAGACCCATCCACGAAAAATTTCCAGACAGACATCTCTTCAATGGCTTCCGTTAGACCGGGCGCCTCAATTCCAAAGTTGCATTCTACCAGGAAGTCGGCTAAGGCTTGGGCCTTAATGGCTCTTCGAGGCTGATAGTGTATATCGTATTTAGAGAGCTCGACCGCCCACTTGAGCATCCGCCCTGAGCAATCCAACTTTGAGAGCAGCTTCTTGAGTGGGAGGTTAGTGAGTACCAGGACATCGTGAGACTGAAAATATGGTCTTAGTTTACGTGCCGCGGTGATCAAGGCTAGGGCGGTTTTTTCAATGGTAGGGTACCTCTTTTCCGTATCTTTGAGAGTTTGGCTTATGAAGTATACCGGGAGCTGTTGTCCTTGTCGGTCCACTATTAACACTGCTCTTGTTGCGTTTTCTAAGAGGCCAAGTAGAGGCCCAGTTTCTCGCTTGGTTCAGGAGAGGTGATTACCGGGAGATGTGCCAAATGTTGCTTCAGTTGATCAAAGGCACGTGCGCACTCCTCATTTCAAAGGAAAGGTTGTTTCCCTCGCTGCACCTTAAAAAATGGTAGAGCCTTTTCTGCAGCTCGGCTAATGAATCGGTTGAGCGAAGCCATGCAGCCAGCCAATTTTTGCACATCTTTAGGGCAGCGAGGAGGCCTCAAGTTAAGTATGGCCTGCACCTTTCTAGGGTTTTCCTCGATCCCTCGTGAACTTACAACGAAGCCTAAGAACTTACCATCTGGTACGGCAAATGAACACTTTTCCGGGTTCAACTTCATACGGTATTTTCGAAGGGCTTCCAAAGCCTCTCTTAGGTCCGAAACGTGATCCAACTTACGTTTTGACTTAACTATCATGTCATCCACATAGACCTCCATATTGCGTCCTATCTATGGTGCAAAGACTTTGTTAACCAGCCGTTGGTAGGTAGCTCCTGCATTCTTAAGTCCAAACGGCATCACCTTGTAGCAGTATATTCCTTCAGCCGTGATAAAGGCCGTTTTCTCTTCCTCGGCCAAATGCATTTGAATCTGATGGTACCCTGAAAAGGCATCCATGAAAATGAATAGCTCGCAACCCGCTGTGGAATCTACCAGCCTGTCTATCTTAACGGGTGCCTTGTTGTCTCGGACGTTGAGCCGGTGAGTGATCACTTCAGGCGGTATTCCCGGCATTTCCTTTGCGGCAAAGGCGAAAACGTCTCGGTATTACCTCAGAAGTTCGCCAATCTCCTCACGCAAATGCCTAGGGAGTGAAGTGCCCAGATAGGTGTAACATCTAGGCTCCAACTCGTACTTTTCCAAAGGTGGAGGGGAGGGACGTACTCTCGGAGGCGAGCCCGGCTCAAGGGGCTTGGCTGTCATTACTGCTAGATTGGGGTAGGTATGGTAATATTCCGAAAGTGCGCCGTTCCTTCCTCGTATTGTCATGATGTTCCCAGTATTCGCCTCAAACTTCATTGCCAGGTGGTATGTAGATACCACCGCCTTTAGACGATTTAGGGAGGATCTCCCCAAGATCGCGTTGTAGGAAGAGGAAGCGCTGATAACGAGGAACTCTATCTTAACCGTTCGTTGCTCGTTTTTGTTTCAAAAAATTGTGGGCAACGTTATCTTGCCATGCTGCAGGACGGGCGCCCCCGTGAAGCCCACGACGGGGTACGGTGCTGGTGAAAGCGCATTAGGCGGTATTCCCATTTTGCTATAGCATTCTAAGAACAGAATGTCTGCGGAACTACCCTGGTCAATCAATATTCTGCGCACCGTGTGTTTGCTGATGTCAGCGGTAACCACAAGGGGGTCCGCTTGCCGTGTGTCTATTCCTTGGGCATCCTCTTTAGTGAAGCTGATACATCAAGGTGCGTTCCAGGCTGCTTCCGTTCCCCCTTTTGGGACCTTTGTTCCCTCCTTTGATGAGGGGGGAGCAAACCTTGGGGTGATGACAGCAATGACCTTGGCCGCCGTATTCCCAGGACCTTTTACGTCGTTGCTAGTGGTTTGAGCTTTCCCAGTCCTCATTCTTTTTAATGTTGCATATTCTTCCCATTGGCCAGTACGCTCGGCTTCCTTGAGGCGAAAGTCTAAAGCCCGATAGTTAGCCGTGTCATGGGTAGAGACCCAGGATACTTTGGGGTAAGAGTACCCCAACACATACCAGGAGATGTCCCCAGGCTGCCTGATGGTATGAACACCATGTTGGTCTGCTATCACCAGATGGAGCAGAGTCCCGATTTTTGGGTGGCCCCTTCGTTTTCACCTCTAAAAGCTGGTGAGGCGCAGGCTGTTGGTTCTGAGTTTTGAAAACGGGCGCGGGCCTTCTGGCCGGTCGGATGTTACCCTGGGGTGGCCTGGGGTGGTCCTTTGACCCTAAAGATGCCTGAGCCACTTCAGCCCTGGGCGTCACTTGCAAGACATCCACTGCCAGGATGTATTTGTTGGCCTTCCGCCATAGCTCATCAATGGTAGAGGGTGGTCCCTTTGCCAATGCGAATTTAAAGTTGGAGTTCTGAAATCCATTGATAAAGGCGATGATTTCTGTTTCATCAAATAAGATGGCTACATCAATCATGGCTCGCGTGAATCGTTTCACATAATTCCTCAAGGGTTCGACATCATGCTGTTGCAACTTGAGAAGATGTGCCGCCGTCCTTCTTCTTCTCTTATTACTAACGAAGTGCCGAGCAAACCTTTCGGAAAGGTCCGTAAAGCTATCCACAGAAGAATTTGGAAGGGAAGTGAACCAATTTTGTGCGACCCCTTTTAAGGTAGCGGGAAAACTTTTACACCAAATGTCTTCCCCCACATCTTGTAGATACATCTCCGGGTCTTGAGTTCCGTCAAATAGATCAATATTTGGGATTTTCACCTTCCCCACTAGGGCTGATAGAATTCGAGATGTGAACGGTGAGTGCGTTCCTGGTACAGTGTAGGATACGGCTGGTCTGGGGACCTTCCTGGAGTCCCTCCTGGTACGATTTAGACAAGTGCTTGGCGTGGAAGCGGTAGCTCCGCTTAAGCTTTGAAGTCGGGCATGTGGGGATGCAGTGGTAGACTGGTCAGGTTCTGGAATATACTCTGTGTTATTGGTGGGCGTGTGTGAAAAGAGCCGGTGTACTTGCTGTTGGAGCTGCTCAAACTGACCCTGGGTTACGTAATGGGGGTCGTGATGCCCCCCGTGAGTGGTGGAGCAACTGGTGCTTGAAATGGGAGAAGTTTTTAATGCCCTTCCCACATACGGCGCCTTTTGTTTATGAAGTTTTTGGTTGGGTTCTTGAGGGTAGAATTAAGCTCAAGTTTTTTGCCTTTTTAGTGAGGTCTCCCCCTCTATTTATAGGGGATATATGCGTGCGTATGAAGTAATCGAGGGGGGTACCGCCTGGTTGCCACATACAAGAGGGGTATTGGTACTTTCTAGACGTAATGTCACTGGGGTAGGGATATCAAAGGGGGCGGTAACGGCCCCTGGATCCCATACCGCCCAGGGGCAGTTATGCAGGGAGGCGGTAGTGACCCTTGGACCTTGTACCGCCCGGGGGTAGTTATGCAGGGCGGTAGTGACCCCTGGACCCTGTACTGCCCGGGGGTAGTTATGCAGGGAGGCGGTATTGAGCCCTGGACATATTACCGCCCGGGGGTAATTGGGAAGGGGGGCGGTATTGACCCCCGGATCCCGTAACACCTGGGGGTGGTTGTGCAGGGGGGGCGGTATTGACCCCTGGACCTTGTACCGCCTGGGAATAGTTATGCAGGGAGGCGGTAGTGACCCCTGGACCCTGTACCGCTCGGGGGTTGTTATGCAGGGAGGCGGTATTGACCCCCGGATCCCGTACCGCTTGGGGGTGGTTGTGCAGGGGGGGCGGTATTGACCCCTGGACCTTGTACCGCCCGGGGGTAGTTATGCAGGAAGGCGGTATTGACCCCTGAACATATTACCGCCCGGGGGTAATTAGAAAGGGGGGCGGTATTGACTCCCGGATCCCGTACCGCCTAGGTGTAGTTTTTATATTCATCAATACTATACATATATTTTAATGTATTAATATCATTTTAAAGTACTTTTCTGCGTGACTTTCTTTTTGATCAACGCCAAACTTTTTGAGAGACGATAGTTTGTCGGTGCTTTCTTGCTATCTGTTGTGCTTTAGTGGTCCTGCTGTATTTGTTTTTAAGGTTATTTATAATTTAGTATTTTAATTTTTTAAAAATAATAAAAGTAATTCTAATATTTTTGAATTAATAGAAAGGTTTATAAATTTTTATTACATTTAGTAAAAATGTTATTAATTTTTTGCTGTTTTAACAAAAAGGTCTTTCTCCAATGTGATTAAGTTATTTTTCATCGTAGAGATAACATTGTGTTAATAATCTTTTTCTTAATTTCGTTTCTCCTTTCTTTGCTTTTGATTGAGAAGTAATATTCTAATGTTAAGAAAAGAAATTTTATGAATTATGTTTCCTGAACTTTAAACATTTATCTTTGAGATATTTTATTTTTACGTTAAAAGTTTTATTACTTAAATAAATACTCAACTTGAACTCAGTGAATGTTTGTCTGAATTTGGCTAATTTTCATTGAAATATTCTAATGTGCTATACGATTACAATAATACATATATAAGTCATGTTAATGTGTTCCAAAAAAATTTAATAAATTATGATTAAACCTTATTGTATTCTGATATAAGCTACCTATATGGTGTCAAAATTATATGCCACAATCTATTTTCATGTTAGTAATCTTTATTAAAAATTTACTTAGTTTTGTTATAATGTATTTAGTTGATACATTTTTTTTAAATTTTAAGATACATAAGTGAAAATTTTTAATCTTAAAGTGTCTTATTTTCTATATATTAAAACATTAAAATAAAAGTACTGTAGTATTAAAATATTTAAGTAAGAAATTCTAGTGAAACATAAAGTTGTCCGCACAAACCAGTGAAGACCGTTTCCAGTGAGTTGCAAGGTTGACTTAAAAAGTTGCCATCACACTTTTTATTTGGTATACTTTTTTATTTTTAATTTTTGTATTTTGAAGAACTAAAAATCTGTTATAAAATAGCAATATATTATATTTAAAAAGACAAAATTACAAATACAAATCTAAATATATTTTAAAAAAAAGGCAAATATTTTATTCTAAAACTCAAAAATTAAAAAAAAATTTCTTTCATTCAAATAAATCTCTCAATTTTATATTAGTTTCAAATTTCTCAATCTCCTCACTTTTCTCATTCTCTACAATGCATTTCTGCGTTTCCAATTTGCATATCTATACTATAATGTAATTGTGAAAAAAGTTCCCTAACCCCCAATTCTTTTTTTTTTACATTTTTCCGTTTTTCTTAAAAATCCCTTAACCTCCAATCCTTTTTTTTATTATATTTTTCCTATTTTTTTATTTTTCTTTTTTCTTTTTTCTTATTTGACCTTTTTGGTATTTATTCATAGATTAAATACATTATTTCTTTTATAACATTGATAAATAATTAAGATTAATAAATTTAAACACGTATTTTTTAATTTAAAGGTTAACTATATACAATATAAAAAGCGGCGGGTATTACTTATACCCATACCTGCCCCAAAAGGAGTGGCTACCCACGAGTGTCATACCATGTGCTACACTGAACTACCAATTCTATATCTTTTAAAATTAAATTTTTAGAGCTTCATTATTTTTGTGTACAAAAGTTGTAGCTGGGTTATTTTGATGAAAACCCTAGCGTACTATGCCAAACGTATATTACGGTATAAAGCAATAAATTATTAATTTAAGACTTCTCTTATGTAATCCAAGAACAGGCTGCCGGTTAGACCTGCAAGAACCAAAAAAAATATTAAATTTAAGACTTTCGTATTTAGTCCACGAAATGCAGCATTTCACGTGGCTACGGTAACGAAGGATTTATTTTCACCTGGTGAGATATGTGAAGTTTGACTTTGGTTTATAAGATCTATGCATTAGAGAACAAAACTAAGATACAACAAAACTTAATTTATTAAAGTTCCAAAAATTAAAAAAAGAAAATAAATTTTTAATTTAAAACTTTTCGTGTTTAATCTATAAAAAAATAAAAGGGGTTCCTGCCACGGGTACGAAATGCATACCCGTACCCTCCCGGCAGACACAGACCCGTACCCCTACCCGCCTCATTGCCCTCGAGTATCTATTACCCGGCCCGTACCTCCTTAATGGGGGTACAGAATGATTATCTATACCCGCTCTTATTAGTTATTTAATACTATTTTTAAAAAAAATTATTTATTTACAACATTGATAAATAATTGGGATTATTAAATTTAAACACGCATTTTTTACTTTCAATGTTAACTGTATACAAAATAAAGCGCGGCGGGTATGGAGTGGGCGAGGACAAGTACCACTTATACCCATACCCGCTCCAAACGGGGTGGCTACCCGCG
Source organism: Simmondsia chinensis (assembly GCA_018398585.1). Taxonomy (NCBI): domain Eukaryota; kingdom Viridiplantae; phylum Streptophyta; class Magnoliopsida; order Caryophyllales; family Simmondsiaceae; genus Simmondsia; species Simmondsia chinensis. The sequence goes on from JAGTTD010000014.1 coordinate 10,626,986, forward strand.
AGTAACAGGTTTCACCCGCCCCATTGCCATCTCAATATCTCTTAATCAAAAAATTATCCAGCTCTAACTTTTTTATAAAAAAAGTTATAGCTAGATAGTTTGATGAAGACTGTAACGCACTGTGTCAAATGTATAGTCTTGCATGAAGCAATAAATTTCTAATTTTAGACTTCTCTTATGTAATCCAAGAACATGCCGCAGGTTAGACCTCCAAGAACTAAAAAAAATTAAATTAATTTAAGACCTTTCGTAATTCGTCCACGAAATGCGGCTTGCAAGGAAGGATTTATTTTAACTCAATGAGATATAAAAAGTCAAAAAAGGAAAAATAAATTTCCTGTATAAAGCTAAAATAGGAAACACTTTTAGTCATATTTTTTTAATATTTTCTTACATTTTTTCATTTTTCTTGTTTTTTTTTTCCAATCCTACTCTTAAATACCCTTTTTATCTCCCTTTTTTCTTATTTTTTATTTTCTAAGAAAAATTAATAAAATAATTTCGTCACCTAATTATTTTTATATTTTTTTTACTAAATAACACAAATCAAAATTAAATAAAATAAATAAAATTTTAATTTAAGACTTTCTATATTTAATCCATAAAGGAAAAAAATCCACAAAAGAAAGAAGGAAAAATAAATTTCCTTTTGAAGACTTAAAATAGGAAATATATTTAGTCATATTTTTTATTTAAAAGTTTTACGGTATACTAATAGTTTTCTCACTGAAATTGACTCCATACCATTTAAGTTCACCGTATCAAGATATGCATCGTTTTCTTGATATTTATAACCAAGCAAGTGCTCAAAATTCTACACATGCATCATACTTCGCAAACAAATGTTTGGGTCATCAAGGGAGCAATTGACAAAAATATTTTCATCCTCAACCCACATCCTTTTCCATGGAGCAAATCTCAATTAATTGCAATAATATTGGTACGTTAATATTTTTCTTTAATAGTTTATAGCATCTTTGATTAAATTAAAAATGAGACGAGTTATAGTAATTTTGACTAATAGTTTAGAGGCATTAAGGATGAAATTATAAGTTCGGTGTCGCTTTGATTTTGATTAATGGTATAATTCGAGAGGACTTTATGGTATTTGTACTATAAGAAAATTAATCTATTACCACTTTGCTTGGCGTATTCAAAATATCAATTTAAATGTTAAAATATAAAGAGATTCACATGTAATTGTGGTAGGAGAACATTGAAGATATATGAGATACCGGAGGCATCGTCGGCAATTTAGAAAGTTTTTGAATCTTAGGTTAGGAAAATGCCTCTAGAAGAGTTTAAAATATGGCTCACTTTATATTTTTCAATCATAAATTATATTTATTTTAGTATTTGATTTTCACTAAAAGTTTAGAGGTATTAAGGATGAAATTATAAGTTCGGGGCCACTTATACACGTACCCGCCCCACACGCAGCTATAACTTTTTTATAAAAAAATTATCCAACTTCATTTTCATGCCGAAAAAATACTCAACTTTAACTTTTCAACCAAAATAAATCGGAGCGTCATGCCATGCGCCACATTTAACCACCAATTCAGTATATTAAATAAAGTTGGGTTATTTTTTGGTTATTAAATCAAGTTACTACTATAAAAATTATGTAAACTTAATAAAATTGTGGACAACTGATCAACTAATATGTTAGTTTGATACAAAAAATTAGGACTACAAAATACAGTAACCAATAAATACCACCCGTGTATCGCACAGGAACAAAACTAGTTTATACAAATGCTGAGGCGGTGGGGAAGCTTACACAGGAAGAAATTGAGGATGTGGGGACATGTATATGTATTTGTATATATAAAGGACATTTACATAAATTTTAATATTCCAGGATATTTAATAATATCCGAATTCGACAATAAAATTATACCCAAAAAATATCAAATATTTGTAACACTCCTGCTTTGAATATTTTTCTTTAAAATATTACGGGACAAAAACTTTTGAAAGAGTATAGTTTCCAAGCTATATATGCTTTTAAACTGCCTCGTTAAAAACCTTACCAGGAAAAATTCAGTGGGACAAAAACCACAACGAAGGGAAAAAGAGTATAATGCGTATTTAACTCTCCCTCATGTGAGCATATTAGTAAGGGGTGTTCCTGAGTCGATGCATGCTAATTTTGTGAATTAGCTTCTCAAAAGTTGCTATTGGCAATGCTTTCGTAAACAAGTCTGCTAGGTTCTCACTTGAGCGAACTTAATGAATATCTATTTCACCCGTCTTCTGGAGCTCATGTGTAAAGAAGAACTTTGGTGAGATATGTTTAGTTTAGTCGCCTTTAATGTATCCACCTTTTATTTGAGCAATACATGCAGCATTATCTTCATACAGTATTGTTGGACTTTCCCTAATCGTTGTAAGTGCATTCCTCTTGAACATGTTGTATAAGGGATCTCAACCATAAACATTCCCTACTGGCCTTATGAAGTGCAAGTATTTCAGCATGATTTGAAGAAGTTGCTGCTATTGTTGTTTGGTAGATCGTCAAGATATAGCAGTGTCACTATAAGTAAGTAAATATCCTGTTTGTGAATGGTCTTTATGTGGATCAGACAAATATCTCGCATCTGTGTATTTGACCAATCTTGGATTTGATTGTTTCAAATAGAATAATAAGGCTATATCTGGTCTTGTATAGTTAGCAAGATACATCAGTGCACCTATTGCACTTAGATATGGCACTTCAGGGCCAAGAATCTCTTCGTTATTCTCTTGAGGACGAAAAGGGCCCTTATTTACATCAATGGATCGAACGATCATTGGGGTACTCAACGGATGTGCCTTATCCATATTAAAACGTTCTAGCACTTTTTTTTGTATAAACAAATTGATGGACTAAAATTTCATCAGTTAAGTACTCCATCTCCAAGCCAAGACAATATTTTGTCTTTCCAATATCCTTCATTTCAAACTTTTTATTCATATATGCAACAGCTTGTTTAATCGCATCAGGAGTTCCTATGATATTTAAATCATCAACATAGAATGCAATAATAGCAAATCCGAATTTTGATTTTTTAATAAAAATACATGGGCTCACAGGATTTTTCACATATCCCTCTCTCAAAAGGTATGTATTAAGACGATTATATCACATGCGCCCTGATTGCTTTAATCCATACAATGATCTTTATAATTTGATTAAACACCGCTCTCAAGGTTTTGAGCTATATGCATCTAGCATTTGTAGTCCTTCAGGGACTTTCATATAGATATCATCATCAAGTGATCCATATAGATAAGCTGTTATTGCATCCATAAGAAGCTTGTGGAGTCTTTCAGTGACTGCCTGGCTTATAAAGAATCTGAATGTAATTGTATCCATTACTGGTGAATATGTCTCTTCATAATCAATTCCTAGCATGTATGAGAAACCTTGAGCTACAAATCGTGCTTTATATTTGACCACTTCATTCTTTTCATTCCTTTTCGTACAAATACCCACTTATAGCCTACAAGTTTCGTGTTTTCATGCGTTTGGACTACAGGTCCAAAAACTGCACGTTTTGCAAGTGATTCTAATTCTGCTTGAATTGCTTCTTTCCATTTGGCCAATCATTTCTTCTTTGGAATTCTCAAACGGATATAGGTTCACGATCTTCACATTTTGTGGTCAAATTAGTGGCCAAGGCATATGCAAATACTTGATCACTATTCGTTTTATTTCGGTTCCATCGTATGCCAGTAATAGCATAGTTTATCGAGATTTCCTCATTCTCGATATTTTCATTATTTTCACAATTCTCAAGTACTTGATATCCTCCAAGAATCATTTCATCTTCTATATCTTTTTCTTGGATTTACATTTGTATCGCTTCAGGAGTTTCCTTTTCAAGAGTTTCAATAAAGAAGTCAACTTCTTTATTTTGCTCCCTTTTTTTCTTGGATTTTTATTTTTAGAAACAACAGGTCTATCATGCTTCTGTGTGCAATAGACGTACTTGCAAATGTCTTAGAAGATTGTTCATTTGGGATATCAATTCGAACATAAACATTCATAGTTCGAACATGTGACTTAATCACTCTTTTATATCAACGAATGCATTTGGTAATTGGTTTACAATATTTTGTAAATGTATAATTTTCTGACCTTCCAATTCACATTGATTCGTACGCTGATCGAAATGTGATATCGATGATGCATCCAACACAATTTCTCACTTTTCCAACTTTAATTTTTCTCTCCCTAATTCTGAAAATATTGTTTAGTCAGACTTACGATCTGCAAATCGTGCAGTAAAAATATTTTTCATCAATAGTTCAAGATATTTTATAATTGACAGAGATTTAAATTCAACATAAATTCCAAGTCTCCTTTGTGGACCCATCTTTGTGCATTGGAGTGGAGCAATTGAAACATACACATCGCAACCAAAAAAATTCGTCGATGGGATATATTTGGTTCTTGACCAGAAACAAGTTGCAATAGGGAATATTTATGATAAGCAGTTGGCTTGGCAAAAATCAGTGCTGTAGCATGTATTATAGCTTGCTCCCATGTAGAATTAGGCAATTTTATTTTCATGAATAATGGTCTAGCAATTAGTTGCAGACGTTTGATCAACGATTCTGCAAGACCATTTTGTGTATGCTGGTGAGCCACAGGATACTCAATTGTAATCCCAATTGACATACAATAGTTATTAAATGCTTGGGATGTAAATTCTCCTGCATTATCAAGACAGATCTATCCAAAAATTGAACTTGTAATCGAATTATTTGTGCAAGGAGTCTCGCAAATGCCACATTGTGAGTATATAATAGACAGACATGTGACTAACATGTTGAAGCATACATTAACGTCATAAAATATCAAAATGGTCCACATGATGGAATAATAGGCCTACAAATGTCTCCTTGCATTCTTTCCAAAAATATAGGAGATTCAACCCCAATTTTAGTTAGGAATGGTCTAGTATTTATCTTACCTTGAGCACAAGCAACACATGAAATTTCATCAGGTGAAAGAATCTTCTAGTTCTTTAATAAATGTCCATGAGAACTTTTAATGATTTTTCTCATCATCATTACACCTGGATGGCCCAGACGGTCATGCCACAAGGTGAACATTTTGTAATCAATTAACTTCTGTTTAACCACTGTATTGGATTCAATGGGGTTTATATGAGTATAATATAACCTAAAAGAAAGTGCTAACAATTTTTCCACTATGTTCTTTCTTTCCGAGGTAAGTGATGTAATATAAAGATATTTTTTAGTACCCTCATTTATTGTCTAGATATGATAACCATTGCGATAAATATCTCAAAAACTGATCAAGTTTCTCTGTGATCTACTATAAAACAAAGCATCGCTTATGTTTAGTTTTGTTCCTCCAGAAAACATAACATGTGTTCTTTTGGAGCCTTCAACTAAATTTGAAACACCCGATATTGTATTAACATTCGCTTCAGCTAATTGTAGCTGAGAATTTTGCTTTCGAGGATAGTGTGTGTAGTTGCATGGTCAGCTGGACGTAAATCTCCATCTTTGACCAAATCCATGTTTCTTCAAATATAAAATATATATTTATTAGTGGAATCCTATTTATGTTACACACTAATAAAATTACAAAAGTGTAATGAATAAAGTATTTCAAAGTGACTATAATATAATAATACTTTTAAAATTTTCTGTATAGACATAGTTTATCAAGACTAATTTTATTGGAAATAGCCCATTAAGATGAAATATTAAAAACATAATATTGTACTAAATTACACACACCAAAATAATATTATTTTATTAAAAGTAAGACAAACTTTAGTATAAAAGACATAACTGAAAAACAAAAAAATTCAGTCTAGCTTAACTTTATCATTGCCTATTAAATGATCAATTCTTCCACTATCATTCTCAAAGTAATCAGAGACATCAAGACGCATCACATTAATTGGAGAATGATCTTCAGCAAAATTTGTTTCTACATGTTTGCCTTTCTCTTTCAACCATACTTGATAGAGGTTTACCAGATGTTCAACTGTATGACAGATACGCGACTTGTGATCTTTCATACCACACCGATAATAATTTATTTCTTGTCTTTTGACAAATTTTGTTGATGGATTTTCTCCCTTTTATATTTCTTTTCATTGTTGCCGGACTTCTTGGACTTTGGTCCATTTTGATTACCATGGTATCAGTTATTATGACCATGGCTATAACTTCAACCACAACCACAACCACGATTGCCTCCGAGACCATGGGCATGTCCGCGACTACGACCATGGCACGGCTATATATATCACTTTTGAGGGATGTAACATTCACTTCAAAGAATAGCTCTGACCCAATTGGTAGTGATTGATGATTTTTTTTAACAATTCATTGTTTTGTTCAGCAACAATAAGACATGAAATTAACTCTGAATATCTTTTAAAATTCTGCTCTCGATATGGCTGCTGTAGGAGCATATTCAAAACATGAAAAGTAGAGAATGTTATCTGTAATATATCCTCCTTAATAAAATTTTCTCTACCTCATTTCAGTCGAGAGGTAATACTAAATACTATAGAGTTGTACTCACCGATAGTTTTAAAATCCTGCAACCGCAGGTGAATCCATTCATAGCGAGCTTTAGGGAGGATCACATATTTTTGATGATCAAACCTCTCCTTTAAATTCAGTCGAAGGACAAGCGTACCCTTTATAGTAAGATACTTGGCTTTCAATCCTTCATTGATATAATGCCTTAGAAATATCATTACTTTAGCATGATCCTGCAAGAATGTGCTATTTCCCTTTTTAATTGTATCTCCGAGATTCATAACATCAAGGTGAATCTCAGCACTAAGGGTCCAAGGCAAATAATTTTTGTCAATTATATTAAGAGCAGTAAACTCAAGCTTAGTTAGATTAGTTATGATAATTTACAAAGATTAGGAAATAAAAACTTACCACAAGTATATGATAATCTTAGATGACTAGAGACTCGTGCCGATAATATTTTATAAAATTAGGGACATATTATACTCAAAAGCACGGGAATAGTAGCTCCCCTTTCGTTAGGGTTTCTCTAGGGCATCTCCCGCTGCCCTACTCCTTCACCCCTCACCCTTCACCCCTCACCATTTTTCCCTCCTCCTGCTCTTTCTCTCATACAATCACACCAATTTATATCCCATGAATCACAAAGGAAAATAGGCCGCAGATGAGAGTTCTGATCTCTAACATTAACTCACGAAGCTCCAACTAGAAGAAGATGAATAGGTTACCGATGCTCTGAAGGGTTTAGTCCTCATTGGAAAGGTGATTTCGGACAAAAAATTTAAGATAGGACCGATTCTTGCCGTTTTGTGGAAGGCTTGGGCTTTGGGTGAGAGCATCCAAATTCAGGAGGTTGGAGGTAATACATTTTTGTTCCTATTTAAAAACGTTCTCGATAAGCAGAAAATCTTAGATGAATCCCCTTGGTCCATTAATGACGCTCACTTGGTTCTTAAGGATTGGCTTGGGTCAGATTCTTTTGAGAAGGTTGATTTTTCCACTTCGAAGTTCTAGGTTCAGGCCCTCAATCTAATGGCCAAAAGAATGCCCTTAAAATTGCTAGGATATTCCCTAATTTTATAAAACTTGATGAATCCTTGACTGATGTAGCTTTTTCTTGTAAGTTTATAAGAATGAGGGTTTCAATTGCTGTTGTGAAGCCCTTGCTAAAGGGTTCTGGCTTGAGAGGACTGATAAGGAAGATGTCTGGATTACATTCAAGTATGAGCGATTACCCGATTTATGTTACATATGTGGCTGTTTGGGCCATATTTGTTCTAGATGTCCTAAACGGAGAGTGTATCGTGGAAAGGAGGAATTCGATAAATCTTTGAGAGCTATGGATTTTAAAATTGAAACTTTTAACATTTTACGAACCCCTACTGGCTCTAATGTCTAGAACAAGATCAGTTAGCAAGTGGTTCTGATACTCCCTGCTAGTGTTGCAAATCAAAAGCAAGTTATGACCTACAAGATTAATGAGGAGAAGACATCAGAATCTTTAAAGTCAGCAGTACAAGAGGTTGATTATCCTTTCCTAAATAGTCCATCCACTGTGAATATCGATTGTGAGGCTGTGATTTCTACCTTTGAGGGGTCAGGGCAAGCAGGCACACCTATGCCGGGGAAGAAACGATTGGCAACTATTCCAGAGTATCGTGCAGCAAAGAAAAGAGCAAAATCTGCTGTGCGAAAAGTTATAAGGTCTGTGGTTACAACAGATACCTACAGTAACATGGGGATCAGTGAATCGTGGGCTGAGGATGTCGATAGGTCAGTTCATTCGACTTGTCATGATGATGCTGAACTTTTCGCGGAGGGGCCTTTGGTTAGCAAACAACTTGCAGTTCAGAGAAACCGAGGAATGATTAGAAGATTTACAAGCCTAAAAGGAGAGGCTCATGCAAGGGTAGAGACGCTTACTATTCGAAGTGATCACACGTCTGAGGAATCGGACTCCCCTCAGGGTGCTCCCTACAGTATGGTGCTTGATGATGCAGAGGAAATGGCAGCCAATGGTGTTCAATCAGGGTTTGCGGCAGTTGTCCCTGAACAACTGCCTCGTTAACCATGAGTATCTTGTGTTGGAACTTTTAGAGTTGCGGCCAAGCCTGGACACTTCAAGCTCTAAAGGAGCTTGTAAAGCTCCATAGGCCAAATGTGATTTTTCTGATGGAGGCGAGACAAAAGGATGACCATATGGAACATCTTGCTCGAGTTTTCCTGTTAAATTATTCATTTTTTGTGAGTCATGTGGATACTGGTGGTGGGTTGGCTCTCTTGTGGGATGATAATATAAAAGTGAGCATCTCTGTTTTTTCTAATAGATTCATAACTGCGTCGGTTGAGGATGTTGGCTCCGGTCGTAGATAGTTCCAGATCATTGTGAATGGGGAGCCGAGGAGGTGTCGAAGAAGAGTTTCTAGAATAAGTTGAGTGAGTTGTTTCAAAAAGATCAAATCCCGTTTGCCATTGCCGGGGATTTCAAAGTCTTTGCTGATATAGTTGATAAGCTTAGTAATTGCCTGCCTTTTGTGGCTCATATCCGTACACTTCATGACTTTTACGACTCTAGTGGGCTGGTTGAAATCCACTCTACCGGATGTCATTTCTCATGGTCTAACAAACAAGAGAGGGCTCGTCATGCTAAAGAGAAACTTGATAAACTTGCTGTGAACTCTAGTTGGCTACGCCTTTTTCAACACTGTACTATTAAACTCCTCTCGGCCATTGCTTTGGATCATTCGCCTCTTCTTATTTGCCTTTTTGGGATGAATAAAAAGCCGAAATTAAGGTTTAGATTTGAAGCTAAGTGGTTGCTCAGAGAGGAATGCTCCTCTATCGTCCAGAATGAGCGGATGTCAAATTGCCCGATGAGTGAGATGGTACCCTCAGTGCAAAGCTTAACAAATGTCGAGATTCATTGTCTGATTGGAACAGGAATTTAAGACATGTAGTGGTGGGAGAAACCCGGCGTATTACTGCTAGAATTCAAGCTATACATAATGGTTCCTTCGATCCAAATACCCACGCTGAGGACAGCACATTCCAAGCCCAACTTGATAGAATATGGAAAGAGGAGGAACTTTATTGGAAACAACGATCTAGGATCGATTGGTTGAAGGCTGGGGATATAATACGTGCTTTTTTTCACTGCTCCACTATCGCCCAAAGAGCTCAGAATCGGGTTAGAAGGCTGAAAACTAAATTGGGTATCTAGGTTGAAGATGATCATGGGGTTCAACATATGTTTCTGTAGCATTTTACCAGTTTGTTTGCTGTTTGTGAAAGCAGGGGACTGAATCAGGTCTTGGCTGCCATCCCGCAACGCTTCACCACCGAAAATAATTCCAGATTGGACGCCCCTGCTGTTGATTTGGAGATCAATGCTGCTATTGATCAACTTGGAAGCCTCAAAGCCCCTAGCCCTGATGGTTTTCAAGTATTTTTTTTATAAAGAATTTTGGGACACGATATCTAGCAATGTGTGTGAAATAGTTAAATCCTTCTTTGAATCAGGTGTGCTGCCTGAAAATCTCAATGCCGCTGACTTAACCCTCATCCCAAAAGTTCCAAATCTGGAAAATGTGAATCAAACTCGTCCCATTAGCCTTTGCAATTTTTCCTATAAGATCATATCAAAAATTATAGCTAACCGGTTAAAATCCTTTCTCCTGGGTGTTATTTCTCCTGTTTAAAATTTTTTTGTTAAGGGTAGGAGAATACAAGACAACATTATCATTGCTCATGGAATCTTCCATGCCCTTAACCGAAAAAAGAAGGGGAAAAAAAATCTTATATGGCTTTAAAAATTGACCCTAGTAAAGCTTATGATCAAGTCAATTGGGATTTCCTTGAAGGGGTTCTTGTCAAGTTTGGGCTGTCCATGTCTTTTGTCCATCGTATTATGACTTGTGTTAGATCCGTCTCGGTTAATCCTGTTGTCAATGGTACCGGTCTTTCATTAGTTAAGTTAGATCGGGGTTTGAGACAGGAAGACCCGCTTTCTCCTCACCTTTTCCTCCTTGTCATGGAAGTTTTATCCATCCTCATTGGTAGGGCGGTTTCTAGCTCAAAGTGGCATCCTTTAAACATCTCTCCTCATTCTCCTCTTCTTTCCCACCTTTTTTTTTTTTTTTTTTTTTTTGCGGATGATTGCTTGTTTGTATGCGAGGCTCAACTGGATGTGGTTAGGGAGGTCAAAAGAGTCATTGAGTCATTTTGTGGGGCCTCAAGTCAAAGTGTAAATTTCACCAAGTCTAGTGCCCTTTTCTGGACCAATACTCCACGGGATACACATCAGGCTTGTTTGAATTTTCTTGGGGTAAAACCTTTAGACTTGGAGGAGAAATATTTGGGGTTACACATGCTTTGGGGTAGAAATAAACAAAGTCTAGTGAGCTTCTTGTTCGATAAAGTCAAGAAAAAAGTATGATCTTGGAAAACATCTCTTTTGTCCCATGCGGGTAGGAAGGTCCTCATCAAGTTGGTTCTTAGCGCCATCCCCCAATACATTTTCCACTGTTTTAAAATCCCTCCATCTACGTGTAAAAAAAAAACAATAGCTTAATTGAGAAATTTTGGTGGAGGGATCGGCTGGACGATGGGAACCATATCCATTGGGTTGGGTGGAATTGTTTTGCTCGTCCAAAGGGGTGTGGTGGAATGGGATTTTGTGATTTGGAAGGGGTTAATCTTTCTATTTTGGCTAATCAAGTGTGGCGCATGCTTGAAAACCCAATTTCCGGATGGTGATTTGTTTGGTGCTAAAGTGGGTTTTCGGCCATCGTGGTGGTGGCGAAGTTGCTTGGTGGGCCGAGATTTCTTAGCTAAGGAATGAGGTGGCAAATCAATAATGGCCATTCTATTTTCTCATGGGATGAGAGATGGGTCCCTCAGGGGCTGTCTCCTCCCTCTCGGTTGGAGGCTTTGCAGTTAGGCTTGGTCCGAGTTGCCGACCTCCTTGTCCTAGGGCTCCGATCCTAGAATTCCTCGGCTTTTTCTAAGCTTTTCAGTTCCCCAGTCCCTTCCATTAAAGGAATTCCAATCTCCAATCCAAATGTTCCTAATATGCTTATTTGGGTGTAGAATAAAAAAGGGATCTATGATGTAAAACAAGGGTATCTGAGACGGAGTCTTGACTCTTAAGGTGATGTTATGCAGTCTTGCACCTCCTCCTCTTATACCTCAGATCGTAAAACTTTGAGTCTTATATGGCAGGCTCCGGTTCCTCCAAAAATTCGGGTTTTCTTTGATGCTTTGGCTTGCAATGTTAACATTGCAAAAAGAGGTGTTTCGTCTCCTATTTCTTGTACTCGATGTGGACTACAACCTGAAACTATTGATCATATCATCTTCCTTTGCCCCTTTGCGAAAGCGGTCTGGTTTTGTTCGAAAGTTGGTTACAAACCCGATTTTATCTGTTTTCCAGGATTTCCCTCTCGGTGGACATCATTTTTGGACTCTTTTTCGCAGAATGTGGATTTTGTCACTGAGATTATTTTTATTTGTTGGTGGCTTTGGAAGGCTCGGTGCAAGTTCGTGTTACAAGGATAGAAAGACGACCCTCTTTGGGTTGCTCAGCAAGCCTCCGTGGCGGCCTTTATGTTCTCACAGTGCTCTCCTTTGAACCCTCAGAACTCTCCCCCATCTCCTGCTGTTAGGTGGCATCCCCCCCCCCCCCCCCCCCCAAAAAAAAAACATGAATTTCTAAAAATTAATGTGTAGCGAGTTAGAGCTGTGTTTATTCCCCTGCCTCTCTTGCTGTTGCGGTTCGTAATTCAATGGGGGTTTTGGTAGATGGGTGGTGTGGGTCATTTGCTTCCTCCCCTTTGATTGCTGAATGTTGTGCTTTGAGAGTGGCTTGCCTTTTTGCTCATTGTTAGAGTTTTTTGTCGGTCGTCTTCGAATTTAACTCTTTTGAAGCCATCCAAGCGACTAAGACTAATGGGCTGTCCCCGTGGGAGATAGTTGCAATTATTGATGATATTAGAGTTTTATGTTCTGTTTTCTGTTCTTTTTCCTTTTCTTGGGCCCCTCGTAAAGCTAATGCTGTAACGCATGAGGTGGCCAAGTTTCATTGTTTTAATAGTTGTACTCATGACTGGGTTGATTGCCCTCCCCCCTCTATTTTGAGGGCTCTTTCATTTGACAGTAATGCTTAATTTTGCCTTCGGGCTTTCCTGATTAAAAAAAAAGCATGGGCATAAAAATACAAATTCAAATATATTTAAAGAAAAATAACAAGTATTTTATTCTAAAATTCAGAAATTAGAGAAGTTTTTTTTCTATTCAAATAAATCTCAATTTTATATTCTTTTCAATTTTCTCAATCTCCTCGCTTTTCTCATTCTCTGCAATGCATTTCTGAGTTTCCAATTTGCATATTTATGCACATGCTGAGGCGGTGGGGAAGCTCACATGCGAAGGAATTGAGGATGTGGGGATATGTATAAATATATGTTTATATAACGGTCTTTTATATAATTTTTAATTTTTTAAAATATTTAATAATATTCGAATTCGACCATAAATATTATACCAAAAAAATATCCAATATTTACAACAAAATCATAATTTTTTAGAATTATTATTTTTAAAATATGAGTGAATATAGTTTTGTTTCAAAATTTTGAATATTTGCTTCTAATTGTGTTCTGAAGGAGAATTTAAAATTTTTTAATTTGCTTCTAAAAATAGAGAAAATTTTACTTTTGTTTAAAAACTTTAGTTTGGGACCATAACAAACTATATTATAATCAATCGAGTCTAGTCCTAAATAGAATTTTTTTTGATCTGCTCGACTCTGCGTAGGTCCACTAATTCAAACTTAAATTGAAGTTGGTCGAGGATTGGACCCCACAGTGGTCGATTATTAAACCAATTTTTTGAATTTGATTTGTTTGAACCATTATTTTAAATTAAATTTGCTTATTGGTTGAATCAATTTGGCTGAAAAATGAACCCTATGATAATTGATGTGATCTGACATTTGGTTAAATTTTTTTTTGTAGTCCGATTTGAGCTTAGATCGATAATTTTAATATTTAATATTTTAAGTAAGTTCAATAATTTAGACGTCAATCTGACCAATGTAAAATTAGTTAAGGTTCAAATTAAGGATCAGATATCAGAAAAATATCAACTACATTGGTTGAGGACCTTGAGGTTTTAGTCAAAATCAAAGAGCAAATAGGTAAAAACTAAAATTTTCAGCTTAATATTAGCTCAAAAAATTCAAACTTTAATAATTACATTATAAAAGCTTAATCTCATTTTATATTTACATAATCTTAATAATATTTTCTTTTCTTTAAATTTTCCTTTACTATTAAAGAAAGGAAGGAAAATGAAATTTTTTTAATAATTTTCCTTTTCAATTTTTTCATCATATTTTCTCCCCGTCGAATTTCTTTTATTTCAAGCATAGCCTACTTTTTGTGCTATGATATGGCACAACCAAACAAGCATTGAGTTTTGTTGGACGTTTCATCAACATGTAGGCTTCGTTTGTTTTGGAGGAAAATGTGATCCTAGGAATTGGTTTTCATATTTTTTTTTTGTTTGGCGCGCTTTCTTTGACGGAAAAGCTTTTCCGAAGGAAAACGTTTTCTCCCAATTGAGAGAAAATGACTTCATAAGAGCCTTTACGGTAATTATCGTGCCGATATGGATCGAACCGAAATTAACCAAATTGGAACTTAAACTTTAATGTCATAATGCCGAATAGGAATTAGACTGAATAATCAAACAAAGCCAGATGTTACTTTATCATGATTTTAAAAGAAATAATTTTCATCATTTTAAATTACTATATAATATTATATAGGAAAGTTATCAATTAGGTACTTTGGGATTTGAACGTTTATTACACGAGTACTCTGATGTTTTGTTAATATGTAATGATGTACCGTAAAGTTTAAAAGTTTTATTACTAAAGTGCTCTGAAGTTTAAAAATTTTATAAATAAGTTTAAAAGTTTAAATGTTTTGTTTTGTTAAAAATTGTTGATATGGAATACGAGTTTCAATAATATATACATGTGTCCCTATCATAAACCAGTGATTTCTTTTGGAAGAAAATGCTAGCATAACACGTTAACAAAAATTCATTAGATTCGAACGCATGCTATATTTAGGTGATAAAATTTCGTGTCCCAAGGTACCTTATTACATATATTAAAATGATATGATACTTAGGTAATAAATGCTCAAACTTTAGGGTATTTGATAGATAATTTTTCCTATTTTATATAGCTTTGATAGTTTATTTTATTTTTCTATTATCTTTTATATATGTTGGATTACTAGTTATATTGTCCTCTAACAAGATGTAGGATGATTTATAAAAAATATTTCTTTTAAACTTTATACAAAAATATTAATGTGGAAGCAAGTTTTTCTTTGAAACAAACAAAGGAAAACCTCAATCGGATTTTAATTTTCTTGGAAAACTTTTTCCAAAGAAAAATATATTCCTAGAATCCACTTTTTCTACGAAACAAATGGAGCTGTAAAGTGCTTTTAAAACAAAATTTATTTTTTCGGCTTTCACATAGAAACAAAAAATTTGTGTTTCTCCTCAAAAAATTTGTTACAACCCAATATCAGTCCGTTACATAAAATGCATGCATCAAAAACATATTTAAATGGTCAAAATATCGATATGGTCTAGTTCCCTAATTGAGCTAGATAATTCAATCCAAGATCAAAACAGATTGTTCACCATTTAATTTAAGCTCCGTTTGGCCCCAAGAAAGCAATTTTCTAAGGAGAAAGGTTTTCCAAAAAAAATCAAATATCACTTGAGGTTTTCCGTTGTTTGTTTCAATAGAAAACATGCTCCTATCTTATAATAAAATAAGTAGCCATACAATATACACATGTAGAGTTAGAATTATTAATCATTTTATTTGACCTAGAACCTTAAATCTAAATTAAACAATGACTCCATTGCATTACATCAGTCTCATTGTATGTGCAAGATGATACAGATATTCCCGGATCTAATCACGAGCATCTCATTTCGACCTAGTCTTGCGGTTGCCACGTCACTGCATAGGTGGCATGCTTAGTCACCTACTCTTAGATATTTTCTATATATAAATAAGGATTAGGGCTTAGATGAGATTATGACTGATTATGTGTGTTTCTCTCCCTCAAATCTCTTCTATGTCTCCCTCCCCTTTCATAATTGGTTACTTGCAAATCAAAGTTTTTACATACTTATAGGTACAAATTATACAAACGGGGTAGTCATTTACTGCCCTGTAGGCCCGTGAATTCATTGTTTGAGTATTGATTTGGTTGTTTGAGTTGATCATTGATCTAATTTCTTATCAATTGGTATAAGAGCCAGGTCATTCCTCGGCCCTGATCTTCGATGCGATCGATCAGTATTCGTCAATGGCTGAGGGCACAAGATCTCAAGTAATGTTGAGGGAAATGGATGAGGCCAATGATTGGCGCTTCAATGCGATCGAAAGTCCATCACTGATTTGTGGAAGGAACTCCGAGCTGCTATTGATGGGGTTGCTATTCAAACTGCTGGCCTTGCGTAGATGAATGGCCATAATCAACCTCCAACACCAGCAACACCACAATTCCCCCATGGCGCAGATCCCGCAATTTAAGCACAGACTGCTCTGCCTTAACCCTAAGCGGCCAATCATAAGGTCCATGCTCCGGCCCTTGCTCAAGGTAATTATAAAGTCCCAACTCGATTCACTAAGATTGATTTCCCGAAATTTAGTGGTAGAGGTGTGGATGGTTGGTTACATCGACGTGTGAGATATTTTGTGCTTGATAGAACCTCGGATGATTTGAAGGTCATGCTAGCTAGTGTTTCAATGGAGGGTGATGCCCAAGAGTGGCATGATTCGTTTGAGGAATCGTGGCCAAGGGATGTTTACATCCCATGGGAGGTTTATACCCCTCAAATTCGAGCTAGATTCGCGGAGACTGTGACTAATCCTCTTGCCAAGCTATTAAGATTAAGACAAGTGGATAGTGTGGATGAATATTTGGGCAAGTTCGAGGACTTAGTGAATAGATGTGGGTTTAATGAAGATCAAAAGATTAATATTCTTTTGGGTGGATTGCGAGAAGAGATTTCGGGATACATTCTTATATTTAGGCCATGTTCTTTATATGATGCGGTGGTCCTTGCCAAGCAACAAGAACACAATTGTGTTTATGTTGAACGAATAACTGCGAAAAATACTATGAAAATAGCGTCGTTGCTCCCATTACTAGGTCCTCCGTGGGTGACTCTTGCCCTCCCACCCCCTCGGCCACCACTTTACCTACTACCCGCGCCCAATGCCACATCCCGGGCCCAATGCCACATCCCGGCCCCCTCCTCGGGGTCAATTGAGCATGACACAAGCTGAATTGGACGAGCTTCGAGCTTGAAATTTGTGTTTTTATTGTCGTGATGTTTTTCCCCCCATCATCAGTATGCTATGTGCAATCGAGCTCCCTTTTTTGGCTTGAGGCCGACGATGAGGATCTGGCACCCTAACAACCCTCCCTTGATCCGGACCCCGATCCTAATTTGGAACCCTATATTTCGATCCATGCTTTGGAGGGTATTACTCAGTGTTACACTGTGTGGGTATCCGGTCAATGTAGCCGCCATTCATTAAGCATTCCCATTGACAATGGTAGCACACACAATTTCTTTGATGTTCATCTCTCACCGCTTTTGGGTTGCTCCGTTGACACTACCATTCGGTCCGCCATCATTATTGCTGATGGGAATCTCGTATCATCTGCCGGTATTTGTTGTAGTTTCAATTGGATGCTTTAGGATGCCTCTTTCTGTTCGGATGTGCTCCTTATTTCCCTCTCGGGTTGTGATATGGTATTGGGCATGTAGTGGCTCTAGACTTTGGGCAAAGTGACTTGAGATTTTTCTGAGTTACTTATGGAGTTTAGTCTTCATGATCGTCGTTATACTCTTCACAGCATCCGTACTTCACCTCTTAAGATTGTGACCGATACAACCTTGGCTGCATTGTTGTCCACACCCGCATCATTTTTCGCTATTTCGATGTCGGCCAGGTTGGAAACTCCAGCCCCTATTTCAGACATTGTAGTAACCAAACAACACCCAGCTGCAGTGTTTTTAGTTACTCCAGCCTGGGAGCCTATTCCGGATGATTTTGCACTTCAACTAGTTTTACTTGACTTCGAGGATGTGTTCCAACCCTTATTGGGTCTTCCTCTAGTTCGATCATCGTTTGATCACCGTATTCCTCTTAAAGAGGATAGCAACTCCGTCAATGTTCGACCCTATTGTTATCCTGTGTTTCAGAAGGATATTATTGATGCTTTGCTTAAGGAATGCTTCAAGCCGGGGTCATTCGCAACAGTAATTCACCATTTGCTTCCCCCGTCGTGTTAGTTAAGAAAAAAGATGGTTTGTGACGTCTTTGTGTTGACTACCGTACTCTTAATAAGATGATCGTGAAGCATAGATTTCCTATCCCAATCGTGGAGGAATTACTTGATGAGTTGGGCGAGGCTTCCTTTTTCTCCAAGTTGGATCTTAAGTTCAGATATTGGCAAATTCTAATGGCTCTCGATGATGTTCACAAGACGACGTATATGACCCACTTCGGCCATTACTAGTTTACTGTAATGCCCTTCGGGTTATCTAACGCTCCCTCTACTTTTCAAAGTCTTACGAACGCCCTATTCGGACCATATTTGTGCCGCTTCATGTTGGTTTTTTTCCACGATATTCTCATGTATTGCACTACATGGGCGACTCATTTGGATCACCTCCATTGTGTTATTTTGGGGTTCTTCGGTCCCATCATCTCACGGCTAACCGTGAGAAGTGGACATTTGGTGCTCTATGTATTGAGTACTTGGGCCATTTTGTCTAGGGTGCCGGTGTGGAGGCCGACCTCCGAAAGATTGCCGCCATCGCTAGTTGGCCGAGACTGGCCTCTTTGAAGCAACTCTTTGGTCTGTGGCTTCCTTGGTCTTTTCGGATATTATTGCTGATTCATTGCTCACGATGGTCTCATCACTCATCCTCTCACCGATCTCTTCAAAAAGGACAACTTCATATGGACTCCGGCCACGGAGGCCGCTTTCAAGCACCTCAAGCATGCTTTCACATCTGCTTTGGTTTTAGCTCTTCCAGATTTTTCCTAGACATTAATAGTGGAGATTGACGCATCAGGAATGGGTATAAGGGCAGTTCTTGTGCAAGATGGCCGGCCTCTTCCTTATATTAGTCGGACACTTGCTCCTCGGCATCAGGGCCTTTCATTTTATGAGCGTGAGTTACTTGTTGTTGTGTTCGCCATGGAGAAATGGGAATACTGTCGTACAAGTTGACATTTTATTATCCGCACGGACCAACAGAGCCTCAAGTTTCTTTTGGAGCAACTCCTATCTACTTTGCTTCAAAACTTGTGGCTCGCACGCTTGATTGGCTTTCATTATAATATTGTGTACAAGAAGGGGTCTGACAACTGAGCCACAGATTCTCTGTCTTGTCTCACGAACTCTGAGTTTCTATGTATGGCTCTGTCGGCAATCTCTTATGACTTTATGGACCGTCTTTGATTCTTGTGGTCCTCCAATCTAGGGGTCATAGCCGACAAGGTAGATCATCCTTTCATATTCTCGATACTTCTGGCAGCACGGTTATTTACACTACCATGGCCGCTTGGCCATCAGTAACGATTCTGATCCCGTCACTCTATTTTCTTATGGCTCCATGACTCAGCATAGGGTGGTCATTTAGGGGTTGTGGCCACTTACTGCCACATGCGTACTTCGTTTTACTAGAAGGGCCTTCGGCACAACCTTCACACTTATATTCGACAGTGCTTGGTTCGCTAACAGAACAAGTACGAGACATCTGCTCTGGCTGGACTTCTACAGCCACTTTCGGTCCTACGACTATCTGGAGTAGCATCTTTATGGATTTTATAGAGGGATTTCCTCTATCTGGTGGTCACTTCGTGATTCTAGGCATTGTTGACCGACTGACGAAGTATGACCACTTTCTCTCTTTGACTCATCCGTATACAACAGCCGAGGTCACTCAGTTATTTCTTGACCACATTTATCGATTGCATGGCCTACTGGACAACATCATCAGTGACCATGACTCGGTCTTTACTAGCACCTTCTGGTGCGAGCTCTTCTTTAGGTTTGGAACTCATCTCAACCTCTCCTCCTCTTATCATCCACAGTCCAACAGGAAAACGGAAGTCCTCAACCGCTGCCTCGAGACTAGGGATGGTAATTGGGCAGGTAAAACCCAGTACTTGTGGGTACCCGCCTCATTTGGAGTGGCATGGGTATAAGTGAGACTGGTAGTGGATACGGTTTGGGTGTACCCACCCCGTACCCATCACGGGAATGGGGCGGGTATGGAAATAGTGTTGTACCTGCGTCGCCCCGCCTTGCTTTATACCCATTATACCCATTCCATTTTGTATCTAATTAACTTTTAAAATAAGAAATACATACTTAAATCCAATTACCTAAATTATTTATTAATGTTATAACAGAATATAATTTAATTCTTAAAAAATAGCATTAGATAATTAATATGGGCGGATTTGGATAATCGTTTGGTACCTATATTAGGGTGGGTATGTGCTAATGGATAGCCATTAGATACCCGTGGGTAATGGGCGTGGGTATGGGTATGGGTATGGGTATGGGTATGGGTTTGAACTCACCAGGGAGGATATGGGTATCTACTTCATACCCATGGCAGGTAATGGGGTGGGTATGGGTATGGATTTTGGTGGTAGGGTATGGAGGACGCACCCCTTGTACCCGTCCCTCCCCTCCCCATTGTCATCCCTAATTATTTACTTTGCATGGTGAGCGACCAACCACATCTCTAGCATTGTTGGATCCCATTGGCTGAATGGTGGTATAATACCATTTTTTAGTCTGCTGTTCAGTCTACTCCTTTCGAGGTCCTTTATGGTCATTCTCCCTCGATTCATTTACCGTAACTTTTGAGCAAGTCCACCGAGGAGGCCGTGGATCGCAGCTTGACGGCACGCGAAGACATGATTCAACGTCTTCGTCATCATTTATTCCGGGCTCAGAACAGAATGAAGCAACAGGCCGATCGTCATCAGGTTAATCGTCAATTTCAGGTCGGTGACTATGTTTGGTTAAAGTTGCATTCTTACCAGCAGTAGAGTGTTGCCACTCGTCGCTCGCACAAGCTCTCGCCTCGCTTCTATGGCCCTTTTCGTCTATTTGACTGAGTCGGGCCTGTTGCTTACGGACTCGACTTACCAGCTCATGCCTCCATCCATCACACCATTCATATTTCCCTCTTGAAGTGGTGTCTTTCCATTCTGGCTACCAGCATTCCCTTTCTTGATGTTTGACCTCCAGTTGCTGCTCCACCTCAGCTGTTAGCCATTCTCGACCATCGGGTTGTCAAACACCGTCGGGTCATTGCCACTCAATTCTTGGTTCATTGGTCCAGCTGGCCTTCGAAGGACGCGACATGGGAATTTCTACATGAACTCCAACCTTCAACCCTCGAGGACAAGGGTCGTCTTGTGGGGGAGGTATTGATATAGATATTTGCGGGTCTAATCTCGAGCCTCTCATTTCAACCTAGTCTTGTGGCTTCCACGTCACTGCATAGGTGGCATGCTTAGTCACCTACTCTTAGATATTTTCCATATATAAATAAGGATTCGGGCTTAGATGAGGCCATGATTGATTATGTGTGTTCCTCTCTCCTTCAAATCTCTTTTATGTCTCCCTCCCCTTTCATACTTAGTTACTTGTAAATCAAAGTTTTTACATGCTTATATATACAAATTATAAAAACGGGCAAGCCACATTTACTGCCCCGTAGACCTGTGAATTCGTTGTTTGAGTATTGATTTGGTTGTTTGAGTTGATCATTGATCCAATTTCTTATCACAAGACCCATAGGTATAATGTGAAGCCGGTAGTGGATATATGACTAGGATAATCTTTAATCAAGGATACTCAGTCAAACTCTTTTAAACCAATTGCTCTAATGATAGTACAAGTCACGAGCATCCTTTAATCGCAATTGGTCTCTAGCAGGGCATCCCGACAATTGGATGATATGAATGAACCCGCTAATGCCATTGTAAGAACCTGTTGGATAGCAATTATCGTGCAAGATCATTCCTTGCATCATATATGCTCTGAGTAATCCTAGTGTATGGAGCACTGTCAAATCTTTAATAGGCTTGCACTATGACTCATACCATCACAACTACTCTCTTATTGTCCATCTACCTTGGCCAACGACTTTGAGATTTTGCATCTATGATGAATCATAAATAGCATCTCTACCTCTAAGAAGTGATAGATCCCTTAAACTCACTCATTAACTTCGCAAGTACTATACTATACCCAATCTCAATTCTGCAAGCCCTCTTAGGAAATGGAAGCCTAAAGTCACAGTGTACTGAGCTTAGTCTAAGAAACATGCTTACACAATAGCTACCCTGAGAATTACCTATAGACAATTTGGTTCGGACAATTTACTTTGACCGTTTCGTCTGACATTTGGTTGTCATGTGATTATGCCAGTGGCATATGGTAAGGCAAATATCTTTTGTTTGTTTTTCTACGATATAGTCTCTCATTCTTTATTTAAATCATCTTATTTTACTTTTATATATATAATAAATATTACCTTTTTTTTTTCCCAAAAAAATATAGGATGTCCTTTTAAGGTAATTTTGCAAGAAGTGCAAGGAAATCACGTCCATTATTAGAGGTGCCAAATTCAACCCGATCTGAAAAATCGACCTGAGTAACTCATAAACGACCCGACCCAAACCGAAAATTTGCCATAAATAATTGAACTCGAAGCTAAAATAACCTGACCTGCAACCAACCCAATCTGTTCTTTGCCCGACCTGAAAATAATCCGATACCAATGACCCGGCTGAGCTCAACCCGCCATTGACCTAAACCAACCCGAGCCAAAATGACCTGAACCGAACACAACCCGACCTGAAACCTAAATTTTTCCAAGGTCTTTAAATTCAATGTGGGTTGTTACTTGTCAGGAGTATAACTGAATTTCATAGTAGATTATTAAGCACCTATATTGATAATTTTATTTATAAATTATAAGGTATGATTTAAATTTTTGTAAATGGTTTGATGCAGCGCAAATAAGAAGAAAATTGGAAAAGGAAGGTTCAACGACCTTCCTTTGAACTCCTATTGCTAAAATAATTAAGAATAAAGTGAAAAACCTTTAACCTTAATTCTCACAACCCGAGAATAAGAAAAATTACTAAAAACAAAAAATCTAGAAAAAATTGAATAAATGAATGCCACAAACCCTAGTTTTCCTCTTCTTTAAATGGAGGAGTTATTTCATCTAAAATAGAATACTAAAATTTAAAATAGATAATTATCTAAAATAAAAGACTAAAATTAAAATAGATAAATAAAAAATATATAAATAATAAGACCTACTAATTAAACTCTAGTCTTTGAAGTTAAACTCCTTTTCCTTGGTCATGTCCCAACTCGCTCGTGCTCTATCTTGCTAGGACACAGGCTGCATCATGGTTCATGCCCCCAAGATACCAAATAGTAGGATTATGATGACCGAAAACCTGTCCAACCTGGCTTAAGAATGACCCTAACTTAAGACTACTCAAAATTAAAGTGACCGAAATCTAAAATAACTTGACCCAGACCTATCTCGACCTGAGTATAGGTAAAATCCAAAAGTGACCCGAGCCTAATGAGTCAACCTGAGCCCGATCCAACCCAAGTTTGTTTTGAACCTCAAATTACCCAAACCCGATCCAAATAATCCGATTGCCACCTCTATCCATTATACATCTTTTTTTCTCTAATTGGTAAGCCACAACAAACGCACAAGAGTGCAAGGAGAAGCAACATAAAGAAAACCATGAAAATGGAAAGGAGCTACCCTAATGACACAAACCCGACAAGGCCACGAAAGACTACATCCAAGTCAACCAACACGTGGCAATAATGAGTAACAAAAGCTTGAGCCAAAATAGTAAATGAAGGGATGAAGAAAATAGATGCAATCCGAATTGTTAGAGGACCCAAAACATTAGAATAAGAGGACGGAACACAATGAACAGACTAACCCACTAAGTTTCCTCCTTGTAATGCCTTGTTTGACAACTAGGTTGGGGGAGGGGGGATGATAAGGTATTATCTTATTCCTATTTGGATATGTCAAATTAAGAGAGGTAAGAATAAAGAGGGTTAAATAAGTTATCCTTATTTGTCAATTGGGTAAAGGTTAAGGCAAAGGGAGTTATAGTTGAAATAAGAGCAAAATTGTCCAAATTTTTAAAATAAACTTACCCTTCCCCTCTTTACCCCCAATTTTTACTCCCCTTCCCCCTCTTAAAAGTTTGCCAAACGAGGGGTTGGGGTTTACCCCCATTACCCTCATAACCTTTTTGGCAAACATGGAATAAGGAACTGGAATGCAGAAAGTGCTCGACTCTCTGTATGCAATTTGGCTAACTCTTTCGATAAAACAGATTCATGTCCATTATACATCCGTACTCACAAATCACAAAGTTTGCATAAATGAAACACTATTGGTTGCCCATAAAATTACTATTTTCTAAACTTATTTTTCAAAAATATCATTTTTTTAAAGTTTGCACATTGAGGTTTTGGTTTCCTTTTGATATATGTAATAAGATACTATGGGATGACAAGATTTATCATTTGGGTTCCCTTAGCCCAAACAGCTTGTTAGTAGCTCGTCACAGCCTTTTGCACTTGACTAAGTATCAAATGTTAAATGGCATAGTTTTGCACAAATTGTAAGTAACTTGTTAATGAATTGGGCAACATAGGGTTTGGTTTCACTCAGTCTAACGAACAAGCTGAGCAACTATTAACAATCGACACGATAAGAGTAATTGTTCATGGAGCCGATTAAGGAAGCTCATGACCTCAACCATGTTGTACTTTTGGAATGATCCGATTTACAACTAATGCAGCCCTGTCTAGGGCTTGGCGACACTGGCTTGGCATGAAGGCCTTGGTTGACGCGAAAGGCAGGGACGCGGTGGAGGAGGAGTTTGAGTTTGAGTAGGATTAGTTTAAGTCTAATTTGAGTTTGAGTAGGATTAGTATAGATTTAAAATTCAGATTTAATTTTTGTATTTATCTTTTAGAATTTAATTCAATTTAGGATTTGCCTCTCTATATATACATAGAGAAATCTAGGGTTTCATTACTTCATAAAATTTCAAATTATTTTCCCTTTTAGAGCCTCTTTCTCGGATTGTGAGATTAGAGTGTTGTTTTTCCCCTATTTGTTTTATTAGAGATTAATAAAATTAAGGAAAGGTCATTGAACCTTCCCGTTCCCCTAATTTTCCACTTTTGCGCTGCGTTAGTTGGTATCAAAGCTCAGAATGGTTTCTGAGATGGCCTGTCATCGACAAATGAAAGCGGGAATTGAGGACGTTTACGAGTGGGACTTCCAAAGGCAGATCGTGTGGAAGTTTGAGGAGAAATTCCGATGAATCGAGCGTTGCTTAATTCATGTGTGGGCAAATCCCGATCTTAACCGGGAACCCCACCTCATCGCCCATTAACACCAGGTGCGGACAAAGACACGGATGAGAGTTTTCATAATTTTTTCTCGGACGCTGAGCTCTCGGACCCAAGGCAGGGGAGAACTCGACCTTTTATCAGAGATGCCAATGATTACAAGATCGAAGGTGGGAATCCAGCCTCCGGATTGAAATTTTGGAGTTTAATGGTGGAGGACGCCCTGATGATTTCTTAGATTGGCTCATTGCCGTCGCGGAGTTTCTGGAGTTCAGGGAGGTGCCGGAAACAAAGCAGGCGCTGCTTATTTCTACTCAGTTACAAGGTAGGGCAGCCGCCTGGTGGAAGCAGCTAAAACAGATTCGAATGCGCCAAGGAAAAGCCAAGATGGACTCTTGGCTAAAGATGAAGAAGCATATGCGAGGAGCCTTCTTGCCTCACAACCATGCCAAAGTAATGTACCAGTGCCTTCAAGGATTATGACAGGGTTTGAAGTCAGTGGAGGAGTACACGGCTGAGTTCTATTCGTTGATCACCAGGAATGACTTGGCGGAGAACAGAGAATAATTGGCGGATCGATACATAAACGGGTTGAGGGAGCCAATACAAGAGGTGTTGAATATATTTGACATCTTCACCATCTCTAAAGCAAATTAGAGGGCTGTGAATGTTGAACGCCAGCAAAGGCATAACCAAATTGGTGGCACTTAGGGATTGCAGGTTGGCGGCAGAGACAACACAAGGGTTGCGCCAACGAAGGCCACACAGAGTAGGCCTCTAATCGCCAATGCTGGTAAACCTAGCGCGCAAGACTTGGGGGGAACATCGAGGACACGTTGCTTCAAGGGTGACAGGGCTGGAAAGGGCCTTTACATAGAGGAGCTCCATGATGAAGTTGGCGCGATCGAGAAGGATGAGAAGACTTGGCGGGTCAAGAAGAGGATGCCATAGCAAGTGATAAAGGGCATCTGTTGGTGATTAGGCAAGCTTGTTTCATGCCTAGAGAAGAGCAGGGGGATGTTTGGCTACGAAACAACATTTTCCAGACCACATGTACCATTGGCGTTAGGGTGTGCTGCGTAGTTATTGACTCAGGTAGCTGTGTGAATGTTATCTCGGAAGAAGCCATCGTCAAGCTGGGATTGAAGACGGAAGCTCATCCTTGCCCCTATAAGTTGTCTTGGCTTAAGAAAAGAAATCAGGTGACCGTCTCGAAACGTTGCTTGGTTAATTTTTTGACGGGGACAAGGTACAAAGACAGGGTGTGGTGTGACTTTGTCACCATGTACGCTTGTCATTTGCTATTAGGGTGCCCATGGCAGTTTCATAGGAGTGCTGCTCATGACAGGAGGAAAAATACTTACACCTTTAACTTTGAGGGAACCAAGACCATCTTGCTACCCAAGAAGGAAGATGTGCCACGGGCTATAGAAGCCCAACATCCGAACATAGAAGGACGAGCCTTGTTCACCAAAGAGATTGGTGATGCCAAGGTTGTGTTTGTATTGATTGAAAAGGAGTGCAAGTTTAGCCAGGAGGAAGTAGCAAGTGAGGTTGCCATTTTATTGAGAGAATACACTGACAAGTTCTCGGAAGAGCTACCGGAGACATTGCTGCCTTTAAGGGACATTCAACACCGCATTGATTTGGTGCCGGGTGCCTCCTTACCAAACAGGCCTCACTATCGAATGAGTCCTTAAGAGCATGAAGAGCTGAGATGCAAGGTAGAAAGCTTACTTGCCAAGGGTTTTTTCTGTGAGAGTCTAAGTCCATGTGAAGAGCCTGCTCTGCTCATGCCAAAGAAGGATGGAAGTTGGCGGATGTGTGTTGATAGTCGGGGCAATTAACAAGATCACGGTAAGGTACCGATTCCCCATATCGAGGTTGGATTACTTACTTGATCAACTTCAGAGCTCTTCGATATTCACGAAGCTAGATCTCAAGAGCGAGTACCATCAGATTCGAATCTCGCCTGAAAATGAGTGGAAGACTGCCTTTAAAACAAGAGAAGGTCTTTACGAGTGGCTAGTCATGCCTTTTAGGTTGTCCAATGCGCCTAGTACCTTCATGAGGTTCATGAATCAAGTCCTTTGGCCATTCATTGGGAGGTTTGTTGTCGTCTACTTTGATGATATTCTAATCTATGGCCAGGATCGGGTTGAGCACATGAGACACCTCAAGGAAGTGTTGAATTCCTTGAGGGAGCAATATCTATTTGCCGCTTTGCAAAAGTGCGAGCTTGTGAAGGATCAGGTGATGTTCCTTGGTTTCATTGTGTCCAAGGAAGGAATCTCAGTTGATGAGGGAAAGATAGCAGTCATCCGCGATTGGCCTTAACCGAGGACAATTGGGGAAGTTCGGAGTTTCCATGGGTTGGCGTCTTCCTATAGGAGGTTTATGCCTAATTTCAGCACAGTGATGGCGCCAATCACAGATTGTATGAAGCAGGGTGCTTTCACCTGGATGCCATAGGCAGCTACCACCTTTGTAGAGATCAAGAGGTGGCTCACTATGGCGCCAGTGTTAGCTTTGCCAGACTCTCAAAAGACGTTTGAATTGCACACGAATGCCTCCAAGGTGGGAATTGGCGCTGTACTCAGCTAAGAAGGGAGGCCCATCGCCTACTATAGTGAGAAGCTTGACGGGGGAAAGCTAAACTATTTCACGCATGATGTTGAGTTCTGCACGGTGGTCTGGGCGCTAAAGCATTGGAAGTCTTACCTTTCCAATAAAAGGGTTCATGCTATACACGGACAACGTCGCCCTGAAATACATCAACAATCAAGAGAAGCTCTTAGAACGTCACGCCAAGTGGGCAGGGTTGATTCAACTCTTCCACTTTATGATAAAGCACAAGTCAGGCACCATGAATAAGGTGGCAAATGCATTAAGCAGGCAGAGCCTTATCATGACAAAGAGCAAGATGGAGTTCACAGGGTTTGAGCAGTTGGCAGGTCAATACCACGATGACCCTACGTTTGGCAAGACATAGCGGGAAGCACAGTCAGGGAGTGTTCTCGGATACTCTATTCATGACGACTATCTGTTTACGGGCAATCCCCAAACTCAAGCTGGCGACTTAAGATCATTGGGGAGAAGCATAATGCGGGGCATGTGGGGTGAGACAAGATGTTGCAGCTTGTCACTGCCGAGTATTTTTGGCCTACCATACGCAAGGAAGTGGAGAGGTACATTCAACATTATCGTGTTTGTCTGGTTTCGAAGGGAGGAATGACCAACGCCGGCTTATATATGCTGCTGTTGATCCTAAGTTAGCCGTGGACAGACGTCAGCATGGACTTTTTTCTGGTCTTACCGAGAACGACTGGTGGCATTGACTCCATCTTAGTTGTTGTTGACCGTTTCTCCAAGATGGCACACTTCATTGGGTGCAAGAGAGCTGCTGACGCTATCCATGGGATGGGACTCTACTTCCGGGAAGTATACAAGTTGCATGGACTTCCATCGAGCATAGTTTTTGATCGGGATGTCAAGTTCATAAACCACTTTTGGCAGACATTATGGAGGATGGCGAACTCATCTCACACCTTTAGCATGGTTCACCACCCTTAAATGGATGGACAAACCGAGGTCACAAACAGGTCTTCGGGATTTCTTCTCCGATGTTGTTGTTGATAATGCTAGGGGAAGGGAGATGAAGTTGCATCAAGCAGAGTTCGCCAATAACAACTCTATTAATAGGAGCATAGGGATCGCGCCATTCACAGTAGTCCAATGGACTTAACACCTGCGCCGGATTTGACATGCCCGCATGGGAAGGCAGAGGACCTCATTACTTTACTCTGAGACATCCATGAACAAACCAGGGCCCGGTTATTGGAAGCCACCACCAAGTACAAGACGACAAGTGACAAAAAGCGCCGAGCAGTTTTGTTCCAAGTTGGTGAGAAAGTTTGGGCAACTCTGACACGGAAACGCTTCCTGGCATGGGAATACAACAAATTGACGGCCCAAAAGATAGGACCATTGGCGGTACTGGAAAAGGTAAATGACAATGCCTATCGCCTACAGCTTCCACCTGACATGAGGACCTCTGATGTCTTCAATGTCAAGCACTTTGTTCCCTATTTTGGCGAGAACGATCATGTTGACCCTTAGGCGAATTTGAGAGCGAATTCTCTAGAACCCGGGGAGGATGATGTAGCCCTATATTAGGGCTTGGTGGCACTGGCTTGGCACGAAGGCCTTGGCTGATGCAGAAGGCAAGGACGCGGCGGGGGAGTTTGAGTTTTAGTAGGATTAGTTTAAGTCTAATTTGAGTTTGAGTAGGATTAGTTTAGATTTAAAATTCAGATTTAATTTATGTAATTATCCTTTAGAATTTGATTCAATTTAGAATTAGCCTCTCTATATATACATAGAGAAATTTAGGGTTTCATTAGTTCATAAATTTTCAGATTATTTTCCCTTTTAGAGCCTCTTTATCGGGTTGTAAGATTAAAGTGTTGTTTTTCCCCCGTTTGTTGTATTAGAGATTAATAAAATTAAGGGAAGACCGTTAAACCTTTCCATTTCCCTTAATTTTCCACTTACGCGCTGCATTAACAACCTAGTAGAAATTTGTTTCCCATCCCTTACCCCACTGTAGTTTATATCTCTGCTTTTTAACTAATTTTGTCCAATGTGGGTAGGTTTCTCCCTAATTGCTCACTTTTATTAATGTTTAGTGTCAAATTTAATAAAAAAAAAAGAAGAGTATACTAGGTTTCTTATTCAATAGAGTTTGAACAAGATGCAGTAACTGAGAGTGATCAAAAGAGCGGCCAAGTTAGCATTTAGCAGTGATGTGAGGCATGATCATAATGACAAGGTAAATTGTAGTGATAAAGAGTCAAAGTGACGACGACATTTGATAGTTGTGTTAGAAGTACTTCAAATTTTTTGGTTTCTTTTCTAGGGAAGCAAGTTCTAAGAGTGGAGTTGCCAGCAAACACTTTAGTGGAGTAGGAAGCAAGGATCGGCTTCCGATTTTCGTAATAAATCTAATGATTTTTGTAAGACTGCACATGTAAGTTTAGTTGAATCCTTCATAGGATTTGTGAGAGAGAAAAAATTAATATATAAGCTTAGTCAGTTATTTCATTTAATGCCAATTGATTTAGAATGGAACCCCACTTGGGCTTACATGTGGAACAAACATATGTCAACTTTACGGGCTGGGCCTCAGGACTTGGTGAAATTGAACAGATTCTTCATTGACGAAAAACATTACAATACCAATCTATTCTTTCTCCATATATACTCTTGTCCTCACTGCTAAAACATTTCTACTCAGTTCGATTTCTACGAAAATTGGGATGTAATTTAGGCTCCGTTTGTTTCGGGGAAAAACCACATTCTAGGAAGTGGTTTTTCCCTTTTCCTTTGTTTGGCGCATCATTAGCTCAAGGAAAAGGTTTTCCGACAGAAAACCTTTTCCGTCAAATAAGGGAAATTGACTTCTCTTTCAAAATGGGGGAAGTCGTGATTCTAAATGGCTTAGAAACCTTGGCAGTTATCATCACACAAATCGAGATCGAATCAAAATAAACCAGACTGTACTGTAGACACTTAACGTCAACAACAGACAAGAATTAGACTAAATAATTAAAAGCAGATTGGATACTACTTAATTATTGTTGCAAAGAACAAATTTAATCAAGTTGAACTGTTATATAATATTATAGAAGAAAATTATCTAGGTAATATTTTATTTTGTTACTTTATATATGTTGTATTATTACTTATGTTGTTTTATGAAAAGATATAAAATGATTCGTGAAAAATATTTTTTTAAAACATACACGAAGACATCACAATGGGGAATTAATTTTTCCTTTGAAACAAACAACGGAAAACCCTACTCGGAATGTATATTTCCTTGGAAAACCTTTTCCGAAGAAAAATCAATTCCTAGATTCTACTTTTCCGTCAAAACAAACGGAGCCTTAGTCTATCTTTCTTGAGTACATTATAGAATTATCTCTCAAAAACTTTACCAACTAAGATAACTAAAACATTTAAATTAACTATCTTAAATATATTTGGCTTTTCAATATTGGAAGAAATATGTCAAGAGATGGGACCCAAAAAGCCCCAAACTTGATCCCCAAGGCATGGCAAAATGCTTCACTTTTCCAATTAGATGATTTTCTTCAACTTACACCAAAAGGGTGGCCCCTTAGTTTTTGCAAACGACATGTTCATTGTGTTTGACAGGTTTGGGCCCCACCCACGAAGTTAGAATATATGAGGTCCACATATAAAATTAAGTGAAATTCCATCATAAAATCAATTAGCATTAGGTGAAGTAACCTACTAGGCTTATATGTTGGTCTCTCCACTCTCAGAACTCTTATTTAAGTTTAACATTAGACTCACACGTGGAGTTAGTTTTTGATTCCAAACAACTAAAAAATAAGTTTTTAAAATGATTGTTTTCTTGTTTTCTTTTGCTTTTAGTTTTTATTTAAATTAGAAAAATTTTAAAATATAAAACTAAAGCCTTAATCGGCTGCAGGAAAGTAAATGCAGGAAATCGGAATTCAAGTAAAGTGGATATTTATCCTCTTATTTGATTACTAGAAAATTATAGAATGTGGAAAATGAAAATTCGTTAACAGTTTCTAATTCCTTTTAAAGCGCGGGAAGGAAGTTCTAATTCCTTTATTTTCTCCTAACCCTCCTCGGAAGTTCCTATTTCTTATCATAGCAACCAAATATTTTGTACCTATTCTTTAAATATTGATATAGAAATTGAATTTCAAATAAATACAACTTCTTATAAGAATCCAATTCCTGTGTTAATCAAACAAAACCTAAAAATTGTGAAACAATAGTTTCCTAAATATGATTTTTGGTTAGTATATAAAAATATAAAAACAAAAGAGACATCAAACAGGCCCATAGTTTTTGCTTTAAAAACCTTAAACTTAAGGTTTGAAAATGAAAGGGTATAATTTTATGTTCTTAATTTTGGTGTTTTTTTTTTTTAACAGACTTAATTTTGGTGTTCAAAAATTTTGTTTTTCAAAGTTCAAAAATAAATTTTACAAATATTCTTTGTTGATTTTGCTTTCATAAAATTGAAATAAGAAACTGTTGATAAGGATGAATTATCTGTTGGTAACTAAAAGCTAGAATAGAAAATGATATCAAATAAACAAGAAAGTGTTCTCTTTTTTTGGATTTCTTCAATTGTTGCTACCTGTACGTAATAAATCCTTCACTATTAAGACATTCAATTTTGAAACATATCGAGATTAAAATCTGGTATTCGATTTTTCAACTTTACTAACTAAAGACAGTTTTGTGATGTTTTATAAGAGTATTTTATTTGTATAAAAGGAATAATGTGGGAAAAACATTTAGGCTTCGTTTGGTCACAACCTTAATAAAATTGTTGCGGGAAGTTATATTTCTTGGATTTTAGTTCCTATGTTAGGTTTTCAATAAGTAGGTAAAGCATATTTAGTTGCTATAATGAGAAATAGACTTTTTTCGAGAGACTAGTTAAAAACAAAAGAATTAAAACTTACCTGGGAGGTTAGGTAAGTTATTTCTTATATTTTAAAAGGAAAAATTGCTACCACTTCCTACATTCTGTCTACTTCCTTCCAACCAAACAAGATTTTAAATCTATATTTTTCATAAATTTTTACTTCCTACATCTACTTTTTTATATATCAAACAAGGGCCTTAGTTTATATACCATAATGAAAATATGTTATGAGAAGGACAAAAATGTAGTTTGTCTTCTTTTTTCGTTTTTCAAATATAACATTCGTATTACTTCTTTCAAATAAAATTTATAATGTGATTATCGTGTTATTTGATTCTTCATCACTAAGTATCCTTGCTTTTTAATGTTTATAATACAATATATTGAGGTTTAAATTTTTATCACTTAAATATACTTACTTTGAATTTAGTGAAGTTTCTTGGGGCAATGGTAACACGGAATACGTTTATGATAACACATAGGCACCCTTTGAAGTGCAATAACTGTTTGCCAAAAAATGTTATCATGACACGTAAATCGGACAATATAGAGGTAACTCCCATCCAATTTTTTTTTTTTATTTTTTTTTTAATCATATGCTAAATGAACATTTGCTGGAAAACAATCTCGTCATATTTTCAACAAAATTTATTGCACTTATGTATATGCTATCTAAGTGATAAAATTTTTAAACTAAAAGATACCACATTGTGTATTATCAAGATACTTAGGGGAAAGAAAAAGCTCAACTCTCAAGATAATTAAGCAATAAAATTAAAATTAAAATATATTGTTATTCTTATATATGTAATAAATATTTGTTCTATTTGTTGCTTTAGTTTGATTCCTTTATGTTGTCACTTATTCGTCTCTTGGCCTATAACATTAATGCATTTTCAGATTGTTCTTCACCAATTGCAAAAAAGAAGGTTATTTATACCAAAAGTCTCTATATTTTTTTATTATATTAATTTAATTATTATATAGTTAATTATATTAATTTAGTCCCTTTATAATTTAATATTATTTAAAATGGCTTAATTTAAAAAACATTTATCACAATAGCCTCCATGTGGCACTTCTCAAATATTAAAATTTTATGATTTTTTTTAAATTAATACCTCCCCACTGGGGGGAGGTGCCTGCAAATGTCAGGGCCTGCATATTTCTTTTATTTTTTTAAAATTTTTTAAACAAAATTATTAAATATATTAATTATAATTTTATTATTATTTATATTTAGCTTTTTAATATACATTTTTGTAATATTATGTACATAATTTATAATAAAATATTTAAATTAAATTATTTATTAAATATTAAATTATATTATCTATATAAAATTTTATAATTTAATTATTATTAGAGCTATCTAATAATAGTTATTTTTTTACATATTATTTAACATAAATTATTATATTTAAAAAATTATACAACATAAACAGTTAAATCATATTATTCAATAAATCTAAAATATCTAAAAAGTTATAATTGACTATTAAGAAGAAAAAGAATATCCTACTAGAAGGATATTGTATTATCCCTATTATAACATAGACGATCATTAGATACCATAAAATTTGACTATTTATTACTTTGGTAGACATATCTATATATATAATAGGGTATCTTAAAGTTTTAATATTTATCAATTAAATATCCTTAAATTTTAAAATTTTATCAATTAAATAATATATTTTATCAATCATATTCTAATATTTTATCGAAATTCGATAAATTTTCATTTGAAAATGTTCAATTCATGTTTTCTCAAAAAATTCTAACATGACACATTTTTGCTAAAATGTAGGTAAATTACATCAATATTTAGTGATTATTTTACCGTAATTTACTAAACTGTTGAAAAAAATATTGCCATGTCTTATATATATCATTGCAACTCCGTATTATATCAACATTTTTAGATAAAATTTAGTCATGTTATAAAAATTAATCAAATTTTACCTATGTCAAAAGAGAAAGGAATATGCCCAGTGCATCAAGGGCTCCCGCCTATGCAGGATTTGGGGGGAGCGGATGTACACAGCTTTCTCCCTTCAAGGTGTTAACCTGAAGAGAGGTTGTTTCCTAGTGCCCCCAACCTGAGGGTAAGGACTTCCCAGGAAGTCACCTATCCTGGTACTACTCTCACCCAAGCACGCTTAACTTCAGAGTTCTAATGAGATCCGATGACGGCATGCCGGTGCCCTCTTTGGTGCCTATAT
The DNA here is from genome assembly GCA_018398585.1 of Simmondsia chinensis. Taxonomy (NCBI): domain Eukaryota; kingdom Viridiplantae; phylum Streptophyta; class Magnoliopsida; order Caryophyllales; family Simmondsiaceae; genus Simmondsia; species Simmondsia chinensis. Next base: position 10,661,806 of record JAGTTD010000014.1, read on the forward strand.
CAAATATAAATAATAATAATAAAATTATAATATATTTAATTATTTTGTTTTAAAAAGTTTAAGAAAATAAAAATAATGTGCAGGGCCTGCTGACATTTGCAGGTACCTCCCCCAACTGGGAGGTATTAATTTAAAAAAATTATAAAATTTTAAAATTTGAGAAATCCTACGTGGATATCATTGTGGTAAATATTTTTTAAACTAAGCCACTTTGAGTAATATTTTTATTTTTTAAGCCATTTTTGGTAATGACTCATTAGTTTAGTCCTTTAATTAAATTTAAATTAAGTTATTGATATACTTTTTAACAATACAATCAAGTTAGATATAAGTAATCCACTATAAATTCACCCGTTGATTCAATTAAAACTCAATCCATAGTGGATCTAGTAAAAGTTTTATTAACAAATTAACATAAATTTACTCTAAAACCAAATTAACATAATATGGATTGTATGGGGACTAAACGACGCAATTAAAAGTATAAAGATTAAATTATCATAATAGATAAAATACTTGGACCTCTTGTGTAAATAACCTTAAAAAAAAAAAACAAACATATCCTTTATACTTTTTTTAATATATATATATATATATATATATATTAATATTATTTTAAAGTACTTTTTCCTGACTTTGGGGAAACGATAGTTGGAATAAATTATCAAAGTGGCACCTTTTGCAAAAAAAAATTACCAAAATGGCATAGTTAAGAAAATATTTACCAAAATGGCACACTTTACTGTAGTGTCAATAAAAAACGCCGTTTGAAACTGCGTTCGTTAAGCAGTGGTTTACGTTATCTTTCAGACGCCGTCAGAAACGGCGTCCGAAAGGGACCGTCTATGGGACGCCGTTAGAATTAGAAACGGCGTCCCACACACGCAGGCATACGGACCTTTGTCATTAGAAACGGCGTCCCACACGCAGGATCACCACGATTTCACATTATTTAATAAAATGATAAACCCTAAAATCCTCCTAACTTAATTAACAATAAAATGATAAAATAAAGTATAAAAAAAATTTAGCAGAGTTACATTATTTAATGTATAAAGTAATAAAAAAGGAAAAAATGCATTGTAATAATAGATTACAAAAAAATAAATAACGTAAGTTATGGTACAAAACGTGACGTCGATCTACGACGAGGTTCACCACGATGCTGCGAGGGTGAACCTTCCATATGAACTGAAAAACTATGTCGCGGATGTTCACGTCTACTTCCTTCTGGAGGTTCACCACGATGCTGTGAGGGTGGAGCACCAAATGAACGGTAGTCAAACTCTTCTTCTTGCATAGCCTGTTCAAATTGATGTTGTTCACCGGCAACATCTATTGCGGTACAGCAAGCAGTTAGTCATTCTGTAGAAGCAGACTTTACAGTGTAGCCAACAGTATTACGTATCCTTTGAACTGTCATTTTAGCATGCTTTTTAAGAACATCGACCTAGAAAATAGTAAATTCAAATTTTAACGAAACATATTGTGGAATGAGTAAAGAGACAAATGTTGTAAAAGTGCTTACTACACGTTGAATTTGGTTGCCACTTGGAGGGGAAAAGAGCAGGTCACGGGTAAGCTTTGCAGGGGTTTACTTTACCTTTGGGACGCCGTTTACACACGTCTGTTTGGAACGCCGTTTCTAACGGCGTCCCATAGACGGTCCCTTTCGGACGCCGTTTTTGACAGCGTCTAAAAGGTAACGTAAACCACTGCTCAACGAACACCGTTTCAAACGGCGTTTCCTATTGACGCTATAGTAAAGTGTGCCATTTTGGTAAATATGTTTTCAACTATGCCATTTTGGTAATTTTTTTTGCAAAAGGTGCCACTTTGGTAATTTATTCCGATAGTTGTGGGTGCTTTTGCTATTTACTGTGTCTTAGCGATGCTCTTGCTTTTTTTTTTTTTTTTTTTTTTAAATTTTGTTTGTGCTTCCTTTGCTTTTCATTGAGAAGTAACATTACCTACACAATACAAGAACGAATTTTGGGAGAAAAGCTTATAGAATTCTCTTATTATCAAATTTTATTTTGTAATTTCACTTTCAAGTGTTGTACTTCAGTCTTCAAATTTAATATGTAATTTTATATTTCTATTTTTAATTAATCATTTTTACTCAACTTATGTTTAAACTTTTTTTAACACACAGAAGAAGATGAAAAAGATGAAATTTATTAACTGAGAAGTATAAACATAAGTTTGAGTACAAATGATTAATTAAAAATACATACATAAAATTAAAATACATATAAAACTTACAGATTGAATTTGAAGACTGAAGTACAACACTTGAAAATTAAATTACAAAATACAATTTGATAGTAAGAGAATTCTATGAGCTTTTCTCCCAAAACTCGCTCTTGTATTGTGTAGGTAATTTTTGCTCTACCATTAAATAAAGTCAAGATATCCCATTTATAGATGAAGAAGCACCACGGATTTGAATTGAAGTCCATAACCTCAAATTTGAAATGCAGAATTTGAAATCCGAATAGTGGGCAACAATAATTTGAATTGGCACATGTCAAATATATGCTTCGTATTTTTGTGCAATTATTGAGCAGTATTGTGCACCTTTTGACTTTTGCCTTCGTCCTTTCTAGAATTATTGAGTAGTACTGTGCTTCTTTTGTCTTTAGCCATTGTCTTGTATTGAATTATTACATTCTTCTGATCTTGTACCCTTGAATTGTCCAGTGTAAGAAATCCTCAGAAGAGATTGAACGGATCACTTTGGCTTGAATTAACTTATTTAGTATCATCATCAGACGAAGAGCCTTGAATTTGCCGAAGGAGTTGAGTTAGAAATTCTCTTGATATTTTGGATTTTGATTTTGAGGAAGAGTTTGATGGTGAAATTTTTTAAGGATGAGATTCAGAATGAATTTTTAGAATGCCTGGAGAATTCTGATTGGAGATTTGAATATTTTTGTTTTAGAAAAATTTTGATAGAGCATTAGTGGTACAATCTCATTCAAGGATGTATTTTTTACACCATTTAATCTTGAATTCTTGAACTAAGGATATGGGATAAGATTGTTCCAGAAATTGAGTAGTCTTGAAGGACCAACAAAGTACCCAAGAAATTTGAAATTTTGAATGAAAATTTATAATTGCATTTAAAAAATCGTCTTCTGAATGTTTTGAATAAATGTTAAATAATGCTTTGGCATTTGCTGGGTCAATGTCATTAGTGCTTTCGGAAAAGCGCCATCATTCATAAAACCAGGCTGGAAAAGTTTTTTATTTTTTCTGAAATTGAAAGAACTAGGAATGATCAAAAGGTCGGAAAAGAAAGGTTCTAAACCAAGTCATTTTGTAATCTTGATAAGTATAGTCGGTTGGAATAAAAGTTTGAGAAAATTGTTTTGAGGTATAAGAAGTGTAACCGAAATCTTTGATATCCCAAATATTTAAAATTTTGCATTTTAAACACTAGATTTGCTGGTTATCACATCTTTTGTGTTTAATAAGGACAGAACCTGAATCTACTAAAATGAATTCATAAAACTTTTGGGTCCTTTGAATATCATATGGAAGCCATTAAAAATTGTCGGGAAATGTGGTTTTGACCAAATTTTGAATTCCAATTAATGGGAGAGGTTCTCCATGTTTTGTTAGGAAAATGTGTTTGAGTTGAAGTTTTGAAAAATATTGATTTGTTTGAATCAGTAAAGTATTTTGAAATCTTTGATTAAGAGATTGGGAAGGAGCCGGATGTCTAATTGAGAGAGGATTTGGAGGTCTTGAAGCGACCGTAGAGTAAGAGATTGAAGGAAAATCTTCGTTTAGGATTTTGAAAGGGTTTTGAATTTGGACTTTAATTGAAGAAGATTGAGGATGGGGTTTAAGGGTCATTGCATAATTTTCTGCGGATTGAATCTTTCCTTTACCTTTGTCTTTTGATATTCTCCTGAAAAAAGTAATTAAATTGAATTATAATTTTGAAGAAATTCTCTTGAGAGAAAGTCTGTTAACAAGTTGTTTTTTCCTCTAATATAATTTTATTATTATTTATACATTTTAGTAAAATTATGTATATAATTTGTAATAAAATATTTAAATTAATTTATTTATTAAATATTAAATTATATTATCTATATAAAACCTTATAATTTAATCATTATTAGAGCTATCTAATAATAGTCTTTTTTTTTACATATCATTTAATAAAAATTATTATATTTAAAAAACTATGTAACATAAATAGTTAAATCATATTATTTAATAAATCTAAAATATCTAAAAAGTTATAATTGATTATTGAGAAGAAAAAAAACATCCTACTAGAATGATATTGTATAATCCCTATTACAATATATACGTTCATTAAATACCATGAGATTTGACCATTTATTGCTTTGGTGGACATATCAATATATATAATAGGGTACTTTGAAGTTTTAATATTTATCAATTAGGTACCCTTAAATTTTAGAATTTTATTAATTAAATAATTTATTTTATCAATCATATTCTAATATTTTGTCAAAATTTGAAATGTTTAATTGATGTTTTCTCAAAAAATTCTAACATGACACGTTTTTGCCAAAATTTAGGTAAATTACATCAATATTTAGTGATTATTTTATTATAATTTACTAAATTGTTAATAAAAATATTGATATGTCTTATATATATCATCGTAATTATGTATCATATGAACATTTTTAGTGAAAATTTAGTCGTGTTACAAAAATTAATCAAAATTTACCTATGTCAAAAATAAATAATAATAAAATTATATTTAATAATTTTGTTTAAAAAAATTTAAAAAAATAAAAGTAACGTGCAGGGCCTACTGACATTTGCAGGCACCTCCCCCAACAGGCAGGTATTAATTTAAAAAAATATATATATAAAATTTTAAAATTTGAGAAATGCCACGTGGATGTCATTGTGGTAAATATTTTTTAAACTAAGCCACTTTGAATAATATTTTTATTTTTTAAGCCATTTTTGGCAATGGCTTGTTAGTTTAGTCCTTTAATATAATTTAAATTAAGTTATTAACGTACTTTTTAACTACATAATCAAGTTAGATGTAAGTAACCCATTACAAATCCACTCATTGATTCAATTAAAACCCAACCCATGGCCAATCTAGTAAAAGTTTTATTAACAACTTAATATAAAGTTTATTCTAAAACTAAATTAACATAATATGGATTATATAGGAACTAAACGACACAATTAAAAATACAAAAACTGAATTATCATAATAGATAAAGTACTTAGACCTCTTGTGTAAATAACCTTAAAAAAAACATATCCTTTATATTCTTTTTAATATATATATATATATATATATACACTTTAATATTATTTTAAAGTACTTTTTCCTGAGTTTGGAGAAACGATAGTTGTGGGTAAACATATACAGTGCCTCAAGGGTTCCCGCCTACGCAGGGTCTGAAGGGGGCGGATATACGCAGTCTTTCCCTTTTAGGGTGTCAACCTAAAGAGAAGTTGTTTCCCAGTGCCCCCAACCTATGGGTGCTTTTGCTATTTACTGTGTTTTAGCAATGCTCTTGCTTATTTTATTTTATTTTATTTTATTTTATTTTAAATTTTGTTTGTGCTTCCTTTGCTTTTCATTGAGAAGTACCATTATTACTTCTTTGGCTGGGGGTTTCCTTTTCTTTGCTAGTCTTCTTTTTATACCATTAATGCCCCGTTTGTTTAAACAGATTTCTCAGAATTAAATTTTTCCTTTCTCATTATTTGAAGTGCGCTTTTTGATGGAAAAGACTTTTTAAAGGAAAAGTTTTTCCTTCAATGGGAGAAAATTATTTCCATTTTAAAAAGAAAGAAGTTATCAATCCAAGCGATCCATAACATTTCGAAGGTATATATTGATCTAAATATGGATCATGTGAATATAATGATATAATATGCATAACAAATATTATGACAGTCCCATGTATTTATAATAGCGAGATTACAAGATAGGGCAGAGCTAACCTGGTTAGGGTAAACATAAGGGGCTAGATCTAGTATAAACATGATAAATACAAATAAATAAATCTAATTCTAGAAGATATATCCTACTGCGCCCCCCTCAATCTGAACGGAGTGGACCAAGGTGCAGATTGGTCCTATGGAAGCGGAAACGATTAGTTGACAGACCCATGGTGAGGATGTTAACCACATGTTTGGTGGTAGGCGTGAATCGAGCCTGGAGATCACCCTTGAGAACTTCTTCATGAACATAGTAAAAGTCAACGTCTACATGTTTAGTATGATCACTGGAGGCAGGGTTAGCAGCAAGATATGTAGCTGAGACATTGTCACAATAAACAATAATCGGGACAGCATGGCGCAAACCTAAGCCACGCCTAAGGTACCGGTTCCAATCACTTTCAGCAATGACCTGGGCTACAACAACAACAACAAACCCAGTGCCTCCAAGGGCTCCCGCATAAGCAGGGTCGGGGGGGGGGGGGGGGGGGGGGGGGGGGGGGGGGGGGGGGGGGGGAGGGTATGTGTACACAGCCTTCCCACTTCAGGGGGCTACCCTGAAGAGCGGCTGTTTCTGAGGACCCCCAGCTTGGAAAGCTGGTCCGCAGCAATCAGCCAAAGACCTGGGCCCGCTCTTGCTTGTCAGCTGCGGGCTGCTGGCTTTGGATTGTTGGCGATGGTGATGGTGGTGATGTGGGGGTGGTGGTGGTGGTGGTGGTGGGGGTGGGGCGGGTGAGGTGTGGTGTGATGTGTGTGTGAATGTGTGTGATGGTGGTGATGGGACGTCGTGGGTGCGGTGGTGGTGGTGCCGATGTCGGTGCGGGTGTCTAGTCGGGGGAGGTGGTGACGGGTAGGTGAGGCAAGGTGGTGGTGAGGTGCGAGGTCGGTGAGGCGAAGTGGTGGGTGTTTGGGCCAAGCGAGGTCTGGGTTGGGGTGGATTTGGGTGAGGCGAGGTCTGGGTTGGGGTGGGTGAGGCGAGGTGGTGGTGGGGTGCTAGGTCAGAGGGCCGAGGTGGTGGTGGGGTTCGATGTCGGGGTGGTGTAGGTGTTGGTGGTGGGGTTCGGAGGCAAGTGGTGTGTGGGTGGGTGTGGTGAGGTGCGATGCTTGCCTGGCGGTGGGTCTTCACAGTCTAGGTGGCGTCGCTCGCAGTGGAGGTGAGTCGGTGAGGTTGCCGACGGTGGGGTGGTGGGGTGGTGTCAGCGAAAGAAGGGGTGGGGTTCAGTGAACGTTTGAAAAACGCAGAGAATTAGCTAGAGAGAGAGAGAGCAATGACCTGGGCTACTGATCGATATTTAAATTTAGTGGTTGATTTGGCCACAGTTAGTTGCTTCTTCGAACGCCAGGAGAGAAGGTTTGGTCCAAGAAATAAAGCATAACCAGTAGTGGAACTCCTTGTGTTAAGGTAACCACTCTAATCAGTATTAGTAAATGCAGTAATAGTAGTGTAGGAACTCGGCTATGTGGTGAGACCACGAGCAGGAAGGAGCCTGAGGTATTGAAAAATCCACTTCACCATCTGCCAATAATAAGGCCTGGGAGCATGCATGAACTGAGAAACACGGTTAACAACATAACAAATATTAGATCGAGCCATAGTAAGATACTGAAGAGCACTAATCGCACTTCGATACTCAGTAGGATTAGCAAGTAGGTCTCCTTCATTTAGTGACAATTGGGTATGAGTACAAGTTTGAGAAGGCCAAGAGTGTATTCATGTTGAGTTAGGAAAAGGCCATGCTCACTTCGTTTAGCTTCAATACCAAGGAAGTAGTGTAGTGGACCAAGGTCCTTCATGGCAAATTGTTAAGAGAGGGTGCGAATGCACTGATCAAGCAAGGAAGAGTCAGAGTCTGTAAGGATGATGTCATCAACATAAAAAAGAAGACACAATATACCAGTAAAAGAATGTAGTATGAATAGAGAAGGATCAGCCCGACTATTGGATTGACTCATCCTATATAATGCAAAAAAGAATTATTTATTTTTGACTATTTGAATATCCTCACAGTATCGCGTAGTCGCGAATGCCATTGTATCATCATGCCGTGAGTGAGGGATTGGAGATTATAAAATTATGAATATTTCTTTGATAATTCGACTAATAACACCGCCTTTGTTGACATGTTAATTAGGTCTTTGAAACCCATGTTAAATGAGAAATTATTTTATTCACATTGAATTTGTCATACTTAACTTTTAATGGCAATGGATGGAATAAGAGTTTATTTACTAGGCACTAATGCACCGGATCCCATTAGAACTCCGAAGTTAAGCGCGCTTGGGTGAGAGTAGTACCAGGATGGGTGACCTCTTGGGAAGTTCTCGTGTTTCCAACCCTATAAGGTTGGGAGTTTTCGGAAATAGTCTCTCAGCGGGTTATACCCTGAAGGGATAAGGCTGCGTAAATCCAACCATCTGTTGTTGTTGGTGGTAATGGATGGAATAGATCTCATAGGTAAATGTGTTTCAACCTTAAGACATATAATTAAAGCAATTAAAACAAGACCTTCTTATATGCTATACATCTTTCTAGCATATCAACCATTGATCCCAGGCTCAAATACACCCCTATTGTTACTATCCAACCATTCCATGCATAATATTTAAACCAGTAGATATTGATGTATGGATGAACCATAACTCCTAAAATCATGCATTATAGGTGTCCATAGTCACCATGCAAGATAATTTTTTTAAATATTTTACTGAATTACCCACGTCATATGTATTGCAAAATTTTTGATCCACGTTGCAAACTTATGGGTTTTCAAATTTTTATCCAATTATTTTATTAGAGAATGCAACAATAATTTGATTATAATCTCTTATTAGTAATGTTAAAAAAAGTTTACACGATTTATTTAATATTTATTTCCAAAAATTATAAAAAAAAATGAAAATGTTTCTTCTGCATCAAACTCCTCCTCTTCTTGAGGACAATCATATGCACAAGATATGTTTAATGCCCAGACAAGGTACCACTTTATATGACAAATTTTCTTTATACTTGCGTTCTCTTCCATTGGATTTCTAATCAATAGATCCTATTGAATCTTTTGATATTTTGCTATGGTGGAACGTATATAAATCCCAATATCCGATACTTTCCACCTTGGCATGTGATGTACTAATGTGTCCGGTGTTGGCTGTAGCATCGAAGTGTGTTTTTAGTATATGTGGAAGACCTCTTGGATCAAAGAGAACAAAGCTAGCACCCAAGACGTTGGAAATGTCCTCATGCTTGAAGACTAGCTGGCCGCATCGAACAAGAACCAGAGGGATCTTAACTTTGCATCACCAACTGATAATGACGAAGACATCAACACCACTACAAGTAACGCACCACCAAAGCAAGTACAAGTTGATTTATTTACATAATTATTGTGTAATAATTTATTAGATTTACCATGTTTATAATTTTTTTACTAGTGTAATTCTTAGTATACTATATTTGTATTATTCTTAACAATTTGTAAATTTTATCTTATACACTATGCATTCATAATTCTTCATAAGTTAGTATATTTTCGTAAGTTCACATTGTATAATTAATATATTATTTTATTTATTAATAAAGTTATAATTTTATTTAGGGTAAATTACACATTACCACCTTGAGGCTTAGTGTACTAATTTTTTAGTCTACAAACTTTGTAAAATAATTTTTTAATTCAAAAAGTTATATGTATTTAATAAAATAATCCAAGTAGCAGAGTGTAAATATTCAACACCGGTTGTGTTACTCTTATAAAATAAACTAGAGCGATTTAAGCGTCAAAAGCAGGCCTACTAGTAAATTTGAGTAAATCCACCAATGGCATATTAACATAAAAGCAATTAAACAAATTGATGCCGAGGGTCGCCCGGGAGCTCACCCGGTTTGGGGAGCAGGCATGCTATGCCGAGATCCCGGGTTCGATTCTCATCTACCCCCTTCCCTTTCCCCCCTCCCCAATAAGGCTAACCCTCATACAGGAAAGTGCCACCATGATAAAAAAAAAAAAAAAAAAAAAAAAACAAATTGATACCCAAAGAAAAAGGAAAAAAAAAAAAAAAAAAAAACGTTTCACAAAGACTAGCGGACAAATTACATCAAATGTTATTTTTCATAAATGATTATTGCGCATGTTATTTGGATTTGTCTGAATGAGCAAACATATTTGTTTAAATGCCTTAAGTGGCAATCATGTTGGGTTTAATATCCGTCTTCATTCTTAACAAAGCATAGCAAACATGTTAATCAGTTTAGTTTGCTCAAAAATAGTTAAACTATGTTTTGTTCCCATTAAAGTCAAGTCGAATCTTCTCATGGTTAGCTATCATTCCAGACTTTGTTCGCACTAAAACGTTGCAGATGGTGGATTGCATTTAATATTATGTGTTACTGTATGATTTTTTAGCACTAATAGTATTTTCCCTTCAACTTGATAGGACACCTTCTATTGCATAGTATTGCTGATGCTATTTTCCACTTATACCATCCCACTTTAATGCGGCCATCCTTGTCTACTCTGCCATCTTGTTGCACTATCGAGCCCAAGCATCACTAAACTTATACAAAGGGGTAGAACTCAATGAAGTTAGATTTTGTAAACGTGAGATCGTCTCTTGTGAATGGTAGGGTCATTATATATAAACACTCTATGTGGATGTTTCCAACAGGCGTGTTTGTTTCAACTGGCACCATTCCAACCACATCACTACTTCAATCACAAAGCACACCAAATAAAACTTCAAATAAAAAACCCAAACCAGACCAATTTCTTTGCTTGACATCAAATGAATGTAACTAAAACTCAAAACTCAAGAGGCTCACCTCTTTTTCAAACTTAAGCCGACTCCAACTAGCTTGTTTGGCTTGACGAACCATTCAATACAACCCATGGGCTCACAAGCCAAAATGAGCTTAATTCAATCTTAATACAATTTATGAAGCTAAATGTGTCTATTTGAGTCATGTTTGAGCCTAAATAAACTGAGCTCAAGTCTAAACAATGCCCAAATGAGCCTTAAACTAAATTTCAATGAATCAAAACAAAATGAGCTTATCTCGTAACTCGCTCGAGCCAAGCTGAACATGAGCCTATGATAAGGCATGCTCAAGCTCGGAAGTTTCCAAAAATAACAACCTTCAAGCCAAGCTAATTGTTGACAAACCAAACCTTGTCAAACTAGATTGACTACTATTCAGTCAACTGCTAACCAGTCCTTGGCCCAGTCCCGTAACTCCCAAGTTTACCAAAACTAACATCTATAAAAGATTAAAATAACAGTCTTAAACCTAAACGTAGACTTGAATATACACTTTGGTCCTCAGGACGAGAATTGGACCTTATCGGTCTATCATCTGGTCTAATATATTTTGCCCTAATCCTAATTTAACTCAATGTACACCTTTACCATGTGACAAAGATGAAACAGATAGGACCTTAGGGTGTTTGTGCAAACGGAGCAATATTTTTAATTAAAAGTAGGAGTCATTTTGCTTTTAAATAAAAGAGAAATAGTGATTCTCCTTTAAAGTAAAAACATAAGTGAAAAACAAAGGATTTTTCAAACCAAATACCCTTGAAAGCAATTTTTGCAAAAAGCACTTTTGCAAAAGATGCCTCTAGAGTAAACAGCTTTTCACACTTGGTCAAGCATGCCATTATAATAACCCAACAACAAGGCATAAAAAAGGAAGAACGCATCCTACAAACAGAAATCTTCATTCCTAAAAACCATAATTAATAATCTCGAATATTGGACAAAAATCTTATAAAACAAGAAAAAACACTTCAAGCAAAACTAGGTTTTTTTTTTTTTGGGGGGGGGGGGGGGGGGGGGGGGGTGTTCTCCAAGTGCTGGGATTGCAAATGGTGCTTCATCTCATTCACAGATCCTGCACACTCAAACCTGCAAAGAAATTAAGCCGCAAAGAGGTATAACAAATCCATAGAGTGAACGAAAGAGAGAGCCACAATATCAATCTAGTGCGTTCACTTTGTAAAGATCACCAATTTTTCAAACAATCTTCTAAACCACTGTGTTCTCCCATGAAACATATTCAGAATAACCAGCTTTCCGCAAAATTACAGTGCTTCTCGTTCTTCTCTTTGTACTAAAAACTAAAAATTATTTTTCTTTTGTTATCAATCATCAAATTTCCCTTGTTATCCAAATTTTGCTGTGTAATTAAGGGGATTGTGTTCCTTTCTTTTATAAAATTTCTATTGTTACTAATGCCCTATTTAGAATCAAAAAATTTCAAGGAAAAATATTCAAAGGAAAGAAAATAAGAAAAGATGATGTTTTCCCTTATTTGGATGCAAAAGAAAAATAAGGTAAAAACATTAGGTCTTCAAGAGAGTCGCAAAATCACGACAAGAAGAAAATGATTTTCATCAAATGTCATTATAATTTCCTCACAAGTTTCCATCCAATTTTTTTCTTACAATTTTCCTTGCATTTCGATCGCATGAAAATCATTTCTTTAAAATTTTTTTCTTTCCTTCATGTTGCCCTCATTCCAAACAGGGTATGAAACAATTGGAAAGATTGTAACAAAGGGAAAGAAATACCTGGAGGAAGGGATTGCTTCAACTTGTCAGCCTTCTCTGAGTCGGTCACACACAACGTGTAAAGGTACTTGGAGCAGCGGACCTTAAACTTAACCACATCCTTGCTCCTCTTAATCTTCACGGAACGTGCATCCTTCCTTCTCGCGGTAAGGAGGAAGTCCTTGATCTCGTGAATTTGCTTCGGCTGATTGGAGAGAAAAAGATTAGTCAGTTTCCTAAACCCTTTGTAATAACAAAAGAAATCATCAAGCAAAACTATAAAATGACAGGAGAATAATGTGAAAAGCCTGAGTCTTAATATAACAATTCATGGATTTTCGTGGAAAAGATCGGAGATCTATCGATTCATAGGATATTCATAAAGCACAACATTTTATCATAGCCATCAATCCAGGAGGGAAACTCAATTGACAAAGGGTATGCACAATCCAGAACATGATTTTTCCATCTGATTTAACATGACTTACAAGCTTGCTTGAGATTAAATCTTAACAAATATATATTGTATACTAAATTTATCCACATCCAGAGCAAGAAAGAGAATAAAGTATTAATTCTCTTTCCTAAGAATTCCAAATAAGGATCAAATATTGCGTCAGCTCATACTCAGTGCCCATTGTTCAGGTGGCGCGCTAGTAATCAGTAATAGACGCATTCTAATGCAGTTATTCCAGAAACAAAATTATAGCAAACAGTAACAGAAAACACAAAATTGCACTTCCTGAGTTTGCAACAAATAAGTTAATCCTAGCAGATTATGCCTAAATATGAGGTTTCCCACCTATTCTGAGGTTTCAATAATCTTTCACATAGATCAGAGTGAATTTTGGCAAAACTTCAAGATGATCATGGCAGCCACATTACTGTTGTAACCAATGCATATTCAACAACTGCACGATTCACTACAGTCTTGCCTTCAAAAGTACGCAAATCCAATACGTTTTCTTGGTTCATAGAGCTGCCGAAAGGATAAATAAAGTACAATTTATACACGATTTCAGACTATTCATACACGGTTTCTTTTGCCATATGCTTGACCTCACAGTTACTATTACTACATTAAACAAATGAAGTTATTACTGTGGCAAAAATTGTTATTGCCAAAGCAATGATGTGATTTATAAAAGATGAGACTCACAAAATTGCCTTGGAAATAACGATTTTGCTCTGCCTATAGCAATTACAACATATCAGAATGACAAAGCATTTATCATAAACAATGGAACGAAAACAATGCCGGCTCAGGCAAATATGTAAAAGCAAGATAGATCTAACATCTATTTTTCCAACAAAAATGGTACTACACGCTACCGGATGTAGAAAAAGGCCTAAGTTTGACTTTCTTACAGATTTTCTTCACTTTCCGAATAATCAAACAGCACAAAGAAGTAATCACAACACCAAACCCTAAATATAAGATCCGCGAGCACGAATTAAATCAATTAGCGCGAATCGAAGTGTAAAACCCTAAATAGAGACTGAAGAATGAGAAAATTAATTGATTTTACCATTTTTCTTGTTAATTCGCACAAATTTGGAGCTCCAAACTGTGCGATTTGCAATCTATCACTGGCCCTCCCTCGGTATGTAGCGGATGAATGCAAACTCTAACCTAGCCCGAGGTGTCGTCTTTAATAGAGAAACCAAAAACCCTAGATCGGAAAATTTTAAATTTACGGTTTTGTCCCTGTGCTTTTTCTAAATTTCAGTGTGGTTGGGTTTGTTGGGCCCATGGGCCTTAAAAGTGATATTAGATTCGGTTTAGATAAAAAAAGGAACATATTCAGTGCCTCAAAGAGCTCCCGTCTATGCAGGATCGGGGGGGAGGGCGGATGTACGCAACTTTCCCTCTCAGGGTGTTAACCTGAAAGAAGTTGTTTCCGAGTGCCCCCAACCTGAGGATGAGAACTTCCCAGGAGGTCACCAATCCTGATACTACTCTCGTCCAAGCATGCTTAACTTTGGAGTTCTAATGGGATCCGGTGAGGACGTGTTGGTACCCTCTTAGATTCGGTTTAGACACCTGAATTGAAATTAGATTAGGATGGAACTAGATTTAGAGTGGAATTGAAATTTTATGTTTTGGCTAATTAAAAGAATCGAAAGTTGATTACAAATTTCATAACTAATCTTCTCGAGTCATTAATCAATCAAGTTAGATCATTATAGATTATGGGTTAACTAATCTTCTCGAGTCATTTATCAATCAATTAGACCCAAATAGGTACCTAATCCACTATAAAATTTAGAAAATTACAATCTCTAATTAAAAAAGGAACATACCCAGTGCCTCAAGAGCTCCCGCCTATGCAGGATCTTGGGGGGGGGGGGGGGGGGGGGGGGGAGGGGGGGGGGGATGTACTCAGCCTTCCCTCTTTAGGGTGTTAACCTGAAGAGAGGTTGTTTCCTAGTGCCCCCAACCTGAGGGTGAGGACTTCCCAGGAGGTCACCAATCCTGGTATTACTCTCGCCCAAGCACACTTAACTTCAGAGTTCTAATGGGATCCGATGACCGCGTGTTGGTGCCCTCTTTGGTAAATTACAATCTCTAATTGTAATCCCTAAATTCCATATTACAATTATCATAATCATATGTCACCATTGCACGACAAATCATTGACCTTCCCACAACTTAGCTTCAAACGACAAGCCACTAGCCCTCTCACAATGTTGCTTTGAACGGCGAGTAGTCTCGCACAAGTAGCTTTGCATGGTAAGCTATCAATCCTCCGAAAACGTAGCTTTAATAGAGGAAGTCACAAGCTCTCTCAAGTCTCAATCAAAATACCCAAGCATGACTTTTTTCATGCTCAAATTACCTAATCTCCTAATCAACATCAATCACAAAAATAAAACCTCACAAACATAACTTTTACAAACATTTTTCTCTCACACACTCTCCTACCCAAGTGCCTCCCGAACATTCCTTTACAAAATCCAATCTTTCTATATTTTTCTCAACTCTCTTACTCTACACAACTCTCTTTCTTTTCTCTACACCACTCTTTTCTCTAGTATTCACTCAACTCATCAATTTATAATAAAACAAACCCAAGATGAAAATGATACGGCCCATACTCCACCATGTCTATGCCCATGCCCCATAGTTTATAGAAGTAAACTTTCCAACTCTTACAACTCTTCTCCCATACCCCTACATAACTTGTGGAAGTGAACTTCCCTTTATTTTCATTTTTTCTTTTCTCTTTTTCCTTTTTTCTCATTTCATATTTTACAAATATTAATTTTAACAGAAAAAATAACCCTACACTTTTGATAACAGCTATATTCATGGTTAGATTTATTGAAATTGATCATCTTTACTTGTAGCGATTGATGGTGATGCTTGTGCTTTTAGTATGTTATGAAGGAAGTGGCTTATAAATAAGGCCTTCTTGCACCTAATAGTAGAGTGAGTAAGAAGAATATTGTAATCCTTGGTTTATATAGCTATTTATGCTACTCTCTCTCTCTCTCTCTCCCCCCGTGTGAATGTAAGTTTCAATAAAACCAAATAAACTCTAGTATTCTAATCTTTCCCCTAATTCTCTCTTTGCTACCTTAAATTTAGACTTCAATATTTGTAGGCAGTTATAATAAAAGCTATTTTTTTCCCCTGAAGCCATAGTTTTATTGCATTTACTATTAGACTAAGGTCTTATTGATACATAATACATACATATCCCTCTCTTTTTAATATGCAAAAGTCAAAAGTATGTAGAAAAATCTCAATGTTCTACAGAATGCCCCCCACATCTAGTCCTTTCATGACCCAAAATTAGTTAGTGCCAAGCACAACTTCCTCATTAACAATTAGATACTGATTTTATAATTCATATTCTATCAGTAAAACCTATATAAATAGCTATGTAACCTTTAATTTGAAGCAAATCTAACTATTCATTTGTTTTTGCAAAACTAGAAACATGATGAAAACCCTTCTTGCGAACCCCCAAAGGGTCGAGTTTGTGTACAGTTCGTAGTAGGCTTAGGTATCCTATTGGTGTCTAGCAACTTTGTTCAAATTGAGGCTGTTAGATACGGTGGTTTATACTACAATCCTTATGCGACACCGTCTCCACTACCAACACCATACCTCAAGGAGAAACTTGGAAAGAAACTATAAAACGACTACTCTCCACCACCTCATCCTGTTACTCTTCTCCACCTCCCACCTACTACTCTCCACCACATCCAGTTTACCTTCTGCCTCCGCCACCATGAACCTAATATTCTCCACCGCACCCAGTTTACTCTCAATCACCAGTCTACACTATCTACCAATACCTCGATACTCGGTATACCATTCTTCACCACCATCACCAGCCTTGAGGGCGGCCTCCCCGTCTAGAACTTATTATTCTTCATCACCTCTAGTTTACTCTATACCACCACCTCCACCTCCTAGCCACTATTCTCCACCACCCCTGGTTTGCTTTTCCCCTCCAATCTACTACTTTCCACCATCACCACTAGCTTACAAGGCCTCCCCTTCTAAAACTTACTACTCTCCACCACACCTAATTTACTCTTCACCACCGCCACCTCCTACCTACTACTCTCCACCACCTTTGACGTACAAATCTCCACCACCTCCATGCTCTCATCCTCTACCTAACTACCATAAGTGTCTCATCCATCCCCGCTCCCATGCTCCACTCCCTAAGCCGAAGTACCCAACACCACCACCAACATACTGTGCTCCACCACTAAAATATTAGGCATTAACAAGCATGAAGTTTCTTTAAAATCTTCAATTGTCATTCGAGTGGCGGTTAAGGGAAAGGGATAATAATGAAAATCAAAATTATATGTCTTCTTTACCTTTTGTTTGAATTTCTTTACTCTTTTTTTTTAACATAATTTTTTTTTCTTTATGTCTTACAGATTTATCCCATATTACAAATGAACAGCCCTCGTGAATTTCTTGAGCCTTTTGTTAAAATACCCCACAGGCGATGCTTCGTCTCCCACCCCAGCCACCCAACATTTCGTCTCCCGCCCTAGCCTCCACCCCACCAGTGACACCCTCGACTCCACCCCGACCACCCAACCCGGTCAACCAACAACCCCTTGTCTCCACCCCACCGGCGACACCTTTCGTCTGCCAACAAAATCATCCCCACCGGCATCACCCCCTCGTCTCCAACCACCACCCTTTGCCTCCATCTCCAGCCATCTCTAATCATCAACTCTAACTAACCGAATAGAATTTTCCACAATTTAAACTCTTCTTTTCCCACCCCAGCCAACCACCCTTCGTCTCCACCCCACCAGCGTCACCCTCTGACTCTACCCCGACCACCCAACCCAGAAACCCACCAACCCTTCGTCTTCCTTCCTCTCAAATCGTCGCCGCCGTCGACGGCCCCCCAAGTCAACGCCACCTCCTCCCTGTCCCGGTCGTCCTACACCCCAGAACCACTTTCATCCTTCCCCCCAAACCACCTTCATCCTTCTCCTGTCAAGTCTCTTCCACCGATGTCACCTCCCGACGAGGCTTTATTTGTATACATTGATGATCTTCCGGCAAGAACTTCTAATTCATGGCTCAAAGCCATTTTTGGGGAGTTGAGTTCGATCTATGATACTTTTGTTCCCCAAAATAGAAGGGTCAACTCAAGATTTTCTTATGGTTTTGTTAAATTCCGACTCAAGAGTGAGACTCTCAGGGCAATTTAGTACATGAATGGTTGTTGGGTAGCTGGTTACAAGCTCAGAGTTGAATGGGCTAATTAGCGCAGAGGGTCTAGCTCCACTTCTCACTAGAGCCAAGCTCATACGCAGCTCACCGTTCTAATGGTTAGGGAAGAACCGAAGCTACTGGTGCCAATTATGTTCCTGCTGATTCGACTCCAAGGCCTTAGGTTAGGTTGGCTGAGGGTCAGACTGGTCCCAAGACTGTGGAGGCTAATTCAAACAATCGTGTGGAGGCCTGGCTGAATAGATCAATAATAGCTCACTCTTATGAGGATGATACGCTTGATAATGTCCTCAGATTCATTACGGAGAATAAACTTTTTGATTTGGTTCTTAATGGATTGAATTCAGACACCTTCATCCTGATCTGTGATTTTGCTGATTCTTTGGAATCCTACCTCAGAAACATTTGCTACGTCGAAAGTTTAAGCGGGTGAATGGATACTCAGGCCAAACTCTTGGAGAGCTGAATAGAAGAGTTTGGATTGAAATTCATGGTCTGCCTTTACAGTGTTGGTCGAAGGAGTGCTTCGCTCATTTTGCCAATATTTGGGGCAAGTTCATTTGAGTGGACTCCAGAACATCTTCCATGAGATGTGTGGAGCAAGGGTTCTCATTAACACATGTTCCCTATTAGTTATACAACAGGTGGTTCAAGTAAATTACAATGGGGGAGCTTGAATGGTTTTTGTGAAAGAAGGCAATTCTGAATTAATCCCTAACTACTCTCTCGAAGTAGTCGCTCTCGCCGCATTTGGCAGATTAAAGGGACGAGCTCTATCTCTTCGAAAAGGTCAAAGTACTAGAGCTTGCACCACTTCAGGATCTCTTCCTCCTGATGTTCATCCAGTGCAGAAGGGCTTTCCGCAGACACGCTCTAAGTTTCAAAGTATTGATGTGAGGATTGATGAGTGGAGCGTGGCCCATATTGCTTTACATGTTGACTGTCATCTTATTGGTAGATGGCCTTGCGATTTCCAGACTCCATGTTCGGCTATCTTTCATCCTTCTACTAAGTTTTTATTACAACTGCCAGCAACACCCATCAAGGTAAATCGAGTCAATTGGAACCCTCCAATTCTCTTGCCACGAGTAGTGGAAAGTGGAGTCGATTCGCTTGTTCCTCAAGATCAGTTGTCTCCTCAAGATAACTAAGGTCCAGAAGCTGTAAGTGACATTGAGTCGGTGTCCTCGGGACCTGAATTTTCGCTGCATTTTGAGCCCGTTGCTTTAGAAAGCCAATCATATGATGATAGAAATTCCTTGAGAATGACCCTAGTGTAGCTTATGGAGGAGTCTAGCAAGGCTGGGGAGAGAAGAAGGAAAGTGGGGTCCGGTCATAAAGACCCCAATGTTGGCCTGTCTAGAAGGGGCTACGGAGCCCTAAAGCACAAGAAAAAAGAGCAACCTAAGCGAGACCTACACGAATTTCTTAAAGACATGTCACCTGGTAGCAGTACGAGGAGGTTACCTGAGCCTCCAAATATTGAAAGAAGAAAGAGGAAGGAGGGAAAAAGGATAAAAAAAGGTAATAACAGCTGAGAAACATCTTACGGGGAGCATACATGGGAGATTGGAAAGAAGCTCGGGCTAAGCTTTCATGGTAACGAGTCTATCATGATCGAGTGATTTGCATTGATGGACTAGGAAATTTTTGATTTGAGTACCTCCCATTCCTCATGGTCTTGTTGTTGTGCTTTATCTCCCAGCCTGATGTTGGCACGTTATGTTTTATCTTTAGTTTTATGTTTATTTTCAGTTTCTATAGTCTTCTAGCGTTTTGTTAGGCCTGTTTGTATTTCGTTGTGCTTTCCTGTTCTCTTGTTTTGGCTAGTTGTTTGTGCTTGTCTTTCTTTAGTCCCTGTCTCCTTACGGGTGTCCTAGGTCTCGCTTTAGTCGAGTGGCCTGTCTTGTATTATGACCTTGTCGCTATTTGTTGGAGAAAAAAAAATCTCATATTACAAATGATATGACATTGGTTATGTTATTTTGGAAAAATGATACAAGCAAGTTGTTTAAAAACCCTTTATTTTGTCCCACATAGGTGTTGGAAAATAAGGGCAAATGAGTAACACAATTCTCAAAACCGAGACACTGAGACTAACTCGAGATGGGACAAATAAAACTTAAACGATACAATGACAAAGATGAACTCAATAAACCTCTTATTACACCAACTTGATTCGAGACAAGATAATTAAACAACTGAAGTTAAAAGATACAGAGAGGAAAGAGTGAATTGAAGGAAGTTGCTGCGCTGTGGAGTTCACCACTACCCTAAGTCGTTATACCCTAGCTATGGTACAAACCGGATTGTCAGGCACTCCAACTCTTAGGGTTAACATGGCACCCAACACAGGAGTGTACTCCTGGGTGATGGGTTGGAGTACGCACGAACTTGCTCAATAATCAGAATAAGAACAAAGAGAATTTCAGAGAGAAGAAGAAGAGAATGATTTCTATAATTTTCCTATGTTTTTTCTGTGTATCAAACAATGTTCCAAAGCGCAGTGTTTATAGGCAAAACTACTTAATGTGCAAGTTAGAATCGATTAAGGATTGTGGGCAAGAAATCCGTCCGTAATTTGGAAAGTGCCGGATATGGAAGAGCGTAAATCCTAGCACAATAAAAAAAAAACCGGTTATGGAAAGTAGTGGGTAGATACGGGGTCAAAATGTGTACCTCAAGCTCGAGCTTGCAGCCTCGAACTCGAACTTGGACTAACGGACGTACACTAGAGCATAATAGCCTCGAGCAAAGTCCAATAACTCTGCTAGAGTTCGTTAACAATAAATTATAGCATCTGTAGTACACACTGCACAGCACCGCACCGCGGCTTACCGAGGCGGGGCGGGCGCCTGTGCTCATGTGGTTCACAAAACCCACTCTAGTCCCCTGAAGTCTTTACTAAGTACAAGGAGAAGGGGACATATATCCTAGTCTTTTCACTACTCTTCCTACATGGGATAGAGGTAAATTCGCAAGACTCCAAAATTGAAGTATACTATCCCAATATTCCAATAGTCCTCCACATGGTTCAATTTTGAGAAAAAGAAGAAAGAAAGGAGGTTACTGAGTAATGAGACCTACACTTGATAATACCAATATCTTTTGGACTTGAATCGGCTCCCAGTGAACATGCATGTCCCACAACCACCCAATGGTGAACATAGTTTTGAACCACGAGCAATCATTGTGAAAAGCACACACATCCCTTTCATGTGGTTCTCGGGTTGAAATGCACTCCGCAATCCGGGCTTATGAGGTCCTTTTGAACAAAATATATCCGATACCTGGGTACTCAGAAACGCTCTAGAGAGTAAGCCCTTACTCTCAACAAAGGATGTCTTACTACCCCTATATTTTTATAGGTGAGTCAATCAAGTATGTTGCCCCACATCACCATTACTGGCTATGGACAGCATTAAGAGCATGGAGCTCATCCTTAACATCATGGCAGGTCGGTGAGTCCATCAAGTGTGTTGCCTCGCACCACCACTATGAGCTATGGACGACATTAAGAGCCTCAAGCTCATCCTCACATTATGGTGGTAGCGGTGTGTCTAGCAAGTGTGTTGCCCCACACACCACAATGGGCTATGGACGATATTAAGAGCGTAGAGCTTAACCTATAATCTCATGGTAGATTTGATAGATCCAAACCACCACCAGCATTATCTCGAAAGGGACTAGGGTGGCTCAATCACAAATTGTTCAACCTTGGCTTCCTTGGCCCCATTGAACATCGAGAATACTCCTAAGATGGGTATCCTGTTGGGATGAATTTTAAAAATTTTTTCTAATTAATTATATTAATGCAGCGGAACAGTTTAAAATTCCTAATTTTAAACCTACATGCATCTACTCTAATACGTTCATAATAATAACATGAATAAAAAGTAGAAAAGCGAAAAACTTAAATGAGAAAGGAAAAAAGAATACCTGCAGTTGCTCTAAATAAAGAGAACCATAATTCCAGAATAATATCGAGACCGAGAAGCCTTCTACGTAATCACTTTGAAAATACCTGAAATGTGGGCTTTGAAAAATATTAAACTCAAGAGAAAAAATTTCAACTGAAATCTTCTCTTTTATTAGATCTCCGAAAGTCAATACTTCCATAAATCTTTTTAATTTTAATTAGATGTCAAACTTTAACTCCAAAGCCCCTATTTATAGTAGGCTACCGGAATGAAAAAATAAAAAAATAATGATGTGGGATTGGGAATTAAAAACCAAAATGAAATAAAACGACACAAAATAATGCCGTTTTGCACAGGGGAGTTCCGCGCACGCTAGTACACAAGCGACACGTGGCGTGTTGCAAATCATCCGCTCCCGAGGGCGCGGATTGCTGTGCTAGGACCACCAGTGCGTGACACGTGTTGCGCTCTGGTTGGTCCATGACAGTGTACGCAGATCGCCACCTATTTTTTGTGATTTTTATTTTTGTTTTGTTTTGTTTTATTTCCCACATGTAAAAGTTTATTCTATGAATTTTTAATTTCAAAAAAAATATTTTATTTTATAATTTGTAACTTTTACTCATTTCATGAATAATGTTTAGCAAAATTAAATTTACTCAACTTATGAATTCTTTAATATTTTCTGATGGCAATAAAAACAGAGGCTTGCTCAAGGATCTTAGGAACAATTTAAATCTAGCTCTGAATGGGTTAAATTAATTACCAGCGCATGATAAAATTTAGTTACCATTTAATGGGGCTTAATTCCACTAAATAAATCTCACTACACTCTAGACTTAAATTATTTATTCGATAATTTCCAAACAGACTAATCTTACAACAACAACCTCTCTATGAGACATCCATGACGAAACATAATTAGAACTACTATCATTATTTTTGTCATAGCTTCTCTATTAGTTACCGACTCGCCCTTTACTGAATAATTCATTTATACTTGAACATATTTATAATATAAATTCCAAATATCAAACACTTGGAACACTTTGGCCAAAGTTTTCGAATTAATTCAAATACTTGCGAATCAACTAATGGGACATCAGTATCTCGCAAGAGACTATAGATTCCCTATTGAATACCTGATCCTTGTCATACTTCACGCTGCTATCGAGTGTATATGGGAATTCAGTCATTTATCAAGACCTTACTTATAGTACTCCAAAGTAACAAATATTCCATGCACAAATTCAGAATACTCTCAGGATTTAGAGTCATCGTTCAAATAGTGCAACATGAATTGCTCATTTTCAATAGTAGTCAGAAACAAGTAACTCACATGGTCCAACTTAGTGTATCAATCTTATTAAACACACCAACCTAACACTTTTGGATCACCACCCACATGATTAAGACAAGTCATTTAACGTGTCAGGTCGTAGTCTTAACAGACAAGTAGTCCAAGCTTGTCACCGACTACAAGTTTTTCAAATAACATTTCATACCATTTGTTCTAAGTTTATCTATGGGTAAATCTCATTATCCACTTAGAAAAACATGTAAAATGTAATATAAGGACTATATTCATCTCATGGACGTTATTTAAAAGAAAATCACTTGCAGTATATATATATGCCCACTTACACAAATTTAACGAAGAAACGACTGGAGCTTCAATTTTATTGATTAATGAAATAAAATAACAAGACAAATATGGATTTTTAGGACACTATTTCTAACAGTCTCCCACTTGTCCTAAATCCAATATACTATATACTTTATACCCATTCCCTCTATATGTGATTCAAAATTCTTCTGAGTCAAAGTATTTGCAAAAGGATCTGCAAGATTATGGCTCATGTCTACCTTCAAGATGGCCAGCTCACCCTTCTCCACGTAGTCTCTAATGAGGTGATACTTCCTTTCAACGTGTTTGGACATCTTGTATCTTCTAGGCTCTTTAGAATTAGCCACCACCAGAATTGTCACAAAAAAACTGTAACTAGTGTTAGACCATCTCTAACAACCTCAAGATCTATCCGGAACTTTCTGAGCCTACATGCCTCCTTTGCAGCTTCTGAAGCTGCAACATATTCAGCTTCCATGGTAGAATCAGCAATACATGACTGCTTGACACTCCTTCAACTTATAGCTCCTCTTCCAAGGGTAAAGACATATCCAGATGTCAAATGTCTAGCATCTTTGTTTGACTGGAAGTCTGAATCAGTATAGCCAACTGGAGCCAACTCATCCCTTTAAAAGATCAACATATAATCTCTAGTTCTTCTCAAGTATTTGAGAATATGCTTCACTGCCACCTAGTGCATCAGATCCAGGTTAAACTGATATCTGCTTGCCATACCAACAACATAGCAGATATGTGTTCTCGTGCACAACATGGCATACATGAGGCTTCCCATAGCTGAAGCATATGGAATATTCCTCATCCGCTCCTCCTCTTGAGGTGTCTTAGGACATAGCTCTAAAGAAAGAGGGACCCCCATGCCTGAAAGATAAAAGCCTTTTCTCAAAGTCCTCCATGCGATACCTTGACAACATCTTGTCAATATAAGTGGGTTGAGAGAAACCCAACATCCTACTCTTATGATCTCATAAAAACATAATCCCAAAAATATAGCTAGTTTCACCTAAGTCCTTCATATCGAACTGGCTTGACAACCAAATCTTTACAGCTGATAACTCACCTACATCATTCCCAATAATTAGTATGTTGTGCACATATAATACTAAGAAAGTCACTACTTTCTTTTGATATCATTTGTACACACATGGTTCAGCAACCACTTGTTCAAAACCATAAAGACTTAATTGCTTCATTGAATCTAATATTCCATAAGCGTGATGCCTGTTTCAGTCCATATATAGACTTCTTCAGTTTGCATACTATATGCTCCTAATTTTTGCCAATGAAACAGTCTGATAGCACCATATAGATGTCTTTTTCAAGACGACCATTCAAAAAGGCTGTTTTGACATCCATTTGCCAAATCTCATAATCATAATGAGCTGCTATGGATAAGAGTATCCTTATGGACTTTAGCATGGCTACTGGTGAGAAGGTCTCATCATAATCGATTTCGTCTTTTTGGGTAAAACCCTTAGCAACTAGCCTTGCCTTGAAGGTCTCTACCTTCCTGTCTACTCCTCTTTTCCTCTTGTAGGCCCATTTACATCCAATGAGCTTAATGCCAACAGGCGCCTCTACAAGTTCTGAGACCTGATTAGGATACATATATCCTATCTCAAATTTTATTGCTAAGGGCCACTGGTCAGCATCCTTATCTTTAATTGCCTCATTGTAACTGAGAGGATCAGATTCAATGTCTCGGTCAACCATTAAGGCTCACGCCATGAACCTGTCAGGCGCCTTGACAATCCTTCCACTACGGCTAGGCTCTTGTGTACTTGGAACATCCTCGACCCTATCAGTAGGCACATCTAATGTATCCAATGTGTCCTGAGTTGTGTTTAGCTATTCAGAATTAGTGTCATTTTCTTTTAACTCCTCTAACACTACTTTGCTTTTGCTTTTGTAGTTTACTATAAAATCCTCCTTTATATATTTTGCATTCACACTAACAAAAATCCTTTGTTTAGAAGGACTGTAGAAAAGACCATGCCTTGTTCCTTTGGGATAACCAACAAACATACACAGCTTAGTCCTTGATTCCAACTTGTCAAGATTCTTTTTCAACACATGTGCTGGGCAACCCCAAATTCAAAGGTACCTTAGACTTGGCTTTCGCCCAGTCCATAAATCCACAGGTGTTTTAGGAACTTACTTAAATGGAATTAAGTTAAGGAGATATGTTGATGTTTGCAAGGCATAACCCCAAAAGGAGATTGGCAAGGTAGCATAACTCATCATGGACCTTACCATCTCCAACAATGTCCTATTCCTTCTTTCTGCCACACCATTCTGCTGCGGTGTACCCGGAGCAAAAAGTTGATATCTTATCCCATTTGTAGCTAGGAAATCCAGAAATTCACCTGAACAATATTCTCCACGTCGATCTAATCAAAGTGACTTGACTTGTTTACCTAATTGCTTTTCAACTTCAGCTTTGCACTCTTTGAACTTTTCAAAAGAGTTCGACTTATGTCTCATTAGGTAAATATATCCATACCTGGAGTAATCATCAGTAAATATGATGAAGTATTCATACCCACCTCTTGCTTGAACATTCATTGGTCCACATATATTTGTGTGAACCAGCTCATGCGAGTCACCAACCCTATTGCCTTTACTCTTAAAGACAGACTTAGTCATCTTTCCTTCTATACAGGATTCACAAACTGGCAAGGACTTCAAGTCTAAAGGTTCTATCAGTCCATCTTTTACCAGTCTGTGGATCATGTTCAAATTATTGTGACCTAAATGTTAGTGCCATGTGAAGGCATTATCCCTTTCAGGTTGTTTTCTTTCAGAAGATTGAACAAGTGAGCTTGTGTTAGATTCATATAAATAAATATCAGATTTTTGATCAGGAAACAACATGAATAAACCATCCACACTTGCACCTTTGCAAATAAACAATTTATTTCTCGTAATAAATAGATCAAAATTAATTCAGTGAATAACCATTATCCACTAAACGAGACACAAAAATCAAATTCTTGCACAACGTAGGTACAAATAAACAACCCTTTAAAATCAAAATCCTACCACTAAAAAATAAGCTAACATCTCCTACTCCTAAGACCGCAACTCTTGTACGGTCTCCAACCGTCATGTACACGTCTCCATCATTCATCCTCCTGGTTAGCCTAAGCTCTTGTAACATATTACAGACATTGTCAGTTGATCCTGAATCAACACACCAGGATTCTGGTGGACTCTCAACTGCCCATGACTCAACTAAGTAAGATATCAACATACCTTTACTAGATGATTTGCCAGTCTTGGCAGGAAGGGAAGCTATTTCCTTAGTGTAATCCCCAGTCCAGTGGCCCTTATTTCCACAAAGAGAATTCTCTCGGCTTCCTCACTCATCCTTGATGCCTGGGTTGATTGGACATTCCATTCGGCCCATAAATAGTGCTCTGTCTCTTGCAGCTCTTTCACCAGCTCTTGCAACTAATAATTCTTATTGCTCATAGAAACATTCATCCTGAACTGAGTGAATGAGCTGGATAGAAAATTGAGGATGATATTCTACTTAGTTTAACTATCAAACTCAGCTCCAAGGACTTCTAGTCCAGAAAAAAACCCCATCAAACTCATGGTGTGTTCCTCTACTGGCATTCCTTCGGACATCCTCATATTGAGCAACTTTCTGATCAGATCTTTCTTAGCTGCTCTATACTGTTGTTCAAACATTTCTTCTAAATGTTTCATCATCTCAACTACAGTATGCATCTCAAGCATCTAATGCTTGAGAACATCAGACACATATGTCAATATGTGGCATATGGCTAACTCATTAGGCTTGTGCCAGCGTTCGTAATACTCTTTAACAATAGTTGTATAATCATTTGTAGGAACAAGAGGACGAGCATCAATGAGAAGTCAAGACCCTTGTGAATTAGTATGTTGTCCCAAATCTTTTTCCTGGTAAAATAATTCGGTCCAGTGAGTACATTATGTTTAAGAATATAATGAAGTGTACCAGTCGCAGCCATTATTAATCTCTGTAAATGTAAACACTTGTGTAACTATCTAATATAAGCCATGTATAATGCAGTTATATCTATTCTTTTAATTTTAGCAAACATAATGACTCACGTATCCACAAAACTGAACTATCATGTATGCAATGATGACCCAAACACATCATTCCCCACTCCCCGGCAGTGGGGTTGTATGAAATTAGTTTATATGAGAACTATTCTCAATTAACATGTTTTCTTATAACTCTTACTAAACATGATTAACTCACTACGTTACCTTAGTCTCTAATATAACACAATAGAGCTCCTTGGGGAGGCTATTGTATTACGCTAGTCAAGCGTAAACTACTACCTAAACCTCCATACAAATACATGTAATACTCCAGAGCGGCGTGGTCGCATCGCTTCTTTGCACTTTGGTTTATCCTAATAGAAGTCTAAACCTGTAACTTGCAAACCGATATCCTCTGCGGGGAGTGATGCCAATTCACTATACTGTTAGACCGGTAATGGAGACCGTGAGGTTTCAACAATTGAATCGTGCTCCCATTTGAATTTTCTAAACTAGTGTTTTTAATTAGATTACACTTACATCTTAGGTTATCTCATAAATTAATTAATAAAAATTAAATAATAAAATCAAATTAATTAATAAAAATTAATTTTTAATTATTATTTAAAAGAGTGTTGACATCTACACGTCCCAAAAAAATTTTTAATTAAAAAATGCCATGTCAACAGTTAATGTCAGCATAAGAGAAATATTATATTATATTATATTTATTTATTTATTTTTTAATATAAAAAATAATTGAATCTAATCTGATTAGATCAATTTATCCGATTTCGTAAATGATGATCAAATATACACAATATCATCATATGATTGAAATTTTAATGAATCTATATTGATAGATCTGAATTAACTCTTAATTCATTATCAATTTATGCAATTTAAACCGGTACTACAATTATTATTAAAAGCAAATTAAACCATCTTTCTTTCTTAATAAAATCTCAATTTATTTAAATTGCAAGTCTATTTGTTTCGATCTTATCATACACCTATTTATCTATATTATGATTGTAATCAGAGGCTGGCTCTGATACCAATTGTTGGAACAAATTTCAAAAATTTTCCCTAATTAATTATACCAATGCAGTGGAATGGTTTAAATATTTCTAATTTTAAACCTACAGGCCTCTACTCTAATACATTGATAATAATAACATGAATATAAAACTAGCATAATAAAAATACTATAAATAAATAGAAAAGTAAAAAACTTAAAAGAGAAAGGAAAGAAGAATACTTGGAAGTGCTCCAAATAAAGAAAACCATAATTCTAGAATAATATCGAGACTGAGAAGCCTTCCACACAATCGCTTCAAAACTACCCGAAGTGTGGGCTCCGAAAAATACTAAACTCAAAAGAAAAAATTTCAAAAGAAATTTTTTCTCTTATTAGATCTCTAAAGGTCAATACTTCCAGAAACCCTTTTAATTTTAATTAGGTGCCAAATTCTAACTCCCAAACCCTATTTATAGTAGGTTACAAGAGTGAAAAAGAAGAAGAAAATAACGATGTGGGATTGGGAATTAAAAACCAAAATGAAATAAAATGACACAAAACGACGCCCGAGGGAGCAAATTGTTGTGTTAGGAACGCTAGTGCGCAACACGTGTCACACATTGGTTGGTCCATGGCAGCGTACGCAGATCGCCACTTGTTTTTTGCGATTTTTGTTTTGTTTTGTTTCTCACATGTAAAAATTCATCCTATGAATTTTTAATTTAAAAAAATTATTTTATTTTATAATTTTTATCTTTTATTCATCTCATGAATAATGTTTAGAAAAATTAAATTTACTCATTTCATGAATTCTTTAATATTTTTTCGATGATGGTAAAAACAGAGGCTTGTGCAGGGACCTCAGGGACAATTTAAATCTAGCTCCAAATGAGTTAAATTAATTACCATCTTATGATAAAATTTAATTACCATTTAATGGGGCTTAATTTCACTAAATAAATCCTACTGCACTCTAGACTTAAATTATTTATTCAATAATTTCAAAATAGACTAATCTTACACCCTCTATGAGACATCCATGATGAAAAACAGTTAGAAGTACTATCATTATTTTTCTCACAACTTCTCCATTAGTGACCGACTCAACCTTTATTGAATAATTCATTTATATTTGAACATATTCATAGTATAAATTCCAAATGTCAAACACTTAGAATACTTTAGCCAACGTTTTCGAATTAATTCAAATACATGTGAATCAACTTAGGGGACATTTGTATCTCGCAAGTGACTATAGATTCCCTATTGAATACCTAATCCTTGTCACACTTCCAAATGTCAAACATATTCACAAGAGATTATAGATTCTCTATTGAACATATTCACAGTATAAATTCCAAATGTCAAACACTTGGAACACTTTGGCCAACATTTTGGAATTAATTCAAATACCTGTGAATCAACTAAGGGGACATTTGTATCTCGCAAGAGACTATAGATTCCCTATTAAATACCTGAGCCTTGTCACATTTCACGCTGCTCTCTAGTGTACATAGGAATTCAGTCATTTATCAAGATCTTACTTATAGTACACCAAAGTAATTAACATTCCATGTACAAGTCCAAAATACTCTCAGGATTTGGACTTTTTGTTCAGAAAGTGCAACATGAATAACTCATTTCTGGTAGTAGTCTAGAAATAAGTAATTCATATAGTTCAACTCAGTGTATCAATCTTATTAAACACACCAACCTAACACTGGATCACCATCCACATGACCAAGATAAGTCATCTAAAGTGTCAGGTCATAGTCTTAATAGACAAGTAGTCCAAGCTTGTCATCGACTACAAGTTTTTCAAATAACAATTCACACTATTTGTTCCAAGTCTATTTGCGGGTAAATCTCATTATCCGCTTAGAACAAATATGTAAAATGTAATATGAGGACTACATCCATCTCATGGATGTTACTTGAAAGAAAATCACTTGTAGTATATATATGCTCACTTATGAAAATTTAACAAGGAAACGACTGGAACTTCAATTTTATTCATTAAAAAACAAATAAAATAACTAGACAAATATAGATTTTCAGGACACTATTCCCAACATATCCACCAAGATTAAGACACACAAGTGGGCTTAAGTGCATTTCCCTCTGATGTATCACATACCGCCTTCTTAGAAAGGCCTTTAGTAAGGGGATCTACCAAATTATTCTCACTCCTTACAAACTCGAGCGAGATCACATTATTCTCAATAAGGTGCCTTACTACACCATGCCTTAGGTGAATATGCTTGTGCTTGCCATTATACACCTCACTTTGAGTAACTCCAATAGCTGCTCGTGAGTCACTGTGCATCGAGACTGATAACATGGGCTTCCCCCATAGTGGAATGTCTCCCAGCACATTCCTCAGCCATTCAGGTTCCACATTTGCCATCTCAAGAGCAATGAATTCTGACTCCACAGTTGATTTAGAAATGCAGGTCTGTTTATAAGATTTCCAATATAGAGCACCGTTAGAAAGCATAAAAATATAGCCATTAGTAGAGTTAATCTCATCACTATCTGATACCCAATTGGCATCACAATATCCCTCTAAGATTGCAGGTAGAGGTGTTCATGGGTTGGGTTTGGGTGGAATGGCTCTAGAACCATTAAGACACATCCAATATTTGACCCATATCCAACCCAGACCTACAAAACGATAAGATAATGGTGTTGGGTTGGGTTGGGTTGGGTTGGGTGGGTCAGGTCAGGTACCCTGAGATTTGTCTATTTATCACATAGGTACCCTAACATTTTAATATATACAATAAGATACCCTAAGGTTTAAATATTTTATCACATTAGGTACATTATGTTGGAATTTGATGAATTTTTATAAGAATTTGATCAATTTTAAAACATCATGATATATAAGTGATAAGATTTTTAAACTTTGAGGTGCCCTATTGTATGTATTAAAACATTAGGGTACCTCGGTGATAAATAATCAAATCTTGAGGTAACTAGCTCGATGAGTTTCAAGATTAGCTTTGCTTTATTTAGTCTCATTTAAACTTGATTTAGGCATGTTTGAACATGTTCCAACATAATTAATGGCTACCCATGGGTAACCCGGATCCATACCCGATACCCACGGGAACAAAGTAATTGGACCCACTAAAGAAAATTAACCCAATCCAACCCAATTGATATGGGTTGGGTGGGTCTTGGGTATTACCCAACCCATGTACACCCCTAACTGCAGTCAATCATTTATAACAAAGACCCCGGTCTATGGTACCCCGTAGGTACCTCAAAAGTCTAACCTGAGCAACCCAATGTTCATCACTTGGACTGTGGGTATAATGACTCAATCTATTAACGGCATAGGCAATATCAGGACGAGTGCAGTTCATTAAAAACATCACGCTACCAATAATTTTAGTATATTTGGCATGTGACACACTATCACCTATGTTTCTTTTCATGCAAACATTTGGGTCACAGGGAGTTTTTGCAGGAGTGTCATCAAAGTGACCGAACTTCCTCAATATTTTCTCCACATAATGGGATAGACTTAATGTCAAACCCTTAGGTGATCTAACAATTTTAATTTCAAGTATCACATCATCCTCACCAAGGTCTTTCATATCAAAATAGGAACTCAAGAAAGACTTAGTAGCATTCACAATATTCACTCGTACCAAAAATAAGCATGTCATCAATATATATGCAGATAGTTATACAATCATTATCAACATGCTTAGAGTACACACATGCATCACCACTGTTCACAACAAAACCATGCGTGACCAAAGTGCAATCAAACTTTTGATGCCATTGTTGAGGAGCTTGCTTAAGACTATACAAGGACTTTACAAGTTTACAAACTTTATGCTCGATACCTAGAACCTCGAATCCCTTGGGTTGTTCCATGTGAATTTCCTCCTTAAGGTCACCATTCAAGAAGGTGATTTTGACATCCATTTGATGTACTACAAGGTTATGTACAAACGCTAGAGCAATCAAAGCTTTTACAGTGGCTATCTTAGTCACAGGTGAACAGGTATCAAAGGAGTCTATACCTTGTTTTTGAGTTAGCCACTAATTTGGCCTTAAATTTGTCAATTGACCCATTAGCCCTCAATTCTCTTTTAAACACCCATTTACATCTTATGGATTTGCATCCCTTAGGAAGGTCCACACCTAAGTGTTATACTCAAAATTAAGTCTGGGTCATTATTAAAGGCCTCTCTCCAAAGTGCAGCATCTATGGATCTCAGGGCCTCATGATATGTCTTAGGATCTTCCTCTAACATGAATGCACTTACAACATGCTCATCAAAATCAGGGTGTTTAGACAGAAATGCAATTATGAACTCAGGTCCAAAACTAGTCTTAGTTCAAGCCCTCTTACTTCTTCTAAGTTCCTGAACCACGAGCTTAGGGGCCGAATGACTAGATAAAGGAGCAGATGCCTCAGGCAAAGAAACAGGCAATGGCACATGCACAGATTCTTTCATGGGCAACACATGCTCGAAGAACTTAGCATCTCGAGATTCCATGATCTTACCGAGCTTAGGGCTCGAGCTATTCAATAACATGAATCTATATGCAGCATTGTTTAAAGCATAACCAATGAACACATCATCTATAGTTTTTGGACTTATTATGCTTCTTTTAAATTCTGGTACCCCAACTTTAGCTAGACACCCCCACATTTTGAGGTGTTGAAGGTTAGGCCCATAGCCCTTCCATAATTCGTAAGGTGTTCTATCTGGCTTCTTATGTCAAACCCTATTAAGCACATGGCATGAAGACAACATGGCTTCCTCCCACAAGTTCGAGGGTAGGCCTAAGCTAATCAACATAGCGTTTATCATCTCTTTAAGGGTTCTATTCTTCCTTTTGGCTATACCGTTCTGTTGGGGTGTATAAGGGTTTGATACTTCATGAATTATGCCACATTTATTACAATGTTTCTTAAGAAAGGTAGTGTCATACTCATGACCTCTATCGGACCTAATCCTCTTGATTCTATGGTCTAATTAGTTCTGAACTTCTACCTTGTACTTGAGGAACATCTCCTCAGCCTCACCTTTAGAACTCAGGAGATACACCTTGATGATTCTCGAGTGGTCATCAAAGAAGGTAATGTAGTACCTATTACCTCCTCTATCATACAAAAACAACAACAACAACAACAACAATAGTCCCAGTGCCTTGCGGCTCCCGCAGAAAGCAAGGTCGGGGGGGGGGGGGGGTGATGTACGCAGCCTTATCCCTTCTGGCTGGAAAGGAGACTGTTTCCGGGGACCCCCAATCTGAAGTAGTTGAGTGCCTGCAGATAAACTACCAATTAATAACCAATGCATTTTGATAAAAAAGTAGCAGAAAGGAAGAAGAAGAAGAAGGAGAAGAGAAGAAGAAGAAGGAGCATGATCAGATACTAAGCTAGCCTATAAGTGCTACACTTGAGGTTATGCCTGCCTAAGGATCTTAGACTACCAGCCACTCCCCGCACTACTCTACTCTACCACCTCCGCTATCCTTATACTAACCCTCCAATGTGCCCTATCTGAGGCCATCTCCTCTCTTAGGTTTAGGTGGGTTAGGTCTTGACGAATTGTCTCCAGCCAACTCTTCTTTGGTCTGCCCCTCCCTTTTCTGCTTATCACCGTGTTGAGCTGTTCACACCTCCTGGTAATGTAGTACCTATTACCTCCTCTATCATGGTGTTCTTAAAGCCACCTGAGTCATTATGCACGAGTTCAAGTAGGCTAGATGTTCACTCAATTGATTTGTTAAAAGGCTTTCTAGGTTGCTTGGCCTCGACACATATACCACATTTGTCAGGTTCGGTTACACTGTAGTTAGGGATTAAACTCATTTGTTTAAGCTTCTTAACCGAATTATAATTCACATGTTTAAGCCTTACATAACACAAAGCCAAGGACTTAACAACATAAGCAGAAGTAGATGCATTCTTATTCATTTCCACATCAAGTACAAAGAGAAATCCATTACAGAAACTCTTCCCCACGTAGTTGGTACTCTTAGTGATAACAAGTTTATCAGATTCAAAAGACTATTTGAAACCAGCTTTGTTAAGCAATGTACAAAAACAAGATTTCTACGCAAATTAGGGACATGTAGCACATGTTGCAAAGATAAAAACTTTCTAGAGTTAAGTTTTAGGAGGATCTTTCCCTTGCCAAGAAGAGGGACTAAACTAGAAATGCCCATAAACACACACTCCCCCACTTCGGCTTTTTCATACTCATGGAACAGGTCCTTATTGGTGCAAACGTGCCTTGTGGCACCAGTATCTACAACCTACTCAACCATATTCCCAACCATATTCACCTCGAAGATCATGGCCACAACGACGTCTCTGCTCTTGATGAGGTTGGCTTGGGGTTTGTGTTCTTTAGGCTTTCCTGGTCCAAATCCCTTCTTGCAGTCTCTCGAGGTATGGCCTATCACACCACAGGTCCAACATGTTCCGTTGACTTGTTTCTATCCATCTTCGAGGTTATTCTGAGGTCTCTTGCCTCGGGTTTGCTTCTGCTTCAAGTTCGAGCTTGGGCTCAGACCTCGGTTGGATCGTCTCTTGTTCCAGGGCTTCTTAAGCATATCATTCTTTCCTATACTCTTAGACTCAACCAAGTTAGCAGACATAGATGAGTGCTCAGAAGACCTTTCTTTAGCTTGTTTTCGGTTCTGGTCCTCGAGATTAATGTGGGAAACTAGCTCTTGCAAAGTCATGTCCTTTTTGTGTTTTAATTGAGCCTTATAGTTTTTCCATGAAAGAGGCAATTTCTCAATGAGACAATTTGCCTAAAACATCTCACACATTTTCATTCCTTTGTTAAGTATGTCAGCACACAAGTTCTTGTACTCATGGATCTGGTCAAGGACAGGTTTATAATCGGTCATGGTGAAAGACAACCACTTAGCGCATACATACTTCTTAGCGGTGCTATTATCCAATCCATACTTACTACTTAAGGCCTCCTAGATTTCCTTAGCATTTTTCATCTTACTACAAATCGGGTATAGAGGGGCTGTCATATGATGCAGCAACATTCCCTTACAAGTTCGATTATCTTTGTCAAAGTCACAGCTCAACCAAGGAGGAGCTCGATCATTCGAAAGGGTGTAATGAACATCAATTTTTCCAAGGGAAAACTCTATCTTTTCAGACCAAATTTTATAGCTTTTCCCGTCTAAAAGTTAAGTCTTTGATATATCGGGTATGATAAAACTAGCATTAGCCATGTTTTAATTGCTCATTTTACTAAGCAACTTAAATTGTTGGAAAATAAGGGAAAATGAGCAACCAAATTCTCAAAATCGAGACACTGAGACTAACTCGAGATGGGGGCAACTAAAACTTAAACGACACAATGACAAAGATGAACTCAATAAACCTCATATTACACCAACTTAACTTGAGACAAGATAAATAAACAACTGAAGTTAAAAGATTCAGAGAGAAAAGAGTGAATCGAAAGAAGTCGCGGTGCTGTGGAGTTCACCATTGCTCTAAGTCGTTAGACCCCCGTACGGTACGAACATGATCGTCAAGCACTCCGACTCCCAGGATTAACACGACATCCAACACAGAAGTGTACTCTCGGGTGATGGGTTGGAATACGCCCCAACTTCTCAGTAATCAAAGTAAGAATATAGAGAATTTCAGAGGGAAGAAGAAGAGAATGATTTCTATATTTTCCCTTTTTTTTCTTTTTTTTTTTTTTTCTGTGTATCAAAAAATGCCCCAGAGCACGGTATTTATAGGCAAAAATACTTATCGTGCAAGTTAAACCAGTTAAGGATCGTGGGCAAGAAATTCATCCATAATTAGGAAAGTTGGAGATATGGAAGAGTGCGAAATTTGAGCACAATCAAGAAAAAAATAGTTATGGAAAATAGTGGGCAGATACGCAGTCAAAACACATACCTCTAGCTCGAGCTTGCGGCCTCGAACTCGAACCTAGAAAAAACGGACGTACATTCAAGCATAACAGCCTCGAGCACAGTCCAAGAACTCTCCTGGAGTTCGTTAACAATAAATTAAAATGTAGTGTCCATAAAAATAAAAGTCCGAGTTAGAAAAAGTTCACACCACTTTGCAATGAGGCTCGGCGTGACGGAGCGGGCGTGCCGTGTGGTTCACAAAACCCACTCGAGTCCCCTCAAGACTTTATCAAGTACAAGGAGAGGGAGACATATAAACTAGTCTTCCTTTCACTACTTTTCCTATGTGGGATAGAGGTAAATTCACAAGATTCCAAATTGAAGCAAACTACCCCCAATATTCTAATAATCGGAATTGGAGTAGAGTTTTCTCCATCTTAAATATAGGAGCATTGCCTAACCCTTTGAATTAAGTTGAGGGTGAGTGAAAGGTGGGGTCCACACACCCACGCTGCCCACCTTGCTGTGCGAGGGCGAGGGTGAGGGCGAGGGTGTCCTTTTTCTAATGGGTATTTTTATTTTTTGTATCGCGTTAATCTTGTAGGATGGCCTGCGATAGTACTGTGTGCACCCGAAGCAGCGACGAAATCATTTTTTAGGACAGTGGCTCTCGCCACAACACTGTATAATCGTTCTATAACGCTTTTAAGTTTATTATCTTTGATTGCCGCGTTTAATTATCAATTTCAAATTCTGACCATCTAAAAGACGATTTTATATTTATTTAAACATGGCAACCAAATTACCTCTTCTCGACATGTCTAAAGCCGAACCTCTTAACTGGAAGAATTATAAGAGGTGTTCTTAGAAAATGCTATTCTATTTAAAGCAAATTAACATCAATACTTGAAACTGAAAATGAAAAAGCTGTGTACGAAGAAAAATTCATCTTAGATAACCGAACCCGTAGGGGTAACTTGCTGGAATACTTGAGCGATAGGCTTTTTGACATGTATATAAAAATGAACTCATCAAAAGAAATATGGGATTATCTTTAGAAAAAAAAATATGGGGTGACAATGTAGGCACTAAGAAATAAGCGTATAGTAAATGGCTAGATTCCATATTCGTGGATGATAAACAGATAATTGACCAAGTCGATGAATATAAAAACATATTCACCACTCTTCTATTGGAAGGACTAAAAATTTGCGAAATCACTCATGCCTTTTTTTTAATTAAGAAGCTTCCACCTTTTTGGAAGGGCTATAGAAATCAGCTCATGTACAAGAAAAAGGACCTGACCTTAGAAGAGCAGGTGGGCACCTAAAAATAGTGGAGGAAAATATACTCAAAGATAATGGACACTCGTACGCAGACCTTTCTGAAGCTAATATTGTCGAAGCTAGGATTGATACATTTGATAGGTCTAAGAACAATGGGAAAAGGTATCATTCCAATCTCAAGCCCAGGGGAAAAATTCAAAAATCGAACATCAAATTCCAAGGAGAATGATATCACTATGGAAAATGTGGTCACGAGGAAAAAGACTGTTGAAGTAATAAGAACCAGCCTAAAGATTCCAATAAAACACCCCACCTTGTAGAAACAGAGATTATTTTTGCTGTCGTTTCAAAGCCGAACTTAGTGAACAATATGATTGAATCAATAGTGGACACCAGAGCTATTAGGCACATCTGCACAAATCGAAGCATGTTCCAGGAATACCAGAAAGTGATCGATGGAGAGATAGTCTACATGGGCAATTCCGCAGCAGCTCTTACTCTTGGAAAAGGGAATATTTCTTTATAACTTACTTTTGAAAATTTTCTTACTTTAACAAATGTTTTGCATGTGTTTGAGATGTATAAAAACTTGATATCAGGTAGTCTCTTGATTAAATCTGGCTCAAAACTAGCCTTTGACTCTAACAGACTTGTCCTAACTAGGAGCGGGGAATTTGTGGGCAGGGGATTTTGTAATGGGTATTAGAGTGGAGGTAAGGAATTTTAATTTTATATTAACTCATTTGATCTGAAACCCAAAATGACCCTAATTGATTAAACTAAACCCAAAAATGACTCAAAATCAAAAGCTTTAGATCCAATCTAAAATTTGACCCAAACCTTGAACTTACCCCAAAAAAAAAAAAAAAAGGATTTTGTAATGGGGGCCTGTTTATTCTCAATTTTGTTTACGTAAACGATAATGCTAGTGCCTCTTCTACTTTCATTGTTAAGTCTCTTAAACTATGGCATACTCACTTGGGACACATAAATGTTGAGTCTGTTAAATGATTTAAAAAAATGAACATGATTCCTAATTTCAGTAATACCAACTTTAGTAAATGTGAAGTATGTATGGAAGATGATCATGCAAAAAAAATCCTTTAAATCGATCGAGAGACAATCTGAACTCCCTGAGTTAGTTCATAGTGACTTAGGAGACTTTAAAAGCCAAAGGAGTTGAGGTGGTCAAAGATACTACGTAACCTTTGTAGACGATTACTCTAGATACATGATGGTATATCTCCTAAGCACTAAAGATGAAGCAAAATAAAAATATTTTTAAAATACATAGCTAAAGTTGAAAATCAGCTGAGAAGAAAAATAAAGAGGCTTAGGTCTGAAAGAGAAGGTGAATATGACCCAACTTCACTAGAAAGATTTTGCAAGGAAAATGGGATAATACATGACGAACCATCCTTATAGTCCACAATCTAATGGTATCGCTGAAAAAAAAAATAGAACCTTAAATGAATGCTATGCTTATCAGTTCTAGACTACCTGATAACATGTTTGGGGGAAGCGATATTATTTGCTTATCATATGCTAAATAAAGTTCCTCATAAAAAGCTAGATAAGACCCCATACGAAATGTGGAAAGGTCAAATGCCCCTAGATTACTTGACTTTAAATGAAGTAAAATTGGACCTAAGACTATTGATCATGATCAATTTTTATCAGATATGTTTATCATAGTGCTGCTTATCATTTTCTGATTAAGGGATCTAATAATTTATATGCATGTGGTAGTATCATTGAATCTAGAGATGCTAAATTCTTTGAATGAATATTTCTCTTGAAGCCTAATGATGCACAACCTATTAATTTGCCTTCTCACGCAGTGACTGTTAATAATGATCACACTTGCACTAAGATATAAACACGTCTGAAATTCGAAGAAGTAAAAGAGCTAAGAAAGAAACCAACTTCGGACCTGATTTTATCACTACTTTCCTAACAGAAGATAACTTCGTAAATGAAGAAATCATAAGTGTCTACATGTTAGAAGAAGATCCCAAACCAATGAAGAGGCCATGAAGTCAGCTGATTCAACATTCTGGAAAGAAACCATTAATAGTGAACTAGAATCAATCCTAAACACTCACACATGGGAATTGGTAGACCTTCCTAAAGGTTGTAAAACAATCGATTGTAAGAGGGTCTTTAAAAGAAAAATGAAGACTAATAGTTCAATAGATAAATTTAAGGTAAGATTAGTGGATAAGGGTTACAACCAGAAAAAGGGGATTGACTAGTTTGACACATATTCACTAGTCACTAAATAGCCACGACTAGAACTCTATTTGCCCTTGCATCTACTCATGATTTGGTAGTGCATCAAATGGATGTTAAAACTGCGTTCCTTAATTGTGACCTAGATGAAGAGATTTATATGAAACAACGTGAAGGTTTTGTTGTCCTTGGTAACGAAAAGAGAGTCTATAAACTTATAAAATCTCTATATGGTTTAAAACAAGCACCAAAGTAGTGGTTTGAAAATTTTAATAGCACGCTGATTGTTAATAATTTTCGTGTAAATGATAGTCACTCATGTGTGTATTCTGAGTTTAACTCAAATGGATGCATTATTGTTTGTCTATATGTTGATAATATGCTGATATTTGGCGCAAACTTAAAATATTGTCAATGAGAAACTTTCTAAGCTCCAAAGTTGACATGAAAGATTTGGGTGAGGCAGAGATAATCTTAGGAGTTAAGATTGTGAAAACCTCTGAAGATATAAGCCTGAACTAGTTTCACTACGTTGAAAAGATACTTGGAAAAATTGAAATGTTTAATGTTGATCCTGTAAGAACACCATATGATCCCAGTGTGCATTTAACTAAACATAAATATGTTGTTATGTGCCAATCTGAGTATGCCAAAATCATTAGTAGAGTTATGTTCCTGATGAACTACCCTAGACCTGACATTACATATGCTATGAGTAGACTTAGTAGATACACACATAATCTTAATCAAGAGCATTGGCACACATTTAAAAGATTGCTTAAACATTTAAAAGGAACCATGGATTAGGGACTTCACTTCAGAAAGTTTCCTGCAGTATTAGAAAGATATTATTAGGCCAATTGGGTGTTTGATAACAATGAAATTAATTCCACTAGTAGATATGTGTTCACACTAGCTGGAGATGTTATATCCTAGAAATCCTCTAAGCAATCTTGTACTGCTACGTCTATTATTGAGTTCATTGCTCTTGAGTTGGCAGGTCATGAAGTCGAATGGCTGAGAAGCTTACTGGGAGATGTGTCATTGTGGGGGCAGCCGACTTCATTAGTATCACTACATTGTGCCAATTAAGCTGCAATTATTGTCGCAAAGAATAAAGCGTACAATGGTAAGAGGAGACACATTCATCTTAGGCATAAGATCGTGAAGGATCTTCTAGAAAGTGGAGTGATATCATAATATTATCTAATGTCTGAAAAGAACCTTGCAGATCTATTGACAAAAGGCCTATATCGTAAAATGATTAGAAACATCGAGGTCGATGGGACTCAAGTCTATGTATGAATAAAATGTAATGTATCCAACCTGATTTTAACATGTTGAATGTGAAAAGTCATGGTTTAATTCAAAGAATGCACTGCATTTTACTATTTCCCCTCCTTATGATGTTAGCAGTGCTTAGATGGGTCCATAGCCATATGTTTAGTGGTGCAAGTAAAACTTGCACTTGATGGATACCGTCAATATGTTACCAAGGTGGTGAGATTGAGCTTTGGCTTTTAATGGACCCATAGCCATTGGTGGTGTTCGGTAACACACTTGATGGGATCCACCTATATAGGTGTGGGAGTACGGCCGCTCCTTATGACGGTTGAAGACTTGCCTTCTAGAGCACCTATGAATATCCAGGACGGGCGCATGGCCGATAAAATGCACCAAACTATAGGAGTTGCCGAGATCAGGAGTTTTGTATGTGTTCAAGTGGTAGACTCTGCAACC
The DNA here is from genome assembly GCA_018398585.1 of Simmondsia chinensis. Taxonomy (NCBI): domain Eukaryota; kingdom Viridiplantae; phylum Streptophyta; class Magnoliopsida; order Caryophyllales; family Simmondsiaceae; genus Simmondsia; species Simmondsia chinensis. The sequence goes on from JAGTTD010000014.1 coordinate 10,703,800, forward strand.
ACTTGTGAGGTTCAAGACAAAAGTCACCTTGCGACCTGTTGGTTCTAAACTTGGGTTGCACTAGGTGACTATTCAAGTCACAAGACATCGGCAATAAAAGACTGAACTCTCTTTACCTGATCTTTCTTCTTTCTTTCTTCGACTTGTACCCTTCGTGGGGGGTTGTTGGAAAAATGATACAAGCAAGTTGTTTAAAAACCCTTTGTTTTGTCCCACATAGAAATGGGAGTAGAGTTTCTGCACCTTAAATATAGGAGCATTGTCTAACCCTTTGAATTACGTTGGGGGTGAATGAAAGGTGGGGAACACATGCGCGCCTTGCCTGCCTGCTGTGCTATGCTCGGGCAAGGGTGAGGGTTTTCTAATGGGTATTTTTATTTTTTGAAAATTACCTTTCAAAATTGGGTGTCATATTTCGAATTGTCCACCTCGTAATCTCACGTGCCCTAGTACTGCATTTGTTCTTCCTATGAAGGTCCATTAGCGCAGTTGTATTTCCCATTGCATGTGCCTCTTCAAGGTGACTGTTGGATGTGACAACCCTTCCCAACAGTCATATCTTTGGCTATAAATACCCCCTTCCAGCCACCATATCAGATCATCCAAAAGCAACAGTTCCTCTCTTCTTCCTTTCGCGCTCCCTCCCCCCCCCCCCCCCCCCCCCCCCCTCCGGCCCCCGAAATTACTTGGGAAAGTTGTTAGGCACTCTTATCCGGTAATTAACAAGTGCACGTTAAGAGTCAGATCGCGTTAATCCTTGAGGATGATCGCTGATAGGATTATGTGCACCGGAGCAACGTCGAAATTGTCTTTGAGGACAGTGACTCTCACCACGGCGTGGTAGAATCATTCTGTGAAGCTTTCGAGTTTATTGTCTTTGATTGCTGTGTTTAAGCATCAATTTCGAATTCTAAAATGTTATGTAAACATTATATTGAACAGTGTTACCGGATTATTATTATTATTATTTTTGTTTCATAATTATTATTATCATTGTTATAATAATAATTACTCCTGTTATCATTATTATTATTATCTTCGTCGTTATGATTGCCCTTGCACCATATTTTCTCTTCTGCCCCTTTTCCCTTGCACCATATTTTCTCTTCTCCCCCTTTTCCCTTGCACCTCAAGCCCCACCTTTGTCACAGCCTGTGAGCAAAAGTGAAGGGGAAGTTTGGCATGAAAACATTGAAATAAGCAGTTATATCATGTTTTTGGGTTTCAAATTTCTAGGGCTAGAACATCTCCTATACAATCAAATCAACATACAGGTGCTTCATGCGGGTAAAATTGTTAGGGAAATTTGTATAAACCGGGTACTATAACAATCAAAGGGCCTTAAGGCGTGTAACAAACCACTATCGTTAAGATTTATTTCATCGATATCAAAATAGTCTTAGGGATACAATGAAACCAATAATAAAGTGAAGTAGAGTGTAGAAGGGAAAGATTTCCAAAGACCAGAAGAGCAGAGAATGATATAAATGTTGTTTGATGTCTTTCAATCTCAAGAATAGAAGGGGTTATTTGTAGTTTTTCAAGTGCCTCTTGGAAGAAACACATCTCTCGACATAAAGAGAGACATCCCTTCATGATGAGATATATCCCTTCACAAAATGTACAAAACACTACCTTTTACTTATTTTGAAATTAAACAAACAAAAATAACGCAAATAAATAAATAGATGATAAACTCAGACTAGACAAAATTGACTTGACATGAGCAAAATAAACTTGAACCGGCTGATTAAGAGTTTTCAAAAAGAAAGATCCCAAACTAAATCAACTTAACCACAAAATGAGTTATCTCGAACTTAATAAAATAACATCGAGCACAAAGACGAGGCAATAGAAATAAAGAAGAACAGGGAGGAAGGATCAAACCAAGGAAATTGCCGCGATATGGAGTTCACCACTTTCCTATTTTGTTTATTTTTTATTTTTTATTTTTTTGGTAACGAGGGACTAGGTTGCCCCAGCCAACCTCGACCCATAAGGAGGCCCACAATCCCTATGATCAGGTAAGTCATGAGTATATTCTTAGTGAGAATCGAACTCCTGACCCCTGGGCTATGACCGCGTAGGGTAGGAAACGCCACCAACTGAAACGCTCTTATGATGGGCCCACAATGGTGCAAATGGGATCAATTAGGACTCTGACTCCTAGGATTTAACACGATGCCCACCACCAAAGTGTCCTATCAAGTGATGTATTGGAGTATGTTTGAACTTGCTTAGTAATGGAGAAAACATAATAATCTTGAGATGGTATGAGATAAGAGAAGGAATGAATTTCTATAGTTTTGTGTCTTGCAATAGGCACTAATTTTATAGGCCCTAACTATTAGAGTAACTTCCAGTTAAAAAAAGAGGGCGAGAAATTCTGCCTCAGTATGGAAGTAGTAAGCGGATATGGAGGAGTGAGAAATCCAACCATAGTAAAGGAAAGCGTGGACATGGAAAGAGCTGGTAGGGATTGAACCCAGAGTACAGCAAAGAAAGAGTTTCCAACATTTCCAGCTTTGTTGCAATGTCTAATTTTTTGAAATGTCTACAAAAGCAATGGCCGTAAAAGTAAAAGTTTAGGTCTGAAAAAGCCGCAGTACACCATGCTTGCATGGCCCACCTAGGCTCACAGGACTTTACCAAGTTGAAGGAGAACGAGGTATTTAATATGGCTCTTTCGTAAACAAAAGTGAAGCACACACCCTCGATTTCTGAAATTCCACGCATAGCTGATTGGAAAAGAACAATAACTAGAATAAAAAGAATCACATTACTCCCAGGCCATTTTCCTCAATTCAATTACAAAAGAACTAGTAACACACTTTATTTTATTTTATTTTTTTATAGCTTGGTATCTGACTAATTTAAGTACACCTCAACTAATTCCATGTTATACAAATCCCCCATACTGAAGTTCTCCTACATGTATTTGAAAATCCCATCACTTCAATGAAGTCAAACTCCTCCAAACGTACCAAAAGAAGAAAATATAGATTGAATGGAAGAAGAAGATTTGTAAAGGAACTATAAGGATCCAATTATTTCAAAAGTTTAAATTGTTAGTAAAGACCCGAGAATAGTTATATTCTAACATTCACCTTCCGACAAATGAGCATTAGACTTCAAACATGGATAACGCACAAGGACTCCTCATACCTCGTTTTAAGTGGGATTGTTTGTATTTCGACTCGGACTTCTCAATCAAAGAGGTTGGAACCAGTTATATGAAAGGCGAAGGTGAGTGAGATGTTCTTTTTTGGAAATTATCACTTAGGTAATCTAAGGTTTGATAATTTATCACTTAGGTACTCTGACGGTTTTTATATATACGATGAGGTACTTTGAGCTTTGAATATTTTATCACTTAGGTACACAAGGTAGAAATTTGATGAATTTTTGTGATAACTAGACCAATTTTATACAAAAAAGCTAATGTAGTGCATTGATTACACTAAAATATATAAGCCATATCAATATTTTTAACAAAAATTCAATGATTTACGGTAAAAATTCACTAAATTTCGATATGAACTACCTATATATTGCTAGAAATCACGTTTAATAGCACCGTTTTTGGTTTAAAAAAAAAAATCAAATTTTAATATATATATTTATATATTGTTATAATCGTGTTTCACTTTAGCATTTTTTAACAAAAGTTTGTCGAATTTTGGAAGAAGGGTACCCGATAGATAAACTTTTAAAACTTCAAGATACTTAAGTGATAAATTTTTCAAACCTCGAGATATTTCATAGTATATTTTGGAGCATCAGAGTACCTATGGGGCCGTTTTGTTCAAGTGAATGAATTTGTGGGAGTGGAAATGAGGAAATGGAAATGACTTTTGGGAATGATATAGTCATTCTCACTCCTTTTTCTGGTATATGTGTGGAATTGATATGGAAATTGAGTTGAAATAATCATTTTCATATTTGATATAAGCAAAATAGTTTACCAAAATATTCTCTAATAAATTTTCATATAATAATAACAATAATAACAACAACAACAACAATCATCATCATCATCATCATCATCATCATCATCATCATCATCGTAATAATAATAATAATAATAATAATAATAATAATAATAATAACAATAATGCAATAATAGTAATATAATAACAACAATACTAATATTATTATAATAAAAACATAATAAAATAATAATAATAGCAATAATAACACTAATAATAATAATAACAATAACAATAATAATTATACTATCATAATTACAATTAGAGGTGGCCACCGGCCCGGGCTGGCTCAGAAACAGGCCCTGACCAGCCCGTTTATGGCCCGGCCTGGCCCGGCCCGGGCCTCGGGCCTGTTTTTTTGGCCCCCAGAGCCCGGTCCGGCCCGGCCCCGGGCCCAACAGAGCTGTTGGGCTCTTTATTTTTTTTTTTTAAATTATATTTTTTTTTCCTATAAATACTTAAACCTCCCTAACCTATTTCCTCACCAAATCTTCAATCTTCTCTTCTCTCTCTATACATTCATCATCTCCCATCTTCTCTAGCTTTGCTAATTGCAAAAATTGTACTCTAAAGTTCGAAGTTCGTAAAGTATTTGGCCGAAGTTCGAATTTCATTGTTCTCTCGTTTCGGTAATTTTAGCATCGCAATTTTATTTGATTCGCATTTTTAGTTATTTAATTTGCATTAGTACTTGCATTTTATAAATACTAATCACTTATACTAATATGGCACACAACTCTTCATCATCCTCTGGAGCCGGTCGTGCTAGTTCTAGCTCTTCTCGGCCACCCAGAATCCCCAAAAGGAGTAGAATTGTTTTACTTAATACTGAAGAACGAGCTTTTATACAACCAGAGCCATCACCCCCATACATTGATGATAGCATAGATTATGGCTTTTCACAACAACAAGATTATCATGAGCCAGGTGGTGGTGGGGTTGGAGACTCACAAACTGATGAGAAACCCACCCCCACCACCGAAGCCCAGCCTAAAACTAGTACCGGTGCTAGTAGACGTACAACTTGTGGGGTATAGAAACAATTTACCCTTAATAAGACAACTAATAAAGGAACTTGTAAATTATGTGACCCACCTAAGGATTTTAGTCATCAACCTGGCAGTGGGACGGGCACATTAAACAGACATATACTTAGGTGCCACCCCGAGCAATACCCAGAAAAGAGCCAACAACGTCTAGTACAGCAAGTGACCGGTGCACTTGCTAATTTTAGGTTCTCTCAAGAGAGCAACCGAAAGGGGCTAGCTAAATATATAATTTTGAGTAAAAGGCCTTTTAATACCAGCGAAGACCCAAATTTTGTCAACTACCTCCAACGAAATGTGAACCCCGCCATTGTAAGGATTCCTCAGAACACCATAAAGCGGGACGCTTTTACGTTGTACCACGGGATGAAAGCTGGGGTCTTCACACATTTTGCGAAGAACACGAGCATGTTCTCGTTGACGTCGGACGTATGAACGTCGAAACCCGGCCAACCTTATATGTGCATAACGGTACACTGGACCGATGAATCCTTCATCATCCAAAAGAGGATAATTCATTTTGGACTTTTAGATTGCCCCCACAATGCCGAGGTAATTACGGGTGTGATTATGTCGGCAGTCCGCGACGGGGGCATAGAGCGACGTATCTTCAGTATTACGTTCGACAAAGCTACCAATAACACTGCAGCTGTTACACATTTAATTAGGCAAATGAGACCCATGTTAGGTGGGAAGTGTTTCCATATTCGTTGCATTTGTCACATTTTACATTTAATGGTAATGGATAGTTTAGATCTTACAAAAGCATCTCTTACCACCTTAAGATCCGTAATAATATCTGTTAAATCATCCAACACTAGAAAAAGAAAATTTAAAAATTTATGTAGGTTGCATAACATAGAATATAAACAATTTAAATTAGACTTCCAAACTAGGTGGTCGTCTATGGTAGAAATGTTAGAGCGCATTCTACCATACAAAGACGTTATAATGGAATACGCCCAGGAAAATCGTTCAGAATGGAGCGATTACAACCTGGCCGGTATAAATTGGGAGATAATAGATCAAATTTGTAACTTTTTTAGCATGTTTAAAGAGGAAACAACATTTTTTTCGGGTTGCTACTATCCGACCATGCCTCAAGCAATATCAAGATTGCTTGATATTGTCAATTGGATGGTAGGTAATGAATCCAACCCCATTTTGTTCGCATCGATTCAGGCAATGAAAGAAAAGTTTGCCAAATATTAGTCTGAACTACCTCTTACATACTGCTTTGCAACTATTTTAGACCCTCGTTGTAAACGCGGGGGTTTCAACTTATTTTGCCAACATTTTTTCAAGTATTTGCATCCTACTCTTAATATCGACACTTTCATTGACGATGTCGATAACGACTTGCATAGTTTATTTTCTCAATATTCCCGTCAATTAGCGTCCAATAATTCTAGTACTGCTGCAGTAGAATCTTCCACATCTAGTAGAAATAGTTTACACACGTCATATTTGTGGAAGCTGTTGGAGCAATTTACGCCCACAGTAGCCCCCACGTCATGTGACGAGCTAGATTATTATTTGCGGACATTGATGGTCCATATTTTCATGCCGCCGACCAACCCGCAATTTGACCTTTTACAATGGTAGAACACAAACCAAACCCAGTATCTCATGCTTTCCACCATGGCACGTGATATACTAAGTTATCTGGTGTCTTCAGTAGCATCGGAGTGTGCTTTCAGTCTTGGTGGTAGGTTGCTTGGAACAAAGAGGGCGAAGCTATCGCCGTCAAGCTTGGAGATGTCCGTGTGCTTGAAGGATTGGCCACTAGCAGAGGCAAGAGATCAACAGAGAATGAAGCTGGATTCATCGAGCAAGAAGACGACCAAACAACTGATATCTCAAATGATGGCCTAGTTACACCCCAAGGCGACTGATATCAACACTTTTGTATGTCAATTATTTACTTTTAAATATTTACGTCAAAAGACGACCGCACCCCCCATATGTGAAACTTTGTGTTTTTTGATAAACAAATTTGTACTTTTAATATTAGGCCTCAACTGCGTTGTATTTGTTACATTATTTATGTACCATTATTTTTTTTGATAAGATACTTACCATTACTTATTGTATATTTTATTTTATTACATATATTTAACATTATTTTTTTGTATACTTTTGTATCTCATAATATTTATCAATGAATTACAATAATTTTAGTATAAAACGACTTTGTATTATTTAAATTTTTTTTTCTTTAAAAAGGCGGGCCCAGGCCCGACCCGACCCAGCCCGCCCGTATTGTAGCGGGCCCGGGCATGGGCCTGCCCCTTGAGGCCCCCCAGCCCAACCCACCCGTTGGCCACCTTTAATTACAATATAATAATGATTATTATTATTATAATATCTATCTCATTCTCATTCCCACTCCCACGTTTCCAAACACCCCCCGCCCTTCTTTTCTTCTTCTGGGTATGAAAATGTGGAAATTGGAATGCATTTCATATAAATGACCTCCCAACTAGAGAAAACTTGTTTAAGCGTAAACTAGTTTGTACCTCTGCTGTCCTAGATGCAAGGAAGAAGTCAAGTTGCTTGAACACATTATTTTTTTCAGCCTGTTGATCAAAGCTATACTTGGTTTGCTACGTCCTTGGGCCACAAACCAAAAAGGGAAGAATTTAAGGGTCTTAGAATGCTTGTCTTTGTTGATGGCCTTGAAAGGGTCATAATTCTCGGAACTTCCAAGACGAGGGTCTTCACCCTTCTCTCGTAATTAGCAAGGGCCCGAGGGAAGTGTCTGATGTCTTGAAAGCCAATCCTTGTTAGCATGCTCCCAATGCATGCAAAGAAATTTGGGTTGGTCACCTCCAAAAGGGGCTATTATTAAATTTAATGCTGATACATCTTGGCTTAATGACACCCAACAAGCAGCTTTCTGGCTATGGTTGCGAGAGCTTCAAGAAGCAGACTATGTGTGGGCAAGTGCGGAGTTCACATTTTGAGCCCTGCTGTTGTGCAGGCAATGGCCATCAAGGCCGTGTTAACGATTGCATGGGAGAAGAGATGGAGGGAGGTCATCATTGAAACGGTCAATTGAGGTTCTGTGGAGCTATGAAGCTATTATCAGAGATATTTAGTCTTTTGAGCATTTGTTTGTATCTATGTCCTTTTTATTTGGATCTCTAAGACTTGTATATTTCTGTATGTTGGGAAAATTCACAATCAAGCATGAACGGAAGTGTAAAGTTAACAAAGGCAACAAAAAATCAACACACAAATATTTATGTGGAAACTCTCTCTCAACTAGAGAGGAAAACCACGGAATCTAAATGGGTACCACATCCACTATAAAATTTAAGGAATAACAATATCTAATCATAACCCCCCAAACCCCATATTATAATCATCATCATCATCCTCAAATGTGACTATTGCATAGTAAGTCACCAATCCTCTCCTAATGTAGCTTTGAGCGGCAAGCCACCAGCTCTTGAATTAATGTAGCTTTGCACAGCAAGCCACCAACCCTCCCACAATACAGCTTTAGAAAGAGGAAGTTACAAAAACTCTCAACTCTATCTACTCTTCAACAAGTCACTTGAGCATGACTCTCTTCATGCATGGAAAACCCACTCAATGACCTCACAAAGAAAACTCCCTCTTACAATCATTTTCACTTCTCTCCCCTACTCAAGTGCCCCAGAGGCACCCCTTACAAACCTAACTCACTTTCTATATTTTCTTTTCTTTATTCTGTACACTCTTTTTTTTTTCCTACACACCGCACTTTTACAAGACAACACAACAACCCATTTATAACTAAAGACATCAAGACAAAAAAAGACATCAACCCATACTAGCTAGCTCTTGAAAGTAAACTTCTCACCCTACAAGTCTATACACATACCCCCTACATGACCTGTGGAAGTGAATTTCCCATTTGTCTTTTTCCTTTTTCTCATTTTTTGTATTTTACATACATTAATTTTGAGGTAAAAAGTATATCCGACACTGTAACTCATTATGCACTAAAACTCAAAGGGAGGGAAGATGCAACCATTTTTGGTGGTGCTCTCCCCCTCCTCACTTATGTAATATTTTATTATCAAGTAATGGTTAGTCTTTTGGCGAGGTTCGAATTGGTTCTCACCCAAAAAAAAAAGAGCAAGAACAATTACCTCAAATTTATGAATATTTTCAAAATTCAATATTAAGTTGTAGTGAATGTGAAGTTTTATTTGTCTCACACTAATAAGCAAGTGTTGATTCGGGTATACGCGAGATTATAACATAAATTTCTAAAGTTACATGGAAAAGTTGAAAAACTTTTCAACCCCATCTTGGCCAGGAGGAAAATGCAGTTTGTGCAAGAACTTTTGGCGCTCTTAAGTTCATTGATTCTATTTTGTTGGTTGATTCTTATACAATTCCAATTTCTGGTGAGCTAAGGAACTCGAAAAATAGAGCAAGACCAATGTTAAAGAAAGAACTATTAAGAGGAAAGCAAGGAAGAGAATGTATAAACAGGTTGTTATGAAGGTCCAAAAGTGCACAACTTGTTAAAAGAACTAAGTAGGAAAATTGAGCTAGAGGAAGAACAAGTTGGCACCGTAGAGTGTTACAAGTACATCTAGACGAACTAGAGTTACTGATCAAAGTAAAACCCAACAAAACAATTGTAGTAACGGGGACGAAATGATTGAAAAACAAGCAAAAGGGTTAGCACGTAGAAGAGATGTGGTTCATGTTTTGAAGCATCGTCGCACCAAATTTGAAGTATGGAAGGGAGATGATCTTATTCACACACGCATACCGCCTAATTGGGAAGAACAATTAACAAATGACCCTTTCAAACTATTGCTACAACAACAAACTCAATACCTTGAAAAGGTTCCCGTTAAGGTAAGGTCTATAGACCCCTCCAAACTTGTAGAAAATAAAATAAGGCAAAACCAATACACAAAGATTGGAATAATCAACACTTCAATTTTTTTGGATGATTAAAACCAAGGGAGAAGACTCTACTTAAATAAGAAATCTAAGAACACCTAAAGACTTCTAACTTCACTAGGAGAATTAAAGTGCTAGACAAAACATAATGGTCATGATGACCGGTTACGACAAGGGAAAGAGGAAGAGATTTCATCCTCACCTACCATACTAATAAATACAAGGAATATTCTATGTACAAAATAATATACATAAGTGCAAATATAAGAAGTATATACATAAAGAAATGCAAAACATATACTTAATATTTAAAATCCCCCTCAAGTTGGAGCATAAAGGTTTATAATGCCCAACTTGCGAAGAAGAGCTAAATAACTAGCGCTTGCCAAAACCTTCGTGAAAACATCAACAAGTTGATTAGCAGATCTAACAAAAGAAGTAGCAATTTCCTTTGCAAGCAGCTTCTCTCGAACAAAGTAGCAGTCAATCTCGATGTGCTTTATTGTTTCATGAAAAACTGGATTAGACGCTATATGGAGTGTTGCTTATCACAAAATAACATAACAAGATCGTTAGCATCAATCAATAAATCTAATAATAAACGTCATAACCAAACTATGTCACTAGTGGTGGTTGCTATAAATCGATACTCTGCTTCCGCTGAAGAACGGGAAACAACAATTTGTTTTTTAAATCGCCATGAAATCGATGCCTGCCCTAAAAATACAACACAACCTATAGTCGATCATCTAGTAGTAGGACACCCGGTCCAATTAGCATCACAAAACCCGCAAAGGTTCAAATCACTGTCAGGTGGTAAAAATACTTCTTGACCTAGAGTCCCCTTTAAATAACGAAGAACCCGCGTAACGTCCTCAAAATGAGGTTGACGAGGAGCATGCATAAACTGGCTCAAGACACGTACAACATAACAAATATCAGGTCGAGTAATAGTGAGATACAACAATCTACCAACAAGATGCCTATACCGACTCGGATCTGTAAAGATATCGCCTACTCCATCAGCCAAACCATGATTTTAGACAATGGGCTTAGAAACAGGCTTAGCACCCAACATTCCCACTTCACTAAGAATGTCTAAAACGTACTTTTGTTGACTTAACATGACCCCTTTTGACGAACGAGCCACTTTAATGCCCAAAAAATATTTTATGGCCCCTAAATCCTTAATTCCAATAGAAGAGTTCAAAACTTCTTTAACTTTGGAATATGTTCTTTGTTATTCTCGGTAATAATCACATCATCCACATATATCAAAATGGCCGTATAAGTTCCTTCGCAGAAATAGGTAAGAAGCGAATAATCTGACTTAGATTGATAAAATCCCATGTTGATCAATGTAGAGGTGAATTTCTGATTCTAATTACATGGTGCCTATTTTAAACCACATATAGATTTATGAAGACGACATACTTTTACCCTCATTTTTTCGTTCAAAACCTAAAGGAAGTTTCATATAAACTTCCTCATCTAGATCTCCATATAAAAATGCATTATTAACATCCAATTGGTGAATTACCCAACTTCTAGCCGTGGCAACAGCTAGGACACAACAAACAGTGACTACTTTAGCAACAAGAGCAAAGGTATCATAATAATCTATACCTTCCACTTGTGTATATCCCTTTGCTACCAATCGGGCCTAATAACGTTCCATCATCCCGTCCGACTTATACATCACCTTGCACACCCATTTGGAATGAATGGCCTTCTTCCCATTCAGTAATCTCTCCAATGTCCATGTACTATTCTATTCTAAAGCTTGAATCTCTTCCTCCATTCCATCTCGCCAATGTTTATACTGTACGGCCTGTAGAAAATTTTCTGCTCATCACAAGAAGTGATGGCATTTAAAATAGTCACGTCAGCATAAAAAAATTGTGCGTTAGTAACAAAATTTGAAATGGGATAGAGAATACTAAGTTAACTGATGGATCGAAGGTAAGGGGATGAGCTACAGACGACGGAACATCACAAATAAAGTCTTGATATCTGACCTATACTAAACGTATACGACCACTTCTTCTTGTCACAATTTTGGAACCCGGCTCGGGACTGGATTTAATGGGATTTGGGCTGTCTGAATTTGTACCTACCAGCTCACTGCTGGTTGGTTCAGCTAGACCGGCCGGTTCAAGCTGTAATGAACTGACCGATTCTGCTGTAGCAGGGAGGTTCAGTCCTCCGTGGACTAGTTCTTCATCATATATAAAATTAGTTAGCATTTCTTTATTCGATTCATCATATATTCAAAATGATTTTCACTTGTTGCTAAAAAGGGAAAAACTTCCTCGTAAAAGCGCACATCTCTAGACACAACAATCTTCTCATTTTAAGACTATAAATCCTGTATCCCTTTTTCCTATGAGGGTAACCCACAAAAATTCCCGGAGAAGCCCGACTTTCAAACTTATCACTAGTCTTAGTGTAATAATAATAATAACCAAAAACTCGTAAGTGTTCATATGTAGGCATCTTTTGCATCAAAATTTCATATGGACTCTTATTTTTCAACAAAACAGAAAGGGTAACATTGATTAGATAGGCTGCCGTTAAGACACGCTCACCCCAAAATTTCTTAGGAAGCCTGACCTGAAAACGAAGAGCGCATGCTACCTCGAGTAAATGCTTGTGTTTACGTTCAACCACTCCGTTTTGCTGTGGTGTTCTAGTTAATGAAGTTTGCATCTGAATTCCATGTTGGATATAAAACTCCAACGGTCCATAATTGAACTCTTGCTCATTATCACTCCTGACTTATTTCACCTAAAAACAAAACTGAGTACTAACCATGTGGCAAAAGTCCATAAGAATTTTGTGAGTTTGAGATTTCTCCCTCATCAAAAATACACATGTACAATGACTAAAAGTTTCAACTATTGTGAGGAAATAACGAGCACCCATTGGTTATTCAATATGATAAGGACCCAAATATCACAATGTATAATCTTAAAATAAACACGAGTTCTTGTAATTGATAAAGGAAACGGTAAACGTGCCTACTTGGCACGATGACAATGTCACTACCCTAGTCGTGACTATCACGAGCCAAGGAACCAAACAGCTATTTTTCATTTTTATTATTTTTGTATCGATTATGTAATGTAAAAATTGTAAAATTAGTTAAGTATAAATTAGTTTAAATTTTGAATTGGGCTTAGAGAGGGAACTGGTTGGGGGTGTTGAGGAGGCAAAGGGGTAATTTGAATTGTAATGATGTAATTGTATTAATTAAAATGTAGGCTATGTATTAGAGCCTAGGGAGCCTTCCTTCCAAAATGTCTATTTAAACACTTGCAAGTATTGTATTTTGATCATCAATTAATCAAAGTGAAAATTTCAAATTACTCTTCTCTCTTCCCTCTCTCCCAACCGTCACTTCTCCCTCTTCCTCTATCTACTAAATTCCTCTTCTTCTTCCTAACTTATTCTAAAATTTCTCTTCTTTTCTTCATCTCTTCTCTAACTCTCTTCTTAATTCTACTCTCTTTCTCTCTCTCGTTCTCTCTTTCTCAAAATCTATCCAAGTCACGGACTTAGGTTTGTGATAAAGTGGTATCAGAGCTCGTCACCAACCTTTGGGTTTATGACAAAGTGGTATCAGAGCTATATTCCGATCGAAATGGCTTAATCTATCCTTTACGTTTCATCACTACCACATAAAAAAAAAAAAAAAGGAGCCGCTCCAATTTTTCTTCCCTTGAAGGGGAAAAAAAAAAAAAAAAAAGAACAGCAACCCCCGTGAACAGTAACCGAACCAAAAAAAAAAAAACAAATGTATGTTCAATCTCCTCAAGCTTCTAATAAGACTACACTCCTTGTTAAGATTTGGGAGGTTTCCTATCCCATCACCGAAAACGTCCTCCACCAAGTCTTCTCTCCTTATGGTTGGCTCGAAGAAATCATGATCACTTTGACATCTACCTTAAAGGTTGAAGCCCGGGTGGTCTTTGCCTCAAAGGAAGATGCTGAAATTGCACGAAAGAGGTTACATGGAAGGTGCATCTACGACAAATGTTGTGTGATGAACATTCATGTCCACAACCCAACTCCTCAAGTCTCACTTGAAGATTGCCGCGACCATGGAGAAAGGAGTTCAATGGAGGAGCTAAGAGTTTCCATTAGAGATCTAACCGAAGCTGTAGCTCGGCTTTGTCATAGTCGTGGTGTGAAGTTTGAACTTCCACCACGACCTCAGCCGGGGTGTGATGTTATGGCGGAGATTAGCTCAGATAGTGATGTTGCTGAGGAGAAACCGAAAGAGCCAACCAATGTTCAAAACCCGCTAAAGGCTGACTTGCTATGTCCTGAACCTAAAGATGACTTTGAGGTAGACATAATAACAGTTGGAGATGTTGAGTCAAAACATGTGGACTATTCGAACGTGAACGACGATATAGCAGCTACTGACAAGATAGTGGCAATGGGTTCAAAATCAAAAACCGAGTCGCTACTTATGAAGTCGGTACTGGAATGGCCATTAAAATCTCACGAATTGGGCTGTGATGTCATAACAATGCCGGTTAAGTTATCGTTTGTTGATTTATGGAATTCATGGTCTGAAGCTCCAGAAGCATCGATAAAGATTCAAGAAACCCTGGATTCATCATGAAGTTCAACACCGCATCACCATCTCAAGCCTAAGATCACTAGAAGAGACATTCAAAAGATCAAGGTCAAGGCAAGGGTATGGGAGCAATTTCTAAGGACGGGGATTGGCACGAAGCATTCAAGCCACATTACATCCCTGAGGACAAGGATGTTTTCAAGGGGAAGGGTTTGTCACGACCCTAGTCGTGACTATCACGAGCCAAGGAACCAAACAGCTATTTTTTATTTTTATTATTTTTGTATCGATTATGTAATGTAAAAATTGTAAAATTAGTTAAGTATAAATTAGTTTAAATTTTGAATTGGGTTTAGAGAGGGAACCGGTTGGGGGAGTTTAGGAGGCAAAGGGGTAATTTGAATTGTAATGATGTAATTGTATTAATTAAAATGTAGGCTATGTATTAGGGCCTAGGGAGCCTTTCCTCCAAAATGTCTATTTAAACACTTGCAAGTGTTGTATTTTGATCATCAATTAATCAAAGTGAAAATTCAAATTACTCTTCTCTCTTCCCTCTCTCCCAACCGTCACTTCTCCCTCTTCCTCTATCTACTAAATTCCTCTTCTTCTTCCTAACTTATTCTAAAATTTCTCTTCTTTTCTTCATCTCTTCTCTAACTCTCTTCTTAATTCTACTCTCTTTCTTTCTCTCGTTCTCTCTTTATCAAAATCTGTCCAAGTCATGGACTTAGGTTTGTGACAAAATGGTATCAGAGCTCGTCACCAAACTTTGGGTTTGTGACAGACAAGCACCACGAACAAAATTTGTTTTCTCAACGTCCAAATGCGGAAAAACAAGTAATTTAGAAAAATGTAACGTGGCCTAAGCGATAATGCCACAAAACAGTCTCCCTTTTATTTTGAACCGAGAAAGTGATAGAAGCCTTTAATCGTGTTGAGAAAGGGTATAGCCCATTCTTTTGCCTACCCACTTCAATCAGCTTCCCGAGCATAGGTCTTGAATGTAACAAAAATTAGGATAAAAGGTTAACGCACAATTTTCATTTCTTGTCAACTTACTCACGGGCATTAAATTATAATGAAAACGAGGCACGTACAAAACATTGTTTAGGACAAGGTCCTTAAAGACTCGTACTTTTCCCACATGGGTGACAGATAGCTTTGACCCGTTAGGCAACTTTATAGGTCCAATAGAGTTATTCACAAAAACATTAAACATGACATTCAACAAAGGAACCATATGATCTGTGGCACCCGTCTCAATAATCCAATAAAGCGATGAATACTCAATCTCACTTGTTAGATTTATACTGGGTGACCCTGTATCGGGACCAAGTAATGCAATGAGTTACTGATATTAACAAGGGGTGAGGCCCGCTATCGGACTGTCGGCTGCCCCTTCGACCGGTTGGGTGGCTTCCACCACCACTTGAATTTTTAACTCTCCAACCGGGATAACCTATCAACTTGAAACAACATTCTTTGGAATGTCCCTGTTTCTTACAATGCGTACACATAAAACAATTAGTGCAATTGGGAGGATTCCTTGACATGGGTATCACATCAACAACCGCAACCGCGGTTGATAATTTTGCTGCTAAACCCGCAACTTCTGGGGCCACATTGGTCCCAGCTGCCACCAGTTTTTGTTTCTCCTTCTAACATAAAATAGAATATGCATTCCCAATTGAAGTAAAAGGCTTAGTATTCATCAATTGGGACCTAACAGTAGAAAACGATACATCCAAGCCCATAAGAAAATCAAGTAGGCACTCCATGTCACGAATGGCCGCAAAAAAGCTTGGCCCAATCCACAAGTACAAGGTGGGATTGCAGCTAAGGTGTAAAGTTCATTTCATAATGATCTTAGCTTGGTGAAATAACCGAAAATTGACATATTGGCTTGTCTTAGTTGCGAAATCTCACGCTTAATTTCATAGATGTGGGGAACCTTGGGAAAAACGCTCATTCAAATCCAACCAAATATCCTGAGAGTTTTCAAAATATGCAATGTTAGAGTTGATTTCTTTTGAAACTGAGTTACTAAGCCAAGAGGAGACCATTGAATCACAAGTGCTCCAATTTTCGAAATCCGGAGAATTTTCATCCGATTTAATAACAATACTATCCAAAAAACGAATTTTATGTTTTGCCTTAAATACTCTAAAAATCGCGCGCCTCCATACAGGAAAATTAGGTCCGATTAATGCATCTTTGAAAAATATAAGCCCCCGGATGATCCATGGGGTGCAAATAATAAGGAAAACTAGAATCTAGAACTCCCACTAAATTATTAACCGGACCCTCAATTTGATAGAGGTTTCACCCAACATTATGAAAGCAAGTCACAAAATTAACACAAAATAAGAGCAAGTAAATATGTAAGAAAATTGCTCACAAAGAACCAAATGGTTCGGCTGCAGCGCAGAGGTCAAGAACCGCGAATGAACGTTCAGAATTGTAGGATCAAGCTCACTCTGATACTATGTAAAAAATAAAATAAGGCAAAACTGATACACAAAGATTGGAATAATTAACACTTCAATTTATTTGGATGATTAAAACCAAGGGAGAAGACTCTACTTAAATAAGAAACCTAAGAACACCTAAAGACGTCTAACTTCACTAGGAGAATTAAAGTGCTAGACAAAGCCATGAATAGCTACACAATGGTCATGGTGACTGGTTACTACAAGGGAAAGATGGACAGATTTCATCCTCACCTACCACACTAATAAATACAAGGAATATTCTATATACAAAACAATATACCTAAGTACAAATACTAGAAGTATATACATAAGGAAATACAAAAAGTACAAGAAGTATATACATAAGGAAATACAAAAAGTATACTTAATATTTAACACTGTTCAATAAAAATGATTGAGTCATTAAGCTGTTTTGTATTTTGCATGCAAGCCACATTTACCATGCAAACCCATCTTGCTTCGATTATTAAAAAAACCTATAAGGCTGTGTTTGGAGTATGAAATTAGAGCTTGAAATTGGCGCTGAGGCTGAAATTGGGGGCCCAGAATTCTAATTCTGTTGTTTGGTTCACCTGTTAGAATTGAAATTATAATTCCACTGCTCAATTCCATGGAATTAGATTTTAACTGAAAATCATACTTTCCAATTCCTTGGGGTGGGGGTAAGGAATTGAAATTCTAATGCAATTGAGATTACACTATTTGGTTCATTAAAGGAATTGGAGGTTGGAATTATAATTAAGCAATGATTTGAATTATCAAGGGTTTTTCGGTCAATTGAGTTGCAGTATTTTGAGTTTTAAATCAACTAAGGTTGGATTTTAGTCGGAGCAGTTCACATTGCGTTCAAGTTATTATGGTCAAAGCGTTTCACTCTGAATTCGAGTTATTCAAGTTTCGAGTCAAATCAGATCGAGTATCGCGTTGGATCATTTGGTGTTCAAGTTATTTCGGATTTTTTAGTTAATCAGGTTACGTCTTTTTGAGATTCAGGCCAGTAACAATCGTGTTTGAATTCATTTAGGTCATTTTATGCTCAAGTCATCTTAGTTTTGGGACAAATAAGTTGAATCATTTCAAATTTCGAGTCATCTTAGATTGAGTTTGAGATGGGTCGGGTCATTTTGTGTACTGGTCGTATTATGTTTTGGTCAATTTGGTTGAGGCATTTCTACTTTGGCTCAACTTGTTTACATCACATTCAAGTCCAGCAGTTTCATTTCCTAGATTTTAGTCATCTCGAGTTTTGGTCAATTTGGTTGGGTCACTTCGGACTTTGAGCATAGGCGGCTCTGTTTGGAATAGGTAATTGGAATTGGACTAGGAAATTGTAAGTCCAATCGCAATTCTGGTGGAATTAGAATTCTGATATAACTGAAATTCCACTGTGTGGTTCATCAAAGCGATTGGAGTTCAAAATTATAATAACGTAATGAGTTGAATCATCAAAGGTTTTTCGGTCAATTGAGTTAGAGTATTTTGAATTTTAAATCAACTAAGATTGGATTTTAGTCGGAGTGATTTGCATTGTGTTCAAGTTATTATGGTTGGACGATTCACTCCAAGTTCGAGTTATTCGAGTTTTGAGTCATCAGATCGAGTATTGTTTCGGATCATATGGTGTTCAAGTTATCTTGGATTTTCAATTAATCATGCTAGGTCCTTTCGGGATTCAGGCTAGTTACAATCGTGTTTGAGTTTATTTAGGTCATTTTAAACTCAAGTCATCTTAGTTTTGGGACAATAAGTTGAATCATTTCAAATTTCGAGTCATCTTAGGCTAAGTTTGAGATGGATCAGGTCATTTTGTGTATGGGTCATATTAAAGTTTGGTCAATTTGGTTAGGGCATTTCCACTTTGGCCCAGCTTGTTTACATCACATTCAAGTTGAGCAGTTTTAATTTCTAGATTTGAGTCATCTCGAGTTCTGGTCAATCGGGTTGAGTCACTTCGGACTTTGAGCATAGGTTGCTCTGTTTGGAATATAGAATTGGAATTGGACTATGGAATTGCAGTTCTAATACCAATTCCAGTGGAATTAAAATTCCACTTTATGGTTCATCAAAGGAATTGGAGGTCGGAATTATAATTACGTACTGATTCGAATCATCAAGGGTTTTAGGGTCAATGGAGTTGGAATATTTTGAGTTTTAAATCAACTAAGGTTAGATTTTAATCGGAGTGATTCACATGGCGTTCAAGTTATTATTGTCAAAGCATTTCACTCTAAATTTGAGTTATTCAAGTTTTGAGTCAAATCGGATCGAGTATAGCGTTAGATCATTTGATGTTCAAGTTATTTTGGATTTTTGGTGTATTTTTCTACGTTTATCAAAATTTAATATTAAACCCTACACATCTAAATTGAAGTTTAGGGTGAAAGGGTGTCAATTCACAGGGACTAAGAGTTCATGAATTTTATTCTATGATCTAAATTGATTTGAGGAGAATCTAAGGAATTATGTGTTAATTATTCTAAGAAAACGACAATTAAATTAATGACTTCTACTTCTATTAAGAAAAGATTTTGGAATTGGAAACTAGGGTTACGAATTCATCATTAGCCAATTATTCTTGCGTTAACTCTTAAATTGAGATTATTGGTTGTTACACGGGTAGTGGTTTAGGCTACAAGCTTCAACTTACTAAGGTGATGTTATTAGTATCGCGTATTGACCCTATCTAACTAAAGCATAAGAAAAATAGGCTCTGCCTAATGTATTATTAATTATCATGTATTAATCCTATCTAACTAAAGCATAGGGAAGAGAGGCTTTAATTAACAATTCGCTGAATGCTATTACTTGATTAATTAATCCTAAAGTTACAAGCACAAAACATTAATTTATAAAATATCAATATCAACTATCAAAGGTTACAAACTCAATAATCATTTCAATTGAATAAACGATAAAAATATAATACTTTAAAATATTTATCTCAACCAAATAATTCATTTAAACAATCAAATTAATCCAAATTAAAAGTAATACAAAAGCAAAAAGGCTAAGACTTCATTTAACCATAGAGAGCAAATTAGCTCTCCATTAAGGATGAACCGGTGAAGGAGGAGATGAACGAGCCCATGTCGGTCTTCACATTAATTCTGCTCTCGTTCCAAATTAACGAAAAAGAAAATTAAATTAAGAGGGGGGAGAGAAGCAAGAGGCGGTGTAAAGTCAATCCCAAAACAGAGAACAAAAATCGAACCAACAGCCCAAAACAGAGGTTCCTCTCTTCCTTAAATCGGCGCTGAGTTGGGCTGGACTAAAGTGGGCCAGGTGCATTAGGCCTGACAGGGATGATGCTGTGAGTGGGCTGAGGCAGACCTGGGTGTTGGACTTGCGGTATCGGGCCGGAGTTTGAGTTGGTGGTACGTTGAGATGGTGGGCTGTACTGCATGTGGTGTTAGGCTGCGTCGGTGGGCCGGTGATGAACAGCGGATGGGCCAAGGTGGAGCTGGTGGCTGGGCTGAGCTGCGGTAAAGGTGTTGAGGATGATGGGCTGTAGAAGGCAGAGGTGGAGAAGTTGGTTCGGGTCCGCGGGTCGAGTCGTGCTTGTCTTCGGCTCAAAACGATCTTGTCCTGATCTCCAATTGGCTTGATTGAATTGCCTACGCATTAATTTTGTCTTGTTTGCACTAAAATTTGATAATTTACAAAACTTTAATTTTCGAACCTATAAAGCATAAAATTTGCCAAAGTAAGAATATAACAATAATTAAACAGGTACAAAATAGCAATTAAAAGATGCGTAAATATGAGACGCATTAATTTTCAGCAAATTAGGTCACGTCTTTTTGGGATTCAGGCTAGTCACGATCGTGCTTGAGTTCATTTAAATTATTTCAAGCTCGAATCATCTTAGTTTTGGGACTACAAATAAGTTGTACTATTTTGAATTTCGAGTCATTTAAGGCTAGTTTTGAGATGGGTCAGGTCATTGTATATGGATTTTATTAAGTTTTGGATCAATTTGGCCGTGGCATTCCCCCTTTGGCTCGGCTTGTTCATATCATATTCTAAGTCAAGTAGTTTCATTTTCTATATTTGAGTCATATCGGTGACTCAGGACTTTGAGCATAGGTGATTTCAGTCATTTAGATAATTTAAATGTTTGGATCAAATTTTAGGCTGTACCTAAATACTTAGATTTTGAGTTATCTTGAGTTTGAGTTAATCAAGTGGACTCATTTTAGATTTTAAGTTAATAAAGTTAATATAGAATTACAATTCCTTATCGCCACCCCATAAATTTGAAATTCCTCATCCCCACCCATAAATTTGAAAGTATAATTTTTAATTAAAATTCAATTCTATAGAATTAAGTAATAGAATTATAATTCCAATTCTAGAAGGTAAACCAAACAATAAAATTAAAATTCTGAGCTCCAATTCCAGCCTAAACCCCAACCCCAATTTCAGGCCCCAATTTACGGCCTAAAAGTAATCAAACCCCACCATGATATGCATTAATGAGATGATGAAACAGATTTATCAATGTTTATTAATTTTCCCCGCCTAGTAACCTCAACAAAATGCACTACAATGCAAAAGGTGACAAGACATAGAAAACCATAATAAAAAGAGAACATGAACAAACTCAACGCCACAAGCGAGACAAGACCAAGAGAGGCCAAAACACCTGAGGTATCTCACAATGCGACAAGACAACCCACAAAGCACGAGAACCAAAAAACACCATCACAAAAGAGCGAAGACAACAAATGAACCCAAAGCACCAAGAGAAAATAACACCCCTCTTGAAAAGACTCATCTACAATGATTCCTCCTAGGGGACCAGATACAATACTCGATGTTTCATGAGAATGAAAGCAATGGCTTGTGAGCGAGTATAATTTATCACAATGACAACTCGCCTGATGGCTTCAGGCCTCGTACAAAGTTCACAGCAACATCTAAAACAGTAACATGCTTCTACCAGGCACATATGACGCACCAAATGTTGCCAGGAAATATATACATCTGACATTTAATCACAAGTGACTTACAGTACATGCCCTACATGGCTTCTTTTCCATTTAACAACCTTCCGTTATTTACACGGTGGCCAAATAGTTTAAAAATACATCAATTTAGGAAGATTCAGCATCATGCTTCACAAATACATAAAAAGGGTCAATATATTTTGAAAACAGAACAATAGTATATAAGCATTATGCTATCCGGTAACGGATTATCACATCATTACCCTTGTTTTTACTTTACCAAACATGTTGCCCTCCTTGTATATTTACGATGCATGTTGCTATTTTTTGTTCATTTTCCTTGATTTTAATGCATTTCTAAGCCATTTTGGCCATTCAGTCCTCCAACTTACCACTTCCATGGTCATGGGCCAAAAACATGAATTCCAGGGATTACAATCTTCACTCCCGAGGTTCGAGATCTTGACCCAGCAGTGAAATCTCCCCAGTTAGGCCGAAGTTTAAGTACCAAGATTTGTTCATTGCCGGTTATGACACATCTGGCAAACGGTGGTGGGCTTAACATTGGCGTATGTGCAGTGCTCACAGGACCAGTGGCCCGAATCATCAATACTCCGACTAGGGCCGCTTGATCTTGATGATGAGCCCTTGCTCCTTCCATTCTTGCTCCTACTACTTCCGATCCCCAAACTCTTTGAGCTTGTGTTCCTGCTGCATGCACCCCGGGTGTCCACGTCTGACAGACCGTTTTCCAAGGCCCGGACCAGGTTTTCAAAGTAATTCCGAGTCACGCTGTTGGAAGATATGTAAAACCATTAGTATGGACGGTGCTGGAACAGACCCACAAATTTTATACATAGGGCCTCCGTTTGTAAGGAAGATAATTACGGCAATGAGCGAACAGGAAAAAAGGCACCAAATAAGCCCAGAATTATAAGAAATAATTAACTGTAACCTACAGATACTAAGGTAGCAAGTTATTCTAATATATATTAGATAAAGAGAATCACACTCAAATAAGAAAACCAAGAAAATTCAACAAGTTTTTGGCAGGAGACACATTAGCATCAAATCAGAAAGCAGGGGAATCTCGTACCATTCAAAAGCCTTTTTAACTGATGATAAACATGTTCTTATGTCACCGTGTATCAGGACCGAAATTTGTTTCAGTATATTGCTTGTATGAGTCAAATTATGTAGACAACAAAATATGGCCTCATGAGCTGACTAAAATACCTGGTTAGACCAGCAAGCTTAGTGCGGAACTCATTGAATTCTTTCATTGGGCCCTCTGCATGGAGGTATACTTGCAGCTCCTTCTCTGCACATTGATGAAGTCGCTCAAGACCAGCCTCAGCCTCCCCTGCAGCATAAATAATACGATTCAGCAACTGGGACATTGTAACTAATTCTATATTATCAAAAAATATATTCCCAAAAGCTTAAGTTGGTTAGATAATGGAGACTTATCATCGGTTTTTTATACTCTTAACATGCATCTACCTATTCAACAAGTGCCTATTAGGGATGGCAATGGGGCGGGTAAAACCCGCTGCTCATAGGTAACTATAGGTATAAGTAGGGCGGGGTAGTGGGTACGGGTTAGGTGTACCTACGGGTACGGGGCGGGTATGGGTATAGCTTTGTACCCGCCCCGCTCCATTCCCGCCCCATCCCACCTCATATGCGCCATACCCGCTTCATTTTGTATATAATTAACCTTCAAAATAAAAAATACGTGTTTAAATTCAATAAC